>BLKR01000023.1:228212-370712 GCA_011170035.1 Teleogryllus occipitalis | reverse complement strand
TTTATTGCTGGCGTACTTCAGGTAGTCAGCAAATGTCAGACGGGCGTCAATCATGAGACCAAGATATTTGATCGACGGCTGTGATGTAATACAGTGTTCTCCAACTTTGAGAGTGATGGTTTCTCTCTTTTTCCTGCTAGTGCCCAGGATAACCTCAGTCTTGTGCTCAGCTAACTGCAGCCCTGAGGACTTCAACCATCGACTAACAATAGCGATCGCTTCGTTGCAAATGTACACAATTTCCTCAATGTATTTCGCAACGGCGACGATAATGTCGTCCGCGAAACCAATAATACTGATGCCTTCTGGGAGGGGAATCCGAAGGACCTCGTCATACATCATATTCCATAATGGTGGACCCAATAACGACCCTTGGGGGACACCAGCGGTGACATTGTTCCTTCGGTCCATTATTTGTATTGTAAATCAGGGCTCTATTACTCAATTACTCGGCCACAATCTTCAAGTACGTTGTCACCTTAAATCTGCGGAGTGCTTGGTGAATATTACTCCACCTGGCCGAGTTGAATGCATTCTTAATATCCAACGTAACGACAGCACAGTACTGTTTTGGGCCTCTTTTCCATCTACTTCCTCCAATTGCTTGTCGGGCGGTGTAAATGACAAGCTGGACTGCGACAACAGTCGAGCGGGCTCTGCGGAAACCATACTGATTTTCCGAAAGGCCTCCTCCCTCCTCTACAGCTTTCTCCCATCTAGTACTAATAATTCTCTCCAGAACCTTGCCAGCTGTGTCAAGCATACACAGTGGCCGGTATGACGATGGATCTTCGGGAGATTTATTCCCCTTAAGGAGGAGCACCAGACGCTGTTTTTTCCATCTTTCTGGGTACACCCCTTCTCTCAAGCAAGAACAATAGAGATCCACAAAGATGTCAGTGTGAGCGAGTATCGTAGTCTTGAGGGCAATACTGGGAATGTTATCCGGTCCGGGAGCCTTGTGTTGCCGATTCTGCTGATTGCGTGCAGAATTTCTTCTTGCGTGACTGGAAGAATTATTTCTAGCCCAGATAACGCTATATTAACTGGTTCACTGGTTGGGTGGTTCGGGAATAGGGCTGTCACAATTCTGAGCAGCACATTGGGGCAAGTTGGAGAACGTAGGTGCCACTGTCTTAACCTACTCATGACCGTCTTGTACGGCCTACCCCATGGGTCCTTTTCCACCTTGTCACACAGGCATTTGGCGCATAAGCGTTTTCTCTTGCGGATTTCTACCTTCAACTGGCTTCGAGCGAGTTTGCTCTTGCAACTGTAGAAAGTTGTCTCTGCCACGAGCTCTGGTACTGTCTTCTAGCTCGAAGGCGCTTCCGACGTAATTGGGCGATTTCCTCATTCCACCAGTAAACTGGTGAACGTCGAGTGATTGCGCCCCGTCTAGACATAGCCGCGTCGCAGGCTTTGGTTACCCATTTCATAACCTGCCCAGCTTTGTCATCTGCGGTACCTGTTAGTACTATCGTCTCCAAACAGTCGGAAAACTTCGTGAAACGTTTTTGCTTTCCACCCAGCTGGCTGATATTTCGGGGCAAAATTATCCCTCCGCTGATTTTTCACCTCGTACAAAAGTGCCCGGTGGTCACTATGGGTATTGTGTTCACTAACTCTCCAGGACACTCCAATTCTCAATAGATTATCTAACATAAACGTCAGATCCACAACAGATCCCATGCCCCCTCTGCGGAAGGTGCGTGTGTCTCCTGTGTTGGCGAGCTCTACATTCAGAAGGGAGAGGGATGCCAGAACAGCTCGACCTCGCTCATTAGTGGACGAACTACCCCACTCAACCGCCCAGGCGTTGAAGTCTCCAGCTATCACCAAGGGGCTTCGTCCTCTTGCGTCGTACACTAAGGAGTCGAGGAACTGCTCAAACTCGTCCATTGTCGCATTTGGTGAGGCATAACAGCTATAGATGTAAACGCCTTTGATTTTTACCCAGACAAGTCCAGCTCCAGGTCTCGTCATTACTTGCTGGAATGTGTGTTTTCCACAGGCCCAGATTGCCGCCTGGTTGTGGAGGTCAGATAACCACGATGTATCTTCACGGTTAGTGTACTGTTCGCATACTATTGCTAAATCAGCCTCCCATTCCCTAACCGACTGTGCCAGAATATCCTGGGCGACTGCGCTTGACATTGAGTTGTATAATTCTCATTTTCTATCGGTTATTGCTTTCTGCGCTTTTTGGTACGATGGACACCTGCTGCACCCAGTAGCATGTCTGCCTTGTTTCCCCTTTTCTTCACAAAGCAAGCACTTTGCGTCATTTGTGCATGCCTTAGCAAAGTGATCACCTCCACAATTCATGCACAAGTTGGACCGGTCATGTGAGCTTTTACATGCTTTTCTGAGGTGTCCAAAATCTAAACATCTGTAAAACCCCTCTGGGGGACCTTCTTCTCACGCAGAGTGCAGTACACTCATCCTATTCTTATTTTACGGATGGCCAACAATTTGTTAGCCGCCGCAACAGGAAGGCTGACTGTTGCTACCTGTGTTCCACCGTAGGATGGTCTTAGAGATTTGACCACAGTAGCTGGGAGATCACTGGCTTCAGCAAGTTTGTCCACCAGAGCTCTATGCACTTCCTCTTTAGTTGTGACCTCATCCAGGTCCTTCACCTGAATAGTCACGGTGTGAGTGAGAGCCCCCACATCAGCGTCCGATCCAAACACCTTCTTTACAGAGGACTGAAAATCTGTTGTTTGGCCTCCGGCAGACCGCTTCAGTTGCAGGAGATCGCCGCCAGCTGTTTTCCGGATGTGCGTGACATTCTCGCCCAGATCCTTAAGCTCAGGGGTCAGTTTTCATTTTTTTAAGGATGTCCGCGTACGTCAGCGCGTCATCCTTCTTCTTTATCATCAGGGCATCTGGTCTGGGTGGCCTTTTCCGCATTTCAGAACGCTTACATGTTCTCTTACGAGTGACCACTTGCCACTCGCGCTCTTCTCGTGGCATTTCCGGAGAGGGTATTTCTGTCCGAATTTTACCTGCGTTTTTCGCAGTCTCCTTCCTTACCTTGGGCACCTGGGAGTTCCGGTTTCGCGAAGGATCGCTGCTCGTTATTAATACTCCCGCAGCCACCTTCTCGAGGAACGTCTGAGTGCACTCTTATTTCACAGTAGGTTTTTTGGACTGAGGACCTGGTCTGGGTGATCCTCCTTTTTGCAGTGCTACCACCTCGTTAAAGTGCGTCTGAATCGAATACGCCAATTTCTTGATCTCACCATGAACATTATGGCGAGGCTTAACAAAATTGAGAAGCTCGTTTATATTCTTCTCAAGGCTACACAAAGCCTGTTGTTTCGCATGATCATCACTTGTAGCAACGGATACTACAGCAGCCCAGTGGTTCACTGTGTGTGTGTGTGTGTGTGTGTGTGTGTGTGTGTGTGTGTGTGTGTGTGTGTGTGCGCGCGCGCGCGCGCGCGTTTTTTGTTATTTTTGTTTTTTTTGTTTTTTGAGGAATGTACTTGCATTCTCAATTTACTGATGTATTTTCTTTCAAGCAATCTGCAAACCTTAATAAAAATTAGTTCAATTAGGTTTTCTCTCTTAAAAATATGATTTAAACGTAATATGAAAGAAAAATTGCTAGACTTCAGGAAATATCAGACTGGAATGCGTCAATGGCATTCTAGCCCGCGAGACGCAGTTGTAGTGTGAATTCCGTTTTATTATTGGGGCACGATTTATCTGTATTCAACGCAGTTATAATTGCCGAATTTGAGTTGGCTTAAAAACATTTAATTTTCACCTAATGTTCTACGGTTTGTAGTGAGTTTCCGTACAAAAAATAACTGAATGTAATTCGGAGTAATTGCGGTACGTAACCATTACTAAGGGCGAGAAAGTATGTGCTGTTTTAGCACCACTAGTTTCATAAGGTCATTTAAAGCCAAATTCTACGCCGTAAATGGCAATTATATGAATGCTATGTAGGTAATTAAAATTTGAGCGAGTTCCCTGGCATTATACAAGTTCAAATGTGTTATGTAGTGTAAATATTTCTCGTGTTAATTTTTTTATGGCTCAGAGCCTTTCACCAAGTCTCATATTCTAGTCTTTACTGTGTTGTATCAAACCTCTCAAATTCAATGTATGTAATTCAACCGGCTCGGATTTAATGGAATTTGTGCGTTATTTTCTTGTAGAAACCTTGTATTTTCTTGTAGTAATACCTTGTAGTGGTATGATAATGCTGTATCTATACGTAAAATTAGTTTAGTTTTGCCATTTCGCCTGGTAATTTTTCTCTGTATGTTCCACGCTGTTTGTTCACGCTGAAAGCAACGGTCATACACATTCTTTCCTTTTGATAAAACTTGTGAATGGCGAAAAATGCATGAAATGTGAGTTTCTAAAATATTAAGTACTCGTAAAACACTTACACTCATGTTCATATTGCTGAAATTTTGGCGATTCTCAACAGTAGATTCATTTCCTTCTGCCACCCCAAGAAGTTCTACAACAGCTCCAGTAAAATTTGTACCCCAATCTTCGATACTGATTGGTACCGGATTATAGTTGAATAATGCAAAATGTGCTTCTCTTTGACTAGCACTACCAACTGTTCCAAAATTCAGTTCCGTTTCATTGAATTCTGACACAATGACCTGTTAACAAAATAAAAGTTCATGAACACCAATATTCATTACCACTGAATATACAGATGATTACATACAAAAATTCCATGGTCAAGTTAAAAGATGTTTCTTACACCAAATATTTTATTGAATTTCAGAAAACTTAAAATACAGTTTCTAAGATAATATTAACCAGGAGGAAACGGAAAAAAGAAAGGATAGTGTAACAATCCCCTCTAAATATAATACCCTCAGGAAAGATGAAAGTTTTTCACAATTTACAAGAAACCATCAACATAAAATCCAGGAAGCACACTACTGCTGAATACGGAATGACTCCAAAGTCTAGAATCAAAGAAATTTTAGACTAAAATATAAAAGTTTACATATTTTGACACAGGTGGGCAGATACACATGCAACTTGAAACATACATAACAATCGTGCTTAACTTGGAAACAACGCATCCTATAGCCTAAAAGGTTTTCATGTTCCTAACATGAGTAAGGATTTTCATGGCAAAATCTACAAAATGAGAGCTTTTTGGTCTTTCTAAAACCAATTTTGGACGGTTCCTTCACACCATAGCCAGTTTGTCAGCAAGTCATATTGTAGCATAAGTTGCTGGAATTTGGGTTCCAATATAAAGCTGTTTTCACTTTTAAAACATTATTTGTATATTGCTATTTTTAGACATTAAATTTTTTTGCAATACATATTTTGGACCCTTCTATTACTTCTTTGTGTTTCCCATCTTCTGGGTACTTTTAGTTACGTATTCAGAACTTCTCGTTTCTTCTGCCAAAGAAGCCACTGCACTCTTCACTACCTAACGTTAATGTAAGTATTTTGTGATAAAAAACAATGAATTGAGTTTTTGAATTTCCAGATTAAGAAATGCAGGCACAGTTGGGAGAATATGTGTCAAATGTGTGAGAATACACTGTGAAACATGTAGGGGATGATATGCGAGGCAAGTGAGAAAACATGTAGGGGATGACATGGGAAACGTGGAAAAACATAAGGTACAAGGGGGGGGTATGATGGGAGCATGAGGTGAACATGCAGAGGAACATGCAAGGAAATATGTGAAGAACATGCGTGAAACATCAGGCAACATGCAGAGAATATGAATGGAATGCGAGTGAAACATGTAGGGGCCAGGTGGATCGCAGGTTTTGATTCTTAAGCCGCTTCTTAAAAAAGACCTTTTTGAATGAATCATAAGTTTTCTTTTGGCGAATTAGCTCTTTTGAGTATCCTTACTCCACAGCATGCATAGATGATCAGAAACAAGCTGAAACTAAATAATTAATCAAAATAAAATTAAAATGAAATGTCAATAGACTTGTCATGACTGGTCTGTACGGCTTTAATGTTTAGATCAGGGGCTGGCCATTACAGATTGCACTTCAGAAGTTGATGCAAATAACTACTGTTGTGAAGCACCTGATTCTATATATTTCAGGGCTTGCATTACAGCGAACTTCTTAGCAGAGAATACGCTACAGTAAGGCTGAATTTTGAATGAGTGCATGGCCGTTCTCTAGTAGAATGCACATGCCAGAGTCATTTGTGGCAGAGCTGTCAGTGTACAAGAAAGTATGATCTGGATAAGCTCTCAACTCATTGAAGCATTTCAGATATATTATGAGCACAGATGATGTTTCAGGGAAGTTGGACAAGGGTGAAGGGGCACAGGCAACACCACCTACACATACAAGGCCTGCACAGTTTTTCAAAGCCAATATAGAGAAGGGACTTGTTAGAGTTGAAGCGATCTAGTTGTGTATGATAAATAGCATGTGTAGCTTTTGAGTTGTGGTCTGTTGTTGAAATAGTGAGAATCTTGGTGAATAAGGGCAGGATCCCCAAGTGAGGGAATTATTGTAAAAAGTGAAATGTTTAAGATGCTAAGTTCAGTGTTAACTGTTAGCTTAGTGAATTGCATTTGTGAACATGGGAAATTGAGAAGAATTCAGTGTTTTATTGTGATAATGGACTAAAAAATCAGTCTTTCTTTAAAACAAATGATTGTCTCGTGAAGCTATGCCTTCTTTGTTGCATAATTGTCCTGCATACTTGAATTGCCCAAGCACTTCCTACAGAGAAAGTCTTCAAGAAAAGAAATTGAGTTTAGAAAACAAGTATCAGCTTGCTGCTACTGAAAAAAGTGCAAAAGAAAACATTGTAAGATTAAACAAATATCTTTCAGTACTTTTGATGAAGTAAGAAGAAAACTGGAGTTGCTTATTAGGGACAATTATTGTTCAATAAGGAAGACTAGGTTCTTTTTCAACATGCTGATTGTAATTCTGTCCCTAAAATTATTAATTCAGTTGTGGTGGATAAGGAATTGAAACTCAGTGTTTATTATTGTAAAAATGTATTAAAACTTGGAGGCACTACAATATCAGATAGTGTATATAATAGAAATGAAATTAATGTTTTGGAAAATGTGAGGCCGAGAAAGGCTGCTGCGTCAACAAACAGGAGTTCTTGGTCCCTAAGGAACAGATCTGAGCGATTGTGGAGGTAGTACATCCTGCGGAAGTGGGTGCACTTCGATTTTAAGGTGCAGAACTTAAGGCGGTTAGAGCGAGATACGTGTTATGTTTAACATACCGTTTTTATTATTTTAATCAAAAGATTAGAGGTTGTTCTATGTTCTGGTAGAGTTTGAATGGTTTTTACCGTCTAGTTTTTGCGTAATAAGACCGTAAAGTTTGTTGTTTTAACATGGGCTCTTATGGCGACATAACAGATCCGATCTGAAATTTGAAAATTGTGCGAAAACTAACTGTTGACATTGTTTTTAAAAACTGTTCCTTACGTAGAAGGAACTTTCGAAGAATCAATGTGCGCAATTTGAAGGACATTCACCATTTCAAATGGGAGAATTTTGCAAAATTATAAGCTATAATCAATCCAAAGGGAGACGTTCGCGCGCTTCCTAGAGGATCGGGACGGTAATGTTCAGCAACACCGTGCGCGTAGCACTCTTCATTCAAATCGAGTGACGAGTCTTCCATAAGAGATCTTACATTCCTCTGGGTTTTCTGGGCGCAATTAAAAGGTCCTCACTCCTGGAAAACATTGCCTTTCATATTAACCAGATATTCAGCCAAGCTGAAATGAGATGGATATAATGATTTGTGTAATCTGAATGAAAAGCTCAATTCAATTAATATTCCAAAAGAATCACTTTGATATCACTCTCTATGAGCAAATGAGTGATCTTGAGTTTATAGATTTTTATATCTTCAGTGCAGCATTATTATTTCGTATTGTGCTGTATATAAATTTTTTGAGTTTTGCTCCTGAACAATGATTACCAATTTATTTGATTATTCGAATGATTAATTATTCGGAAATGATTCATATACTCTTTTATTATACGAGATACTCAGTAGATGTCACTGCCTTCTACACCACACTTGCAAGATACCTTATGCAGGATTCAAAGCAGCAACATTTAGCGTAGGTCAGCACCAGAATGAACAGTGGTATCAAATGTCTAGAAATTATAAAATATTTATTATGCTTGTGTTATTATCAACCATTCAAGGTATAGGTAAATGCAGAGCTGGATTTCCCTACTAGCAAAATTCGTTTTGGGAGTCCCATGCCCATATTTTTTAAAATAAACATTATTAAAAACTTCATAAAATGTTTTTATCTGAACATAATCATTAGTCAAATTGTTCTCTGAACTACTATGTTTGAATTTAAAAATAAATTTAATGGAACATGCATTTGTAAATGAGAAATTAAAAATGTAATTTTCACTTTGTAAGCAATTTGTTTATTTACAGCTGTTTTTGTACAAGGATTTATTCTATCGTAAGTATTTTTTTGTTAAAGATTTTTTCTGAAGGAGTGCTATGTACTTGGAAGCCCGCTGTATCCACATCTAGTCATCAGCAAATGAAATTGAAATTGTAAGAATAATGATAAATTCAGCCTTTGGTAGTATTAGTATTCATAATAGAAACCCCTTTATTCTGTAGCACTATATTTTGTTTAATTGTTTGCATTCCCTGAACAATAGTAATGCATTTGAATGGGTCTCGTGTCTTATTTCTACAACATTCTTTCATTTTGAGTGTAACATCAAGGCAAACAATTACAAAATATCTTGCCACTTGGAAATTTCTTTCGAAGATATTATCTCCAACAATGTTATAATTTTATTACTGAGAGTCTACATAATGCAGCTCTCAGAATTATATGATGCTGTAATTTCATTTTATCATTGTTAGTTTGGTATGTACTTTTCACAATAATCTGCATCTAAATCAATATCATAACATGATATAAAATTATGCTGAAAACATATCAAGCAAATAGCTCCTGTGAATTACTTATTATGTTAATTACTATCTCACCGCTGGAAAAAAATACAAAGTTGGAGAGAACCAAACTTCTGATCTTGTTGTTACGAAATTGAATAATCTAAGGCTTATCTTACCATTGGCTCAGATAATTAAAGAAATAAAAATTAGAGAGAAACAAACATTGAAATCTATTTGAAAACTTTCTATTATTTCACTGTTCGGTGTTTTGTCTTCTCTCAAATTCCGTTATGGAAACAAATCTTCCATCAATTCGCTCAGTTTTATTTTCCACTTGTCGACCAGGCATGAACAGTATTCAAAGTGATCAAAACAACGTAACTTACAAAAGATAAGAGCACTGAGCAGGTACGCCAATCTCAAGGACAGTACAGTGTTGCCCAATTTACCAAAGACTTTTCGCCCAACTCAGATGAGGAAATTCTGGCCATTAATAGCGATCACTGTAAATAAAATATAGATATATGTTTATAATGTTACTTTTTATAATTCTGCTCTTGCTAATTGTGTAATAGCGCTTTTTTATATCCAATCTTACACCTCAATTTTTTATTCCTTGGCCATGCGATCTATTGGTACTAGTTAAGAAACTAATCAACGGTAGGTCATTATGTGGTACTGAAATATTTTCATTTTCCGTCTATGAAACAAAATTCATTTGTATAATTTAGTGATGGGTTGATACCTGAATTTCTCGATACCGTTACCTGTCTGAGAGCTTCGATACTCAATACCATACTACTTTAAAGGCTCAGCAGCAAAAGTAGTTCAATCAGAAGGATATATTTTGTTCTTCACACATGCAAACATATTAAAATAGTATACTATTTTAATATTTAAAAACTATTGAGATGAACATACATTTTTTTTGGTTTTTAAAGATTCTTATTAAGGAAAACTAACATTCTAACTCTTTCTGCATCCATTCTATTTCTTTCTTTTTGTTTTGTTGTTGTCACATATCAATCCTGCTGTACTGGAAAGTCTCTCCAAAAGCACTGTAGATGATGGAATCCACATCAAACAGCACTTTTTCTTAAATTGGGGAGAGTCACTTTGTTTTTCCAGTAAGATAGTACATTTGCGTCAGGAGGAAGAAAGTCCGCACATTTAATTCATCTTCTTGTGCTGTGGTTTCGTATACGCAGCATCATATTTCATGGTCACTCTTTACAATATTCCTATAAAGGCACCACATGTCAATGCATTTTCGGGGGATCAGTAGTTGAGGATGCCTATAAAATAGATTTAATGAATTAAAATTTTGAGCTATAAATGCTTGAGAAGAAATAAAAGAGGTCATCTTTGTCTTCTTTTATTTCTTCTCATAAGAACGTCAACAACACCAAATCAGAATTCCCACAACTCTATAAATGCTTGTCTAATTTGAAATTTCTAATGTAGGTAAAGAACATGAGTTATTCGGAATCATATACAGTGATTTAATTTTTTTTAACTAATGAAATATTGGAGAATCTAAATCGTGATTAAAGAGTTGTTATTTTCTTGTGAGAATGGTGTATCTAGGTTCAAGAGGTTTAATTAATTCCTTGAATCTATTGTCCTCAATAATACTGATCGATTGATTATCTTTGCATATCATGTAAGCAAATTTTCTTGTTATTGCTATTGAACGATTGTCTCCTGATTTAAATTTGTTCTTTGTGGCCAAAATATCAATGAGTGTTGGTTGATTTGTGTTGGAACTTGATGATCTTGACTGCTACCTCTTCAATTCATTAACTTCTACAGCTTCACTTCTACGATCTGTGAAGATTCCAACGTCCGGTGCAACATTAGTTGGCTTGGCTCTCTTGTGTTCAGTGGAGCTGAATACTACCCGGTGTATTGATGTAACATGTTTTTAAAAATTACTAGTATTGTGTGATTTTCCACCAGGCGAAAATGTTTTTTACATATTCTACAATTAGCACGATTGTCATCTTTTGAGTTCTCTTCGAAATAATTCCACACTTCACTCTTTTTGTTTATGGAATGCACTAACCTGGTCTTTTGATCACTTTAAAATGCAGAACTTGACTCAAGAGCTCCGTCAGATGCCTCCGCAGTGGGCTGAGGAGGGGAGTATCCCGGGAAGAAACGCTATCATCGAGCATTGCTTATCGTGCCTAGATTACCGGGAGCTCACAAGGAAGAGTTTCCCAAAGTTGAATTGGTCGCGAATTGCGTGTTAACTCAAGAGATGGTGACCGGCACGAGTGGGACAAAGAGCGGGGCACGGCACTCGCACGTTGCAGCGTTGAGTAATTTCGACGACTGTAAGTGAATCCGAACAGACGGGCACTTCCTTGTTGCTAACAGAAGAAAAATAGGAGAATGAATTAATGAACGAATGAATGCCTTATTTTACCTGGCGAGACTCAGGCCACAAGGCCTGCTCTTCCGTCTGACCATGCAAATTTCGTTATGCTTCTTTCACGTACTAGGGATGAAAGAAGGTATTACTTGGGCGAAGAAACAGGCAATTTGAATTTAGCTCAGAGGCTTCATTTACACTCGAGGATCTTTTACATGCAGAAAATCTACTAACATGGGACAGTCGGCTTTACTTCCCCTCTGAAGGAAGGCGTACAAAGGATTTTTTCGCCCTTAAAAATACCCGGCTTCGATTGGGTTGAAACCCACAATCTTGGGTACAACAGTCCGATACGCTAACCGTTACACCATCGCTGCCGCAAAGGAAACTTCAAAGAAAAATCGCCGATGGCAGGTCATTATGGATCGAACCTTAGGGTGCAGGGGTCAGTGATGCGGAAGCAGACCGACGGACTGGCTGTTGTCAGCCAGCAACTGCAATGCCAGAGATCTGGACCATTTGGCATCTGACAGATTATGCAACAAGTGCATTTAACACCTTTTTTGGAAAGTCAAAACTGCAGAGATCACCTCTATGTACTCCCTCCACATCTGGAGTACCTACTGGAGTAAAACAATCTTTGGGCCAAAAATAGTCCATGCCCTGAGGGAAAAGGAATGCTGAGGACTGTACGTTAGAAAGATGGGAAATTATCGAAAAGCTGGCGAAATAAAATAAGGAGATTATAGACCGTTAGCAGGCTGAACTAATTGATAGAAATCTATTTAAAAAATCCAGTGATAGGAGTCTTCGGCCAGAGCAAACGAAGGGCGTTGAAGAACAGGCTGCTAGACACTGAAGAAGAGCAACGTGGATATATATGATAAATTGATCCTCCTAAGGAAATGTGATGAACAAGCCGAGAACACTAGCCATGGTAGAAAGAGAGGTGAGAAGACATCGAAAAGCACTGAGAGAGCCTAAGGATCAACTTACTCAAAAGAAGAGACATGCTCCAAGTCCTCCAAAAGACAATACCGAAACAAGATAAGCATGTACAAGTTGTTGAATTAGATGGTCGTATGGAGAAACCAAACTAAAGAGGTTTGGCTGAAATCTGAACACAGGAGGTCGGTAAGAAAGATGGAGACTTCGACAATACAGGCAATGGGTGATGAAGAAATATATAAGTATTTAGGATTCGATCAAGCAGCAATCACAGACAACAAGGCAATCAAACAATCTCTAACAAAACTGTACAAATCAAGAATCACTGCACTCCTGAAAACCAAATTAACAGTTAATAACATGATAAAAGCAATCAACACATTTGCAGTACCAGTATATACGTACTTATTTGGAATTATACCGTGAAGCGACACAGACCTCAAAGACATCCAGAGACTTACCTGCACAATTTTGACAAAATTCAGACATCACCATTCAAATAGCACAATAGAACGAGTAATACTCCCACAAAGTGAGAGAGGAAGAGGCCTAATAGATCTAAAGAACTTGTGCTACAAACAAATACATTCATTAAGGAACTTTTATTATGAGAGACAGGCAACCTCAGAACTACATGCTGCAATAGTTCAAGCAGATACTAAATTAACCCCTCTTAACCTTAACAACAAACAGCTGGACATTTCATCGCGGGTTACAGACAATAACTGCAAAATAGACATGTGGTCAAGAAAGGAACTCCATGGACGCCATGCAAATGATCTCAAGCAACCTCATGTAGACTCAAAAGCCTCAAACACTTGGCTAAAATACGGTAATCTGTTTGGCGAAACAGAAGGGTTCATGGTCGCCATACAGGATCAAGTGATCAACACTAAAAGTTACAGGAAGCATATTCTCAAACAAACAATAGATGACAAATGTAGAAAATGCCATACAACAGTTGAGAACATACAGCACATCACATCAGGATGCAAATTAATGGCCCATACAGATTACACCAATAGGCACAATCAAGTTGCAAATATTATTCACCAGAAACTGGCAGCGAAATCCAACCTACAAGAAATGGCCTGCCCATATTACAAATATGTTCCCGATACTGTACTTGAAAATTCAAACTTTAAGTTGTACTATGACAGAGAAATTATTACAGATAAAACTATTCACCATAACAGACCAGACATAACTTTTGTAGACAAACGGCAAAAGATTGGCTTCCTGATTGACATAACTGTACCACAAACAGCTAATCTTCAAACAGCACACGCAGAAAAAATAACAAAGTATACAGAACTAGCAGCTGAAGTCAAGGCACTATGGCATCTCCAAAAAGTTCATATTGTTCCTCTGGTCATTTCATGCACAGGAGTTATACCAAATAACATTCATAAAAATCTGGAACTTATTCAAATACCAAAATATACCTATAAAATTATGCAAAATTCGATCATCTTAAACACATGCAGGATTGTTTGAAAATTCCTAAATTGCGACGAAACATGAATTGACCTGTGTCTTGGTTATTAACCCGACACAAAGTCAAATAAAAATCCGGTGAATACCGAGAAAAACAATGTAAAATAATAATAATAATAATAATAATAATAATAATAATAATAATAATAATAATAATGATAATGATAATAATAATAATAAATGCCGATCCGAATAGCCGAGATCGTAGCGATCTTGGACGGAAGGATCGTGGGTTCGAGTCCCGCCTCGGGCATGGGTGTGTTTGTGTATGTAGGTTTGCGTCGTCCATTCACCCTTCATTATCTCATCATTCCACATCCCACATCCCCCTAGGGCTAGCAACCCAGGGGGATAAAAATTGGATTCAGCTTAGAATGCCGACACCCCCCCCCTCCGCCCCAACAAAAGGAATCTTACTCACTTGTCACGGGATAAAAAAACTGAGCCTCGGTAAGTGCAGGTGTACGTCTGCATGGTCCTAGCTGATCAATTTGCGACTAAAATAACAACATCAACAACAATAAGAAGTAGAAGAAGAATAAAGGTTGATTCAGGTAGCCTAAATTGGTAAGGCAGTAGTGCCGTACTTGGAGCGAAGGATTGTGGGTTCGAATGCAACCGTCTCGGGCATGGTTGTATGGGTTAGGGTCTGTAAGTGATTGTCCATTTACCCTGCATCATCATTATCATCTCATACTTTATTCCCCAAAGCTAACAACCTTGGGGTGTAGAAATGGATTCGGCATATAAATGCTGATTCAACCCCCCCTCCCGAAAAAGGGCGCTTGCACTTGCCCGAGGGAGAAATATGCTGGGCCTCGGTCAATACAAGTGGGGCGTTTACGCGAAAAAAAGGGTTCATAATGATATTTCACCAATTTTTACTCATTTTATTACTTATGTACAAATAAGTGGAAAATTATTTGAGTTTATGCGAGTTGGTCAAAGTAAAAATCCAAGTCGCCAAGCATTCGTCCTTTGCTTTTTGTTTGTCTTTTTTTATTTTGTTCTCCAAGTACCAGAATGCTATTCCACCCGAAATCAAGCCTTGATCCTACTAATACTTCAGACATATTTTGAAAACTCTCTACGGAAAAAAGGAAGAATTTTTTGAAGGGAAAGAAAGAAAAGAAAAACTGAAAATTCCAATTTTAGTGAAACATGCATAACAGTTTAAGTGCTCTATCCAGTAGTGGATTTACACATGGGGCACTCCAGGGCACTACACTCCAACACGCCCTTTTTTCAATTCTTTAATTTTTGCATAGAGACAAAGTTTCAATAATTTCTAAAGCATTTATTCAAATAATAAACTTTTTTATAATAAAATTAATAACGTTACACAAAATTAACTAAAATCTCTCGCGTCTTGCTGATTGGACACCGAATTGGTCGATCGCAGTAAATTGATTTTAAAATTTCGCATTCTATAGCCAACTTATTGGTGAGCAGACAATCATCCGGTATGCAATAATAACATTGGAATACACCATGTACAAGTCATTTTCACGAAGAAACTTCATTAATTCCGTTGGAGACCAATTTTCAATATTTTTCTAAGTGCAGTGTGAATGAAGTGTCATATTTCATTTCCCAATGTGCCTTCTAAATCTGTGTCACAGAAGTTCGATTTTTCTTGTATATTGCTTGTATTCAAATTTCAAAGTTCCAAAATTATGAAGAACTTTCCACTGATCTTATAAGCTTCGTTTCTACCTCACAAACTAATTATCTAAAATTACATAAAACTTATTGATTTATTGATGATATTTGAAGTGATCACAGGTTAATTATTTGTTAAATATTAATAAAAAGTTACACTTTTTGATCAATTGAGTTAAAATGTAGCCATATAAACCACATATTTTTGGGCAAACAAAAATTCAGACGATTTCTTTGATTATTTCAGAAAATCGGACCTGTGCCACCTTTATAAGTGCATTTCACTCTATTCTTACAAGAAATTTAAAGAAAGAGTTTGGAACCTTTTTGAGAAAATTTTGAAAATGATGCAGGGTCTTCATGTAAACTATCACCAAAAATTAATGAATGTTTTTCAAAACCATAGATCTTCTACATGAGCAAATGTAATTCCGGCGATAAATAATTTTTCGAATAAAAGAAACTTTTGGATTAAAGAAAATTTGCTTCCCCTAAAAATTTGCCGCACAGGGACCAGTGTCCACAGTGCCCATGCCTAAATCCACCACTGGCTCTGTCCTTACAAAATGTTTAATGTACAAATTTGCAGCCATTTTTAACAAAGGTTTTAACATCCTAGCGACATCATAAAATGTACCTATAAATATTAATGAACCTGCTTTAAAATCTCATAGCCTTGGGCGCTGCCAGATTAAATCAGAATATCCATTTTGGAAAAAATTCTGTGAATGCTTTTGGTGCCAGTTTTGTCTACAGATTGACTGACAGATATTACTGGACAGAAATAAAAACGAAAAAAAGAAATAAAAAAAAATTACTATCATACCCAGAAAGGGGGACAGCTGGGGCAATTTGCATCAGGCCCCTCCTTACTTGGGCCCCCGATTTCTTTTTCATTCAGAACATGAGTATGAAAAAAAGCTTGTGCCAGTAGCCAAATGTCTTTACCAAGCTCTGTGAAGTCATGGAAGTAAAGCAGCTTCAGCCACCTAGGATGGGTGATCATCTTAATGCTAAAAGCGCTAAGAAACAGGGATAAAAAGCAAAGGCTTTTGACATGACTGACAATGTTCACGAAGAATTACTCTACACTCAATGTCAAAAATTTTTGGAACCTTGTTTCACAAGAACCAAGAAGATCATCAACAGATTTTTTTAAATATTTACTTATAATTCAAATTAACTCATGGCTCAGAGCAGTCGCTCGCCTTTCACCAAGCAGGTTCGGGTTCGATTCCCGGATAATCTCATGTGAAATTTGTTCCAACAAAACGAGCTTGACTGCTTCACAATAGCTAGATCCACCCCAGTGAAGTGTCCTAACACTACCTTTATACTAATTCCTTCCCAATTCTGACTGCTGGGTAGTGACACAGGAGCACGTATGAGAGAGGCACGTACTTGGAGATGCTACCCGATGGCCCTCTTGACAACAACTTACAGACTACGACTTACAATGTATTTAAAAATAACGGAGGATTACTCCTTATCATAATAATAGTAATAATAAGTGCTAAATGCCCAATGAGGTTTGAGACACATTGCGTCATTACAAAGATGCAACAAATTAATAACAAGAATTTTAAAAACTCTACAAGTCATTTCTGTTGAATGGAGAAATGAATTGTTACATACTGGACAGAACTTTTGTTTGAAATAAGGGGCCCCATGGATCAACTACCCCAGGTCTCATTGTTTTCTCCGAGTGTCCCTGCTGACAACCAGTACATTTCCTTCAGACTCTGAACACCGTTAATATTTTGATGATTATTTCTTGAAATAATGGTTTCATAAAGAGTACACATTTGTATTTACCAAGGTGAGTCATCGTTTTTCCGTTCTTGAAATTTATATAAAAGTGAAATGTTAGCATGTAATAATAAAATTTTAATTAATTTCATGTGTAATCAGTAGGGCCCGGATTTTAGTGACAAGTCATATATTCTTTCTGAACCTTCGGGTGAACTTTAAAACAGTTTATGTACGAATCCAGGTATTGTCGAATAGAAAACCATATTTTTATTGTGCATATAGAGTCATATTTACACCGTTTTTAGTAAAGGGTCATATTATGGCCAAATCTTGCCATAAATGCATATGTTTGTCATATTTTTAAGGACACAAAAATAAAAAGCTTGAAAACGTGTCGCATGACAATGTATCAAGTGATATTGTCACAAATAAACTCAACAATTATACCACAAAAGATTATTTGAAACATAAGTGAATTTGAACGGAGTGAGTTGGGTCGAGCTCGTGGTAATGTGGCTGAGATAGTGTACAACAAATTGCTGCGTGTTCTTCAGCGAAATCTTGGATATTCTGCAATGTGCAAAATGAGCATTATAATTTCTGGAAATGTTGCAACATTTGAAGGCAATGAACCAAAGCTGCACTGCAGTGACATCGCCACCTTCAAATTCTCTTCCATGACGTCATATAATGTGGAGAGGCGCTTTCTCAGATACAAAACAGATGCAAACTGTATGTACCATACTTACAATCAGTTCTTGAGTGAATTTTGTATTTATGTTATACCTAAAAAGTCAACAGGAATTACTTAAAAATAAACTTGTATAGCATCATATTTAATTTTTTTAAGGTCATATTTTTATAGGTTTTAGGTCATAAATGCTTGCATATTTCGCTGATTTTTAGATTATTAAAATCCGGGCCCTAGTAATCAGTGTATCAGTTTCATTAGTTTCATTGTGATTTGAGTTACAAAAGTTAAGATCAGAATATAAAATGGCATGCTAAATAATGGGTTTTATTCAATACAATAATAGATCTTGGCTTACAGACTTTTCAGGGAGTAATTTTACCTGTTCAGGATCAGAAATAGCCTTTATGAAAATCTATTACGTCAGAGGTGACCAGCTACCAAAGCACTGGGCGCCTCCATCTTGAGAAAAGAGTTTGAAAAGAACTGCACTTATTTTTCAAAAGTTAAACACTTAATTTGTATGTAGTATTTATAGCAGGCCAAAAGCTGAATAGCAAGAATTACTTAATTTACAAAGTGAAACATACACACTGTTAAAGAAATATCAAAAACTTTTACATTACAAAAACTTTTATTACCAAGAATGTTTTCAACTGTCAATTTGGCAACTAATTGCTCAAAATCTGGCAAGTGGCTAGTTCAGGATGTTTGTGCAAGTTCAGTTCATAAAACTTCATTTTTATGTTCCCACCTTTTACATTTTCTTACCTTTCATGTAATTTTTTCGTTGGTCCTGTCATAAAGTGTATTTTTACAATGTATTCTCCTACTTCAATTTACAACTTATGATACGAAGAGTACTTGCCATCTTTTACGTCATTTTTTGTTTACGGTGAAAACTGATTTTTGAATGAATTTCGGCACAAGCCATCGCACATAGCTGTTTCCAGTTATAACACGTGTTTCATAGTCATAGTCATAGTCTCATCTGGTAGTCAGCTTATAGTGTTTGGTGTGTTTAGTGTGTTTGGTTGAAAGGTGATGTTGAAGGTCCGTAGAGGTGGGAACACATGTTAACTTAGGGAAGGAGCTTCAACTCTCAGATTCCATGTTGAGCACTGTAATTAAAAACAGAGCCACCACTGAATTTAATGCAAAAGAGTGTAGTGCTATGTCAAGAAACAGAACATATGTTAGGTATGTATCCTACAATGAATCAGACAAACTCTTGGAGAAGTGATTTACTTCATTAAGAGCATCAGGTACTCTGCTTGATGGCAACCTTCTGCAAGTGAAGGCCCTCCAATTTGCAGCATGGTTGCGATTGATGAATTCAGAGTGTTAAATGGCTGGATTGATAATTTTACGACCCGTCATAATATTGTAAATAACCAAGTGTACAGGGAAAGTCGAAGTGTGGTTGGAGAAACCTTTAACCAAATGGAAACATTAACTGGACTCAATTATTAAGGAATATGAAAGAAAAAATCTCAAGGATTGAAAATGCTAATGATGCAGTATATTGAGGCAATACACTGAGAGCAGACCAGGTAATGAGTCCATATTTAAAGCATTATATAGTAAGGAAAGGCAGATGGCAGAAATACGATTGCAAAGAAACAAAAACCAATGCCAATTTTAGATTTCTTAAATGGTTAAAGTGTAATGAATGTCATTTGTAAGTGGATAAAATGTGTAATATGAATGTAATTTAACTGAGTAAACAAATTCTTCCCGTAAATAAAGTATTTGCTTAGCATATCATTTTTTAACTTCCCTGCATTTTACACTTCTTCTCCTTCTGTCCCTGCACAGTTTAAAAAAGGGATTTTACTATACATTGGTTATAACTGCATGCTCCTTAGATTTAAGGAACTTCTTTGTTGAATGGAATGAGTTACAAAAATACGTGTAAAAAACAATGATAGAAAAATTGCATGTGATTTCCAAGGTGCACTGTATCCTATATTGTATTAACTTCCAGATCAATACTCATTATTTGGCAATCGGTTTAAACAGTTAGTAGTTGTTAATACCAAAACGAGGATATAAATATTACTTATAATGGTCAATATCTGAACCAGCATTATGAGGTTAATTGCCCTTTTAAGAAATTTACTACTGGATTCAAGGAAATTAGCTGATGTAACAATAAAGCAAATAAGAATGAAAACTAAGAAAACGTAGATGTTGGAAGCTCTAAGAAAATGTGGCCAAAAATCACCCTATTTTCTGAATAACATTTCTGTCAACTTGACAGCTAGTGGTTGACAGGGGGGAGGGGGTTCTGTTATCCAATCAGAGGCTTCAAATCATGATGATGTCACTGCAGAGTTGCCGATGCTTATTAAGAAAGAAAATGAAAGCTTACAGCATGCAGCCACTGAAAATTGAAGAGCGTCATTTGGCGCCTTTACTTGTTCGACTATGTGTGTGCGATTCCATCATCAACTGTTGCGAGCTCACATTACAATTTGTTTCTTGCTACTGCTGCTAATGTTGCTGCTGCTGATGCAAGATTGCCACCCAACCACACGTCTGTCGCCTGAGCAAGAGACAACATCGCTCTACCCCACCCCCAGCTGTCAAGTACCCAGAACTATTATTCAAACAATTCACGATGGAACGTTCACTACTGATGTGATATTACTAACCTTAGATAATCGGCCATTATAGCATAGCAATGGCACCCACACTGTAGATACATTTGAATATATCAATAAATTAGACATTAATTTTAAAGGTAAGTTTCCTTTCTTAACAGATAGCTGGAATAAGACAACTGCATCTCCAGGATTAAGTGTAATTGAATTGAATTTCTCGATCTGAAGAACAAAGAAATAATTATCATGACAAATATAAGAAAGTAACAACATTTCACAACAATTTTTGGCAATAACATACATTAAAATATTCTTCTGCTTCCTTTTGAAGAGAAACGTTTGTGAGAGCTAGAGGTACTTTAAAAGAATTTCGAACAGTAAAATTTCTTGTATCAAGATGATCCACCTCTGAACAATACTGTGTCACTGATGCATTATATTCTAAGCCTCCTTCTAAAACTTGAGCAATATACGGAATGACGAGCTTGTATTGATTCTGTTTGCTTTTCACAATTATTTTTCCACTAAATTGTTTACATTCAAAAGCTGCATGCCCTGAGGAAAAGACACAGAAAAAATTTAGTCAACTTCATTCTTAAATTAGGATATAAAAAATCAAGACTTACAATCAAATGTCAGAGTCGCTATCTGTGTTGCTGAATTTGAGTCAGGTGGAACTTTGAGAGGTTGAAAGTCAATCCTCACAGCTTTTGAAAATGGAGCAGTAATCACATTCTGTAGTAAGAGAAAATAAATATGATTTTTTATCTAAACATTTTAAAAGAAAATTTATTTACTGCATTCAAATGTATACTTACTTGAATTCGAATTACTTTCTTAAGGGAATTATAAAGAGCTAATTTCACTTTCCTTGGCCTGTCATGACTTCCACCAATTCCAAAATCAATTATGTCCTCATGGGAATACAGCCCAGGCAGTGATGACACTTCAACTTCCAGTGGAACCACCAACACTTCTTCACTTTTATTTACTTTAATTCTGTAAATTAACATTTTATACATAACCTTTACTTTAACCTCAACAAGCAAAACCTCAAATGTTGATAAGATCTTCTCTAGTCTACCTTTCAGGGTTAATCATCAAATATCTTTTTAATATTTTCTTATAACTCAACACAAATTAATGTATCTGAAGTAATCAACATTAAATACGCGTGTCACAATTCTAATTTTTTTGATTTCAGCACACCATAGTGCTCTCTGAGCAACCCTCTTCTCATTCAGTATTATAGGGTTCCATTTTCTTGTCAGATAACCAGAGAACATCTAACGGATTTTCTTGACATTGATTTAATTTTTTAGTCCGGTAGGCAGGTACTGAAAAAGGGGGTTACTTGAAAAAAGGTCACAAAAACGGTTTCTTTGGATATGTTACATGGTGTGCTCAAAAAAAGACTGGACTGAGCTCCTTGTTCATAAACAGCTTGACACATTGCACTATTTAGCAGTGTCCATGACAATTAAACTGTTGCCTGGTACATCTCACTGTAATGTATTGGAGCTGCATCACAGCAATTCTTGTCTGGGCCTGCACTGGTCTGCAGTACAATTGTTGTGTTGGTGCATAAAGGAGAAGCTGGAAGAGCAGCAAGTGTTTGTTTTAATAGCAGCAAGTATTTGTTTTAAGTGTGTTAAGTGTGAGTTACAAGACCTTCAAATTTGTATTTGTATTTATTGAATAATGGTGGCAGCAACAAGCTGTTATATACATATCTCATCATGCTTTAAATATAATTTACATATTTCTGAATCAATTTTAGCATGAAGTGTCTAATTTGTTCAAAGTGCCCTTGAATGCCTTCAAGGTCGCTTTATCAATGCAGACTGTTGGTAGCCCATTCCAAGTGTTGAAAATAATTGATGAAGTGGGATCTCTGTCCTATCATATTGTCTCCTTCCTCAGTTTCATCGCATATCCTCTCAGTCAGTAGCTCTTGTGAAGATATCATGCCATGGAATATTATAGAGGCCATTCACAATTTTATGTCGCTATAATGTCATTTCTGTTTCTCCCCTGGTCCAGGTTCAGAATGCCATCTTTCAGCACCTCTGTTGGTAGTCAATACAGCGATTTTCTCTTAAGATCCTGGTGACTCGTTTCTGTATTTTTCTAAACATTGTTTGTCTTTTCTATAAAATGGTGACCAGACCAGATTGGCATATTCTAGTATAGGTCTAACATAGGTTGTGTCAATTTTCTTCACTCTAGTTATGCAGTTTGAAAAATGCCCTCCTCATCACGTATAGCAAATAGTTTGCATCTTTAAACACTGCGGTGACTCGAGTTTCCCCACTTTAGATCTTGAGCAATAAATATACCTAAGTCACTTTGTTGTGGTGTGGTGTCCAGTTTGATTTGCAATGGTGTAGGGTGGATTAGGGTTTTTCTTGCCGATGTGGAGAAATTAGCATTTCTTGACCTTCAGCAGGAGTAGCCATGTTATCGACAAATTTTCCATTGTTGTAATATCATTCTGTAAAGTATGATGATCTGTCAGTGGGTTTGCAAATAGTTTTGTGTCATCAGTAAAGAAATTTCATCCTACAGCATACTCAGATCACATGTGTATACGATGAATAGGCAGATCTTTGAGGTACTCTGCTTGTAACAGTTTAGGATATGGAAAATTGATTCAATAACTCTGTGATGATGAATGTATGAGCTGGTTCCAATATTTTGAGCTGTATAACCGAATTGAATTGGGAAGAACATCAACTCCTCCACAATCAAAAAAAGCTTGGATGTGTCTGTCCAATGTGAAAGTCATGCTCATTGCTTATCTCAACTGGCAAGGGCTGATTCATTATGAATACATCTCTTAAAAGACAAACAGTTAATAAAGAATAGTGTCTAGAGTTTGAAGAGGATAAGGAATGCTGTGGTGAGGAAAAGACTAGAATTGTGGAAGGATTGAAAATTCAAATTCCACCGTGATGCATTTGGTGAAAACAGCACAACAGAGTTCCTGCAGCCTCCTTATTCTCCAGATATGGCTCCAGCTGACTTATTCCTGTTTCCGACATTGAGATTACCTTGAAAGGCCGCAAATTTGACACATTTAAGAACATCAGGAGAAATTGTACAGCGGACTTCAAGACGATAACACACCTTGTATATGTACCAACTAGTTAAAACCTCAAGTTTTTGAACTTCCAGACCCTGTGCTAACTCCAGGAGGCTCAAAAATCTGTTGTTATTTTTTTAATGGGGGAAAAAAAGAAGGGAAAAAAAAGAAGAAGAAAAAAAAAGATGAAAAAATAAGAAGAAAAAGAAAGAATATGTACATGTTTGTATATATGTGTGTATTATATATATACACGCACATGCACACACGCGCGCACGCACATACATACATACATTTAAAAACATGTCTGGTTTAGTTAAGGTAGGTGGAGTGCAAACATGACCATTAACAGTTTAAATAGAGTTGTTGCAAAGTTGAAGGAGTAATGGAAGTAACGGTTGAAGGAGAGTTGAAAGATTTAAAATTTGGAAATAACTGATCTAAATGTTGGAAAAAGAAGGGGGGTTATGTTATTGCCAAAAACTATTTGGTATGTTGTCATAAATCTTCATGAACTGATTGGATTCTATTACTGTATTCATAGTATTTTGAGTTATTATTTTCGGAGTTTCTAGTATTAGTCTCTTATTTCTGTTGGCTCCTACCACTAAAATACAAAACTGATAAAAATTTATTGTACGATTTGGTTTAAATCTATGCTGGAATATTGAATTCTACTTATTTGTAACTTCTTTGATATTTTTTCTATGTTTTGTTCTGTTTTATTCTTCTTTTGTTTGGACAACTTAATTCAATTCACAATCATTACATTCAACTGCACAAACTGTATCTATCATGTCATGTTTAGGTATTCTATCTTTAACATTTTTTATTAGATTCTGTTTCTTAATTATTGTACTTTTAATGTTGATATTGTACCTAGATTATAACTGTTGTTGTAATGGTATTGTCAGTTTTTTCACAAAATGGAATAATTACTTTAGGTAGAGGCAGAATAAATTCAATAGAATAAATTCAATTGGCCACCGCATTGGGTGGAACTCTTAAAATTTTGTTAACACATTTGTTATTTAAGTATGAATATCTCAGAGTAGTGGTTGTCCAAAAGCATTTGTTTAACTTTATTAAGATTATCAGTATGGAACTGATGATGTGATAATTTAATACTTCTATCAATAAAATTATAGAAGACTCCAATTTTCACCCAAGTTGCATGACCATATAAAAAAATTCCAGTATAATTGCTGAAAAAGTAGGTTTAGTATACCAATTGGTTTCTAACTTGTCATTATGCCTGAAGATTGTAACATCAAGGAAGTTAATCTGTTTATGTTCTTCTTCTTCCAATTGAAATTGAATAGTTTTACCGAATGTATTAAAAAGTTCTAAAATTAATGGAATTTTCTCCTCTTCTATAATAACAAATGTATAATTAATGTACCTGGCATAAAGAACTGTATTAATCTAAACTAAATTTTTTTTGTTCAATATTCACAAACTTTTTTTGTTCAATGTCACATCACTACTTCAGAGAAAAAGAGCTTAATGAGCCTCCGATTGGACAGCCTTACTTTTGGGAATAATATTTGTTCTTAAACTTAAATTTCATATTATTTAATAAAAACCTAACACAAATCATTATGTCTTGCACAGAAATGAACATCTTAGAGGAGTTATCATTCAAACTTTTTTGAAGTGTGTCTAAAATTAGTTGATGGGGAATTGAGGGAAACATTGAAATAGTATCAAGTTCTGCTATTCTTTTCCAATTTTATTGTGCTTAATTTCAAAATCAGTTCATAAATCTTCTTCGCGATATATGGGTAACAGAATCCAACAGAAATAAGGGACTAATACTAGAAAGTTTGAATATATAAACTCAGAATACTATGAATACAGTAATAGAATCCAATCAGTTCACAAAGGTGGATGACAATATAACAAATAGTTTTTGGCAACATCACATTCCTCCCTTTTTAACATTTCGATCAATTGTTTCAAAATTTACATCTTTCAACTCTCCTCTCAGTTCCATTACTCCTTCAACAAAGCAACAACTCTATTTAAATGGTTAACAGTCATGTGGCTGGACTGCACACACTTTACCACATACTTAACTAAAACAGATATGTTTTTGTATTTGTATATATATTCTATATACGTTTTTGTAATATTAAATTTAGTTTTCAAGTATCATAATAACAGGAGAGCTTTCATTGAATTGGGTGTAGATTTAGTTTTTATTTTATTTTTAAATTTTTATGTTCTTCCTTTCTTAAATGAATATTGTGAAAACTATTTGGCTTCATCATTATGAACTATTTTATACATAAATTTTCAGTTGTACCTGATGAGGGAGACAGAACAGTCTCTAAAACTTTGTCGGATTACAGAAAATTATGATGTAAAACATTTTGGAAATATTGATTGTGGTTGTCCTAAATTAAAAATGGGACTGAACAACATTTAAATAGAATTATAATAGAGTCAACCAATTTTAAACTTATATCTCGCTAAATTATACCCTTTACTGATGGAACAATGTTTTAAATACCATAAGAATGTGATAAAATCTGGGATTGTTGTGAAAAACAAGAGAGATTCTGGGTTTCAAAATTCATAATAAAAAAAATTGCTTTTCAATAGTTTCCACAAGATTGGAGCACTTTACTGTTATCAGTGCTTGTCAGAAAATCCCAGAGAGAAAATACTGCAATACATTGCCACAAAGTCTCGTTGTGTTGCTATCAAACGTGAAGTCGTGGATCTGCAGATCCTCCTAACAGAACTAGTTTCTTAACAAGACATTTATTTCAAGAGAGAGATTCTTCTCTTCTCCCATTTATAAAAACCATTCCAATGTGACCAAGAAGATATGCTTTTAATTTGTGCTTCCAATTTGTGCGTCCATGTTTCAAGCTGGAACATGGACACACACATATACACATCCATCAATTTTTTAATAATTTCGGCAACGAGTACATTTGTGAAGCAATGTTTACACCAACAGATAAATAATAGTATTACATGTAATAATAATTATATTAATGACATGCTGAAGAAACAGAAAAACTTTTTTTTATTTATTTATTTATTTATTTTTAATATTTTTTTTAAGCTGTAGCTCTCTTAGTAACTGTTTGTTTTTTTTAAAAAGTTTTATGCAAAAGTTGAAGAAAATTTCATACTCTTTAAAATTGATTCGATCATTTTTCTATTAGACTTAAAGTTCTAGAGCTGTAGAAGAAAAGGGAGGGAAAAAAAAAGAAAGAAAAAAAAAAGGAAAAAAATCAGAAAAAATACAGTTTTTTCAGGCTTTCAGGAGTTAGCAGAGATTCTGGGAGATGAAAAATTTGGATTTTAACTAGTGGCTGGCAACATACAACAAACCCAAAGAAAAAGTTTTCAGGTAAAATGAAATTACCTCTCTTCAGGTAAACTGAAACTACCAACTGTACTCTTGATGTAGGTATCCAGCAAACATTACATAATAACTTCTCAAAAACGTATTGTTGGCTAATCCCTTAAATTATTACTGCACTTTTACAATAATAAAAAATACACAAACCTGACATAAGCTGTGTGATTTTTTTCAGCTCTAGCCACAAAGCGTATTCTGATGACAGGTTTTGTGTGGAAAGGAGGAATTTCCCATAAATGTTTGGGACCTTCTAGCTCACCAGATGGGAGCTCCAAATGAAATTCTCCACCACTACTGTACACCTCTACAATCTGGAAAAAAGATGAATGAAAAGATATGAGCATGAGAAAAGAATCGACAGTAATATTCAAATTTCATTACTATCATAAAAAATGTATTACAATTGTACACAATACCAAAATTTCTTGTTATTTAAGTGATAGTTTGAATTATGATTTATTTTATCTTAATTTCAAAGTTAAAATAAATAAATAAATAAAATGATGATGATGATGATGATGATGATGATGATGATGATGATGATGATAATAATAATAATAATAATAATAATAATAATAATAATAATAATAATAATAATAATAATAATAATAATAATAAATCCTCATATTATGGTCCTAATTTTATGTCAATGTTTGGGCTTTCTTAAAAGTTTATTTATTTATTTATTTATCTACACGGTGGCCAGCGATCTGGCTTTTTGGAATTCAAGGTTTTCCCCCGGTTTTCCAGGTCTGAGAATACGAATTTTCCAGGTTCTTTTCGCACGTTACAACACATTCTTGCCTTCTACCGCTTACGCACTACTAAACAGAAAGTTATGAAATATGGTGGGAAAGCGACGAATTTTCGGCAGATAAACTCTTATTGCCGGGCCCTGGAAACGAAAAAGTGGATAAATCCAGTTGCTAAATTTAGGAAAAAATCTTCTAACACATGGGGTAGAATCAATGTTTTGTGGGTCCTTAACACCGGAAACTCTGTTGACAGCAAAACGTCCATCCATCTGTTCAGTGAGCAACGCTAGCGGCTAAACCGTTCAACCGCTTTTTTCAAAATTTGTACTCTGTAATCGATCTGGCGATGTCGTCTCCCCTTAAATTTGAAACCGTTATTTTTAATTGGAGGGGGTGGTACTTGAAACCCCTGATCCATTTTCAAAATTTTCTATGAAATGGCTCCAACGTTTTTGACTAAATTTTGTTTTTGTATAGCGTAAAGGCCGTTTATGAGAATGGTGTAGATCTCATATTCGCTGAAAACTATGATTTTTCGAAAAATGCAAAAATCAACATTTTTTTCGGCGTCGTCCTACAATTACAATTGTGAAGATAAGAGACTTTTCCTCTAATGAAATCTGTTCCTTAAAGCTAGATTTTGAAATAAGGTCACGAACAATCTTTCGAAAATTTAAGTAGTTTTCGCTTAATTTTGTGTAAATATAGGCAGTTTTTATTTTTTAAACAATTTGTTTCTCAAAATCGGCATAAACAATTTTTATTCCATTTTCACCACGGATAGCATATAGAAAGTTCAAGAGTGCAGAGCTCATGTTCGTTAAAAATTTTGACTTTTGATAATTGGAAAAACTCAAAATTTTTTCGCCGTCTTTCTAGACTTACAATTATGATGAATATTACTTTGTCATGCTCAAAAGGGAACTTCTTAAGAAGAGAAAGTTATGTAATGCTGCGCGAAAAATGGTGATTTTTTGGCAGAAAAACTCTTATTACAGAGCCGTGGTAACGAAAATATGGATAAATTTTGTTGCTAAATATAGAAAAAATACTCTAACACGTAGTGTAGCCAGAATCCATGTTTTATGGGTCCTTGATACCGAAAAATCTATTGACGGCAAAATATGTGAACTGTGAACACCGCTAGCGCCTAAACGTTCAACCGATTTTCTGGAAGTTAATATTTCCCGATCGATCTGGCTGATGTCGCGGCCCCTTGCATTTGAAACTGATATTTTAATTTTG
The DNA here is from genome assembly GCA_011170035.1 of Teleogryllus occipitalis. Lineage (NCBI taxonomy): Eukaryota > Metazoa > Arthropoda > Insecta > Orthoptera > Gryllidae > Teleogryllus > Teleogryllus occipitalis. Next base: position 341,812 of record BLKR01000023.1, on the reverse strand, counting down.
GAGGGTCCTTTACATGAAATATATATATATATTCCGTTATATATATTTATTTTTTATGACCTGGAATCTTTGAAAACCGGGAAAAAAACGGGAATTTGAAAGAGGCTGGAAGAACCGGAAAAAAAACGGGATGGGCTGAAACCAGGGCTGATCTGGGAACAAGAAGAATACTAGTTGTGAAGAAATCCAACAAGAATTATGTCGTCTTCAGGCCACTCAATAGAATAGCTAACATTGTTAATCTGATAGCATCATATGTTAATTTATTTCATGGATCTTTATCTAGTTCCAAATTTAACATTAAAAAATGGGCTGACAAGGCCAAATTGCTCCAATATTTCCGTTGAGTCAATAAAACCATTAATGACCCTACAGAAAAAAATAAGGTCAATCATCTGTCTCTGATTTGAAGGGTATCGATCTTGAATAGATCATAAACATCATCCGTGTTTCTCACTTTTTTGTCTTGGCAGTGGTAAATAAGGGATTTACAGAATTTCCGTTGAACTCTCTCAATTCATGTGACATGTTGGGCAGTGTATGGTGATCAAACTATGCTTCCAGATTCTAGTATTGGTAACATAAAGGCAGAGAATAAACAAGACAATGTATTGATGTTTTTAAATTATTTTCTAGATCCAAATATGAATCCTAAGATTTTGTATGCTTTTTTGGAAACATTATCTATGATCAGCAAAAGTAAGTTTATCATTAATCATTACACCCAGATCTTTAAATGAGTCAACAGTACGTACGTTTCTTCCATCTATCTGGTAGTTGATATTGAATGAACAACAAGCACAAGAGAAGATCATCAAAGCACATTTCTCAATATTCAAGAATAAATTGTTATCTTGAATATTGAGAAATTATATCAGTTATCCCATCTCGAGACATTTAGTTTCAAGAGACTTGCAGCTTATCACTGCTTCTTGAAACTAAGGCTTTTTGAAGATTTTCTTGAATCATGTAAGATTTGAGAATTCTTGAAATTGAGTGTCAATGTACTAAATAAGAGCAAAATTAGAGCAAAGTGCACTTACAATTATGGAGCACATGTTTTTCATTAAAATTGCTACTTGCAAAAATAAGAAGAGGAAAAAGTTAACAAGATGTTCTCAAAAACACTCAATTTTTTCTTCAAACTTCTCAAGCAAATAGAGCACAAAGTATTGAATCGCATAACATCAGCATCCTTTTGATTAAAACTTTTAATAATTAAAACTAGTGGTGCTACAACATCACATACTTTATCTTACTGCATTAACTGAAACAGCTTGTATATAAATATGTTAGATAAGCATTTTCTTGAGTAATTTTGATTTTTTTTTCCCACTAGTTTTTAATGGATATTTTACTGCTCCAGGCTCATGCTAGCAGGGAGATTACTGCGCAACCTTGGTTGGTGGACTGTTACATTTAAAATATACGTTAAACACAAATCGCAATAAAAATCAAAATTACTCAAAAACAATGCTTATATAACATATGACAATATTAAAATATCATTGGATTCGTCTTTTTATGCTCGTCATGATAGACTAAAAGATGTATCTACTTCCATTAAAAAATAAAAACAAGGATACCTCAATATCTCGAAAAATACAAATGAAAATTAAAATAGAAATGAATACATGTATTAATTAGCCTCCTTTTCTCATGCATTTCCATGAAAACTGCAATGTAATAACTTCAATCATTCAAAAATTACAGGAGGTGCTTAAGTTACATGACTCACCCTGTGTATTGACACCACCTAAAACTAAGTGCAGAAAAATAAAACTTTCAAGTTCATGATAATGTGATTCCGTATTTTTATTTCAAAAAATTTTGTAAACTAGTGTCTGTCAAAAACATTCTATGATCACACTCATCTAATACAAACAACATTTAAAATAGTAAAATGAACCATTTAACATTCTATATCTGAGAAACTGCAAGATGTTTATATGAAAATATTTAATAAATCCTCAAGTTTTGGAAGCACTTGTGTAATTTTCAACTAACAAAATGTTTACCCACAAAGCGAACCTAATTTGTATAAAAAAAGGGATAATCAAAGTTCTACTGTATTGCTTTAAAGTCAATGAAATTTTGAAAGACATAATATGTATGGTATAGCTGGTGAAATGCTGAAATATGCATAGATAAGTGACCTTTCGTTCATTGAATATATGTATATTCTATATCTCGCAACACAGACAAAACATATGGATTATCAAATTTGTTTCAAACCATTTCTAAAAGTCAAAATTGTTAACATATAAAGTAAATAAAACCACTTGATTTTTTCACCACCACAATCATGCCCTTCAGCAATGAACTTCTCAAATATGCATTAGCTGCATTGTTGTGCAAATTTCAATTAAGGCTTATGGTTTACTTTAAAGAAAATATATCAACACATTAAGAATACAAATTTTAGAATGGAGTAAAAATAGAATAAAATTTGGGATTTCTAATGGTAAATTATAATTAAAATTAAATTAACTATTTTTCTTATCCTTTTGATCCATTCCTGTTCACCAAGGATTTTTCTTGTGGCCCATAGTTGGTGGAACACCTGCATATACAGTAAACCCTCATTAATATGTATTCCACAGGACTGAAATAATTGGAGTTCATGTTATAAAAATTCATTTTATCCAAGTATTATAAAAGTCTAATCCCTTGCTGGGATCGAAGTTTTGTTCGTGTTACAGCAAAATTCGTGTTAAGCCAGTTCGTGCTAATGAGGGTTTACTGTATTTCATTAATTTCAAGGCAGAAATTTTTAGTCTTTTATTACATAAGTGGAGAAAATTTAGGGGAAAAATTTGGAGCAGTTTCTGAGTAAACAAATTTTGTTTCTTTTTTAAATCGCCTACATTTTGCGAAAAATTACATGAAAACCACTCATATTTTGGAATAGTTGAATGTGACCTTACTTCCAGATCTGTCTTCAAGAAACAGATTTCATTTAGGAAAAAAATCTGTACCTTCAATATTATAGTTGTAGGAAGACGCCGAAAAAATTCTGAATTTTTGTAATTTTCGAAAAATCAGGGATTTTAATGAAAATGAGACCTGCGCCATTATCTTCAGCGTACATTTCCCTATCTTAAAACAAGGTTTAATAAAAATTTTGAAAATGTTCAAGAGGCTTCATATAAAGTACTCCCACAAAAGTGAAAGTATCACTTTCAAATTCCAGGGGCCGCAACTTCAGGCAGAACAATTGGAGAATATCAATTTTGGAGAAAATCAGCATAATAGTTACACTGAAATTGACTAAGAAAATTATAGAAGAGTAAAACCTGGTTCACCATACAAATTTTCGTTCAAAAATTTGGAGCTGCATTTGAGTGTTTCTGAAAATGCTCATTTTCACAGGAAATGGAGTTTTGGCGAAACTTCAATGGAAATCATTTAAAGCACTTCTACTCCCAAATGCAATAAATTATACAAATCACTGGTAAAGTTAATGTTAATGATGCGAGATATATTTCAAAACTATGGTGCTAAAACACATACTTTCACACATTATTTCTAACTTATCCGAATTTCGAAAATTCAAAGTTCAATGGAAGTTAGACCAGCACCATTGTTTTAACCAGTTTTTGCCTGTTTATTTTTTATTTTATTTTTTTAAACAAAAATTTTTTTTTTCCAAATCGAGACCATTCCAATATTGGCACATCAGGCACGAACAGGGCCAGGGTTTATCAACAACTACGGTATATTATTATTTTTTATTTAAACTTAAAAAAGACTACAATTTGTTTTTGTTTTTTTCTTATCCATTTTTTTGACCAGGCACTGTATTTCTAAATAGCTGCCAGCCATTATGAAGAGTGATATCAATGCAAAAAATACAAGCTATCACCACTTTTTCGATCTGATTCCAATTCTATAGCCCTCTAAATTTTCGTCCTTTCTATCACCACGTCCCATGAATTCATTATATTTTCCTACTGTGTTAGATGCACAATGGGAACTTTTCTTTTCTTCCTTGAAACCCATCTATTAGCAGTTCTTAAAGGATGAACCTCAAGTCGCAAGTACTTAACATGTGTACAATGTGGTTGTCGTGTCATTCCAAAATCAAACACTTCCTACTTTTATCAACTTTTAATCAAAAGGGCCTCTAGCGTTCTTTCCCCAATATTTTTGTTTCTTGAACTGAACATTTTTCAGTTCAATTTTCGTTTATTGAACCAGTGTAGCTCTGCACCAGTTTGACCCACATGGCATTTGTGTTGAGTAGTGGGGAGTGCCGGCAAGTTAACTCTGAGGATCTGAGTTGGTGTCTCGGAGTGGAAAAACACTTCTGTTAAAAACACTTTTGCTGGTTTATGCAGTTGTATAATATTGCAGAGTATTTAGAAACAATGCAAGAAAGTATGTGCTTTGGTACCACCACTAGTTTTTATATTTTTCGGTTTCCTAATACCAATGTATTACTTAAAGAATATTAAAGAAGAGTAAAACCTTGTTTTATATTGCAATTTTCATTGAAAAAATTGTAGTTTTTAAGAAAATGGTGTTTAAGCATCGCATTAAGAGCAAAATTTGAAGCTCTTTTTCACAGAAAACTTCTTAGTTTTCGAGAAACTTCATTTGAAGTCATTTGGAGCACTTTCACTAACAAATACAAAAAGGTTTACAAATTGCTGGCAATGAGCATTTTAACAGAATGTGACACATTTTAAAAAATATTTTGAGTAATTTTTGAAAACACGAAAGAATACACCAATGAATTTTATGTCATAAAACAGGGCAATTAGCTTTATCTGTACGAAAAGTTTGAAGAAAAAATTTGGAGCCATTTATGAGAAAATGGTGTTTGAACGTTTTTGAAGATGCAGAATTTTGAGCTTGTTTTCACAAAAAAGTTTTGAGTTTTTGAGAAACTTTATATGACGTATTTAAAGAACTTGCACTCTCAAATGCAATAATGTATACAAGTCATCGGTAATGTAAATATTAAGAACGTGAGAGAAATGTCAAAAAAATTACAATTGTGTAAGTTTTGAAAAAACAAAAGAATAGAGCACTATGGAGTGTGTCATCTTATTCAGTACAATTAGCACCATCCCTACCAAAAGAAATTTGTTTTAAATATTTTTTCTGATGCACATATTTCACGCAATACTGCAGGAAAACTGCTAAAATGTTCAAAGAAATGTTCATGACATCAATGAAAGAACTAATTAGGGAGAACAAATTTTATTTGAAGAAAAGTCTCTATCTTCAAGTGAGTTGTGAGGAGACGCCGAGACAAATTCAAACTTTTGTAACTTAAAAAAAAAATCATCTACAGTATTCCTAAAATATGAAGAATCTTTTTGTGTATACACGTAAAACCAAGTATGAGAAGGTTGGTTGGTTGTTACTGATTCTGGGCGCATCAACAGCTTATGTCATTACTCCCGGAAGTGTAGTGCATGGTTTTTCCCCTCGAGGGATGGCGAGATCCAGCGCCGACCTACAGTCGGCTAGCGGGGTTTGCCCCTAACCAGGACTCTCCCACCAGTGGGGCACCGCCCCAGCTGGGACACACTCTTAACTCCCGGTCGGTCTCCCAGAATATGTAGTAGTGTAGTGCATGTTAGTGTAAGTGTGTGTGTGTAAGGGGAGAGGATAGGACAAGGAAGAGGAAGGACAGATCGCGCGCGGTCCGTGGCCTGTTTGTTAGGGTACTGCTCTGGCATTCGCCTGGTGTTGGATCGGAGAAACCAAGGAAAACTACCGATCAGAGCAGCCGGGTGCTAGAATTCTCCTCCAGACAGCAACTGAATTCACCTAGCTGAAAAGCTAGTGTCGAAAATCCTGCCGCCGTCAGGACTGGAACCTAGAACCTCCCGCTCAGAGGTGCTGCAGTGACATCAACTGATGCAATGAGCTACCGCTCCCGGAGCAAGAATGAAAAGAAATCACCGCTCATGTAAATATTAACGACTTGATAGGCTAATTTAAAACTACGGTTTCATATTTTTTTAAAACAAAAGAATACAGCAAAGTGGTGTTTATGTCATCTTATACATTTAGCATCGTCGCTACTAGGTAGCCTTTCTTTAAGCCTTTTTGACAAAACCTTGTTTTTTATTTTTTTATTGCACAAAATACGCAGGAAATTTGCGGGAAAACTACTAACATTTTCAAACAATGTATCTGAGCTTAATAAAAGAACTAAATATGGGGAAAAAAATACTTGAAGGAAAAGTCGCTATCTTCAATTTTGTAGTTTAGCAAGATGCTGGAAAACATCAAACCTTTTGAAATTTTCGAAAATTTAGATACAACAGTGAAAACTATTCTATACCACCTTTGTAAGTGTATTTCACTTAATTCTTTGAAAAAATAATAAAAAAATTGGTGCATTTTTGAAAAATGTTTCAGAAAGTCTCTGAATGTACCCCGAAAATGTACCTTTTCAAAATCGCAGTGCCTCGAGACGAGCCAGATCGTTTGGGGAAAATCTATTTTGGAAAAAATCCTGGTTCATTGTGTAGGTGCTAGTGGTATTCACACAAGGACAAAGGTTTTGGAAAAAAACAGTTTTTTGGTATCAAAGGGCAAAATGTGTATTTCTGTTGAATCTCGAAATCTTTCTCTACACTACGTATATTACTCCGTATATGCATAGGTATATCATAAAGTAACTAGAGGTACGACAGAATTGCACAGACTTTCTCGTAGTAAAGTTTTTTAATGTTCTAGGTGCAGACTGACTTTACGGTGTTGCCTCATCCTCTTGTCAACTATCGTCGCCCAAAGTTCATTTTTTTTTTTTACATTTTCTCAACTTTTTGGTTTCCTAATAATAGAACCGAAATATACCTTCAAGAATATTAAAGAAGAGTAAAACTTCATCCTAAACAGAAAAATTTGGAGCTGTTTTTAAGAAAATGGTGTTAAGCGTTTTTGTAAATGTGAAATTTGAAGCTCCTTTTCACGGGAATCTTTTGTCGTCGAAAATCTTCATTTAAAGCACTTCCATTCACAAATGTAATAAGGTATACAAATCAATGGAAATGTGCATATTAAAGGTGGGAGAGACATTCAAAAAATTACATTTGTGCAATTTTTGAAAAAACAAAAGAATACACCAAAATGAACTTTACATCATATTAAACATTACAATTAGCACTACCCATTAGGAAAAGTTTGAAGAAAAAAATTGGAGCCATTTTTGAGAAAATAACGTTTGTTTCTGAAACAGCAGAATTTTGAGCTCATTTCCACAGAAAACTGGTTTTCAAGGAACTATATATGACATTATTTAAAACAAATCTACCTATAAATATAATAATGCGAAGAAATCGCCTCTAATATTAACGATGCGAGAGAAGTCAAAAAACAAGACGAGATGAAAAAAACAGTTTTTTGTATTTTTGAAAAAAATAAAACAACAACAAAAGAATAGAGCAATATGGCGTTTATGTCATTTTATAGGGTACATTTGGCACTATCCTACCGAAAATTTCCTTGCCCTATCCTCCTTCCTTGTCCTATCCTCTTCCCTCACACACACACACACACACACACTAACATGCACTACACTACCACATATACCGGGAGACCGTTCGGGAGCTTAGAGCTTGTCCCGGATTGGGCGGTGCCCTGCTGGTGGGAGAGTCCTGGTTAGGGGGAAACCCCACTAGCCGACGGTAGGTCGGTGCCGGATCTCGCCATCCAGCGGGGGAAGATCACAGCCATCTCCGGAGAAAAAAGATGCACTACACTAACGGGACTAATGACCAAAGCAGCTGACGTGCCCGGAAACACGAAAAAAAATTAAAAATTCACTAGAATTCACTGTAGCTTAAGATGGCACTTCAGTTAAATGCAATTCCCAATCATGGGAACCCAGCTTCATTTCTGCTGGGCGTTGCCATGTGACGCGGGGTGAGGCCAAGGAGGCCAGGAGGAACCATCAATGCAAGAGAAGGGAAAGAGATAGACTGAAAGAGAGAGGGTTAAAGAGAAAGAAGGGGAGGGAAATAGAGAAAAAGAGAGCGACGGAAAAAGTGAGGGAAAAGAGAAGGGGAAAGAGGGAGAAAAGATACATGTAAAAAGACGGACAATATAGGGAAAAGAGAGGTGGAAAGAGAGAAAGAAGAAAAAAGGAAGAGATAGGAAAAGAGGAAAATATAGAGAGGAAAGAGAGAGGAATAAGAGAGAGAGTTAGGGATACGAGACAGGGTAAAAATGAGAGAGGGGAAAGATTGAAAAGAGAAAAGGAAAAAAGGCGAAAAGAGAGTACGGGGAAAGAGTGAGTAGGGTAAAAGAGAGAGGGATAAAGGGAGTGGAAAGAGATAGAAAGCAAAAGAGAGAGGGAAAAAGAAAGGAAAGAGAAGGGAAAGAGATGGCAAAAGACAGATGAGAAAGAAAAAGAAAAAAGATTAGAAGGGAGAAAGTGGAAAAAGAGAGGAGGGAAAATAAAGGATGGGAAAAGAGAAAGAAGATAAAAGAGAAGGGGGAAAGGGAGAAAGGGTAAATGGGGGAGAAAATGACAGGGGGAAAGAAGAAAGCGGAAAGAGAGAGGAGGGAAAAGAGAAAGAATGGGAAGAGAAAGAAGGGGAAGAGAAAGAAGGGGGAAGAAAAAGAAGGGGGGTAGAGTGAAGGGGAAACAAGAGGGGAAGTAGAAAGGGAAAAAGAGATAGAAAAGGAGAGAGGGAAAAAGAGAGGTCGGGATAAAAGAGGGAGGGAAAAAAACGAGGAGGAAAGAGATGGAAAAAGAGGGAGAGAGAATAAGAGAAAAAGAGAGATGTAGACCAGATGTAGACCAGAAACTGAAGGAAATATTAATGTAGATGCCAAAGAAGTATGCGACATTATTACTAGGGCCCGGATTTTAATGACCTAAAAATCAGCGAAATATGCAAGCATTTAAGACTTAAAACCTATATAAATATGACGTTAAAAACGACATTATACAAGTTTATTTTTTAAAAATTCCTGTTGATTTTTGAGGTATAACAAATACAAAATTCACTCAAGAACAGATTGTGAGTAGGGTACATACGGTTTGCAGTCTTTGGAACTAACTAGCATTTTGCTTGTGTGTGTAAAACAAATCAAGTACAGTACAATAAAACCCATCAAACAAAATGTCTTGCTTTACTACACAGACTCACATGTCACAGGCGCGTATTTGAAGGCGGCGATGTCACTGCAGAGCAGCTTCAGTTCAATGTCTTCAAATGTTGCGGCATTTTCAGAAATTATATCGCTAATTTTGCACATTGTAGAATATCTAGGATTTCGCTGAAGAACACCCAGGAACTTGTTGTACGCTTTTTCAGCCACATGACCGAGAGCTGGACCCAACTCACTCCGTTCAAATTCACTTACGTTTCAAATAATCCTTTGCGGTATAATTTTTGAGTTTATTTGTGACAATATCACCTGATACATTGTCACGCGAGACACATTTTCAAGCCTTTTATTCTTGTGTCCTTAAAAATATGACATATGTATTCATTTTGGGCGAAATTTGGCCAAAATATGACCTTTTACTAAAAACTTTCTTAAAAATATGAGAAATATATTTGCATTTGTGGGAAAATTTGGCCAAAACATGACCTTTTACTAAAAACGGTGTAAATATGACTTTATATGCACAATAAAAATACGTTTTTCTAATCGACATTACCTGGATTCGTGCATAAATTGTTTTAAAATTCTTCCGAAGGTACAGAAAAAATTTAAGACTTGTCATTAAAATTCGAGTTTTAGTTATTACAAATCAACCTAAAGAACAATTCTTGCAATCTCAGATATTTGGTTCTTTTGAAATACTGGATCCAAAGAAATTTAGTTATTTCAGAGATAAGTTTCCTGTTGACTTAATCAATACTTTTGCATCAAGTTACGGTGTTTTTATTTTGAAAGAAAAATTAATCAATGAACTGTCAGTGATCTATCGGAATGATACTTTTCCAAATCTGTTTTCAGTTTCTGATTTCAGTTTCTTCAAGAAACATTTTTTTGAGGATTCTTTTTCTGAGACTTGAAAAACATTGCAAATAGTGTTAACATCTTCGGTTACTACAGCTGAATCTGAACGGAGCTTCAGTACATTAAAAAAGCCTCAAGAAATACTATGGGTCAAGATAGACTTAATTCGTTGGCTGTTTGCTCGATTCATAAGTAGGAAATTGCAGAAATTCTAAACTTCAACAATCGAGTCATCGAGATGTTTGCAAGACAAAAGAACAGGCGTGCAGCACTTTTGTACAAGTAATGCAGTTACATGGTGAGTACCTAGATCCTCTAAAGAATGCTTCCCGTTTCGAACTCTCAGCATTCCGAAAGATAAGCTGTGGCATTAGAATCATTTTTACAAAAATCTTTTGTTTTTGTTGACATAATATTTGATTAAATGTCTGAATAAAAAAATTCTACTTCTGTTTTTGTGGAAAGCTTGTAGATTTAAACGTTTACTTAATTAATAATTAATTATATAAATGATTAAATAACAATTCTTTAATAAAATAAATTATTATTTCTGAGATGATATTATTGATGACTTTTGCAACTGGCCCCACCAGGCAAAAATTTCACGATCCGCCACTCTATATGACGAAGTTTTACTCTTTTTCAATATTCGAAAAGTAATGTTTCAGTTCTAGTACTAAGAAACCGAAATATTGGTAAAATTTTTAAAAAATGCAAGGGGATGGGGGCAAGATCATAAAGCCACTCCAAGGAAATTATAAAACTTTACTACGATAAAATCTGTGCCAATCTGTAGCACCACTAGTTACTTTCTCGCTACCACTACCATAGAGAGTAAGTTATGCCATGCTGCACGAAAAACTTCGAAATTTCGGCAGAAAAACCCTTCTTACTGGGCCCTGGCAACAAAAATGTGGATAAATCCAGTGACTAAATTTAGAAAAACCTATTGTAGCCCGAATCTGTGTTTTGTGGGTCTTTGATTCTGAAAAGGTGATTGACGACAAAACGTCTGACTGTTCGTCCTGTGAACAACGGTAGGGGCTAAACTGTTTTTCTCCAAAACTGATATTCCTCGATCGTTCAGGCTGATATCGTGGTCCCTTGAATTTGAAATCAATATTTTAATTTTGGGGGCACTTTACATGAAGCCCCTGGATTTTTTCATTTTTTTTTTTTTTAAATGGCCCCATCGTTTTAACTAAATCTTGTTGTTGGATGATGTAAAGAACATTTAAGAGAATGGTGCAATCTCATTTTCATTTCTTCTCTTATTGGAAATTTGCAAAAATTGAAAATATTTTCAGTGTCTTTCTACAACTAAAATATTAAAGATTAGATTTTTCTCTCAATAAAATCTGTTCCTTAAAGAAAGATTTTGAAATAAGGCCATGTACAATTTTCCGAAAATTTGATCATTTTTCGCGTAATTTTGAGTGAAATACAGGCTTTTTTTTTAACTTTTTCGTATACGTGCATATATACACATACGTAGTAAAGAAAGTTATGTCATGCTACGCGAAAAAACGGCGGATTGTCGGCAGAAAAAAATTAATTGCCGGGCACTAAGGAAAAGGTGGATAAATCCAGTTGCTGAAACATGAAAAAATTCTCTAACACGTTATGTAGCCAGAATTCATGTTTTGTGTGTCCTCGATACCGAAAAAAAAGATTGACGGCAAAACGTCCGTCCGTGTCTTATGTGAACACCCCTACGCCTAAGCTATGTGTAGGATTTTTTCCAAATTGAAACAAACCCAAGTTGATCTGGCCTGAGTAGAAGCTCTGAGATTTTGATTAATTTTGGGGGCACTTTACATATATATTATATTAAGCACCAGGGACATTTTCAAAATTTTCTGAAAAATGGCTCCAATTTTTTTGTTTAAATTTCTAGTAATAATAGAGAATAATGCACTAATAAAGGTGGCACAAGTCCGATTTTCACTGTGAACCTTGAATTTGTGAAAATAGTAAATGTTTGAATGTTTTCGGTGTCTTCCTACAACTATAAAATTAAAGGTAGAGATTTTTCTTTCAAATTAATTTTGTTCTCCATGTCTAGTTCTTTCAATAAGATCATTTACATTTTTTTAAGCTTTTAGTAGATTTTAGTACTTTTATTTTATATTATTTCGTTTTTTCAAAAATTACAACTATGTAATTTTTTTGTCTTGTCTCATGTCTTTAATATTTACAGTAGCGGCAATTTCTTCACATTATTATAAGTACATGCGCTTTAAATAATGTCCGAAAATTTTCACTAAAACTGAAGTTTATTTATTTTTTATTTATTTTATTTTACGTCAAAAAACAGTTGAAACTGCGTATGACGTGCTATGGGCAGAAGTGAATTCTGTGCACATTTTCAAAATTCTGTGATTCCTACAGAGTCATACACTACATAAATTTTGAAGAAAAAAAAAAATAAAGCTCTCATGTAATAAAATCTATTTTCAACGATAAATAAGGAATAAATTTTGGGCTCTTATCCATGATGTCCTTCGTCAAGGAATAATACTTCCTGCCGCAACAACATGGAAACGATAATTCTAATAACTATATTTCCCAATGAATTCTAGAAGACGTGCACAGATAATGAAGTTACATTTATGTCCAGAAGCAAAACAAGGGGCCATCTCAGCATTGTTAAAATTAATGTTACTTTTCTTGTGATGCTCAGTATAGTCTCTAATTGTATAGAAACAGTTATGCAGCAGAAACGATTTCACTTGGGATTTAAACTTTTCTATTGAATTTAATCGTTTAATGTCATCTGGCAAAATGTTGTAAAATAATGTACATGTATTGTATGTGAATTTTTTGTAATGAGCTGTTGATACTGTCACCTGATGAATATGATTTCTACGTCGAGTGTTATAGTAATAGACTTCGGCATTTTCTGAAAATATTTTCCCGCCGTTAAGCAAGACATTTTTGACAAAAACCACTGATTCGTAAATCAACAGACAAGGTAACGGTAAAATTCCTAGATTAATGAACAGAGGCTTACAAGAATCACGTGGCTGGGATTTGGTTATTACTCGTACAATTCGTTTTTGTAATCTAAATGTCTGGGAGCTATAAGATGTATTTCCCCAGAACATTATGCAATATCTCAGGCGGGAATGAACATTCGCGAAATATACACAAAGAGCAGTATGATGGCTGACTGAATTTGAAAGAATTCTGAACGTGTAGCATAATGAACTTAATTTTGTGTGCAATTCATTTAAATGGACTTCCATTTAAGGTTTAACTGAATTGAGAGACCTAAAAATTTTGTTGCCTTAACATCAGTCAATGGTACACCGTTCATTTTCAATGGAGCACAGAATTGTTTATTTGAAATGGAAAACTGCATTAAAACCGTTTTCTTTTCGTTTACTATTAATTTGTTATTTAGGAACCAATTTGAAGCATCTGATATTGTATATTTACGGTTTCTTTATTGCAAAGGATGTTCGTATCATCCGCAAAGAGAACCGTTCTTCCGTTTTGAATCGTCGAAGGCATATCGTTTACGTAAAGTAGGAACAGAATAGGGCCTAATATCGATCCTTGAGGAACTCCACGTGCAATGGGCAAAGAGCCGGAAAGGTGCGTACGGTAATGTTCTATCACTCCAGTAAGGTATTTCCACTCTCTGAGATCGTTGTTTAGGGCACAAACATAACCAATCTAGTTTTGTGTGAAAATTGTACAAACATAACAAACCAAGTTTTGTGTGAAAATGAACTCAAAATTCCGTATTTTCAGAAACGTTCAAACGCCATTTTCTAAAAAATGGCTTTAAATTTATTCATCAAACCTTTCCAACGGATACCACTAATTTAATTGTTTAACATGGCATAATATTCATTTTCGTGTATTCTTTTGTTTTTTCAAAATTTACATAATTATAACTTTTTAACAATATCTCTCACGCCGTTAATATGCATATTGTGACGAACCGACCCAAGACCTGACCCAAGTTCCCACAACGCAAAATGCGTTTGGGGAAATACTGACAGCGACATAGATGACAAACGTGAAGGGACTGCCCCAAACCTCACGGTGACAAAAGCACTTTTGGGGTTCCCTTCAGCTGCCAAGAACAGAAATCCGGGATTCATTTTGCACGTGACCAAACGGACGAATCACGACTTCTTTTGACACAGACCAGACTGACAGGACTGGACTTGTGACGAGGGGGGGACGAGTGCAGGCGAAGCACAAGGACGGGGCAGAAGAGTATGGGGAGCGATCAGAGACGGACGTGTCCGGTGTGTCAAACGGACAGAGAGACTTAGGAAATGTGAGGACAGACATGAGTGTAGGAGAGAAGTGAAGTGTTAGTACAGACAGACACGTGTGACGGACAAAATCAGAGACGTAGACGAGAGATCGGAAGTGTGTGACAGCAAGCGCTCCGGGAATTGAACAGTCGCCGCGAAACAGAATCCACTAATAGCGGTAGTTCGTGGCGCCGCGGGAAGTTGAGGGAAGGACGGCGTTACCTGACACCGGGCGCGGCGCAAGTCCCTCCGTCGGCCCGCGATCAGCTGAGAATGGGCGTCGAACTCATTTCGACCGACATGTCACTTGGTCACAGAAGCTCTACTACAGCGTAACTTTTCAACGTCGCGCGCATAGTGGACATCAACATGGTTTCAACGCGCGCATAGTGGACATCTTCCATGTGCCAATAAATGTGATTGTACTGCATTGCATGAAGTCATTTCAAAACCAGGTAAGCCCCATTGAATTTCACCAGGAGCGGTAGCTCAGTGATGTCATTGCACTGATGTCATTGCAGTGAATCTGACCGGGAGGTCCTAGGTTCGAGTCCTGACGGCGGCAGGATTTTCGACACTAGCTTTTCAGCTAGGCCGGATTCAGTCGCTGTCTGGAGGAGAATTCTAGCGGCCGGCTGCTCTGGTCGGTAGTTTTCCGTGGTTTCTCCCATCAACACCAGGCGAATGCCGGAGCAGTACCCTAACAAACGGGCCACGGACCGCGCACGATCTTTCCTTCCTCTTCCTTGTCGTATTCTCTCCCCTTACACACACACACTAACATGCACTACACTACCACATATTGCGGGAGACCGGTCGGGAGCTTAGAGCTTGTCCCGGCTGGGGCGGTGCCCCGCTGGTGGGAGAGTCCCGGTTAGGGGGAAACCCCACTAGCCGGAGGTAGGTCGGTGCCCGATCTCACCATCCAGCGGGGAAAGATCACCGCCATCTCCCGAGAAAAAACATGCACTACACTTACGAGAGTAATGACCAAAGCTGTTGACGCGCCCGGAAACACGAAAAAAACCATTGCATTTCCCTAGCCAAGGAATCCTGCAAATAAACCCGCCCCAATTTGAGCTCGCCTCAAATCTCAGTGTGGGATGCAAACGCTGGCTGAAGCTGTCCGGCCAGAGTACAAGCGCGCGGGAGCCGCTCTCAGCAAGATCGCCAAAAGCGGCGGTCAACAGGCCAGTGGTTCCCGTGACGATAAGACATGTGCCGGCGGTCACAGTACTTCCAGCAATTTGTAAACACTATTGCATTTCTAAGTGTATTCCATTGAAGTTTTTCGAAAACCCAAAAATTTTCTATGAAAAAGCTTCAAATTTTGCATTTACAGTAACATTTAAACGCCATTGTCTTAAAAACGGCTCCAAATTTTTCAATGAAAATGAAAGTCATTTTTTGACTGTTCCTTAATATCCCGAATGTAATATTTCAGTTCCATTATTGGAAACCGAAAAAAAAAAGAAAGAAAATGTCAAAAAAGTTCTTTGGGCGACGATAGATGGGGCAAGACCTTAAAACACCACACCATGCAAATTAGAAAACTTTACTAAGAGAAAGTCAGTGCCATTCTGTAGCACCACTTGTTAATTTTGTTTAAACATTTATTTTCTCAAAAATAGCTCCATCGTTTTTGATGAAATTTTGTTGTTGGATTGTCTGATGGACGTTTAAGTAAATTGCACAGGTCTCATGTCGGTTGAAAATAAGCAATTTTTTTCTTAATCAAACGTATTCAACAAAAACATCTTCAATAATGTCATGTTCAATTTTTCAAAAACAAGTATGTTTCGTGAAAGTTTCGAACACAGGCGATTTTTATTTTTTCTTTAAATTTTGTGTGGGGGGAGAACCGAATGCACTCCATCTGATGACGTAAACGCCATATTGCTCTATTCTTTGTTTTTTTGTTCAGAAATTACAAAAATGTAATTATTTTTTACTTGTCTCTCACTTCGATATTTACTTCGATATTTACGTTTTCTTCACATCATTTTCAGAAATGCTCCGCCATTTTCTCAAACTCTCCAATTTTTTCTTCACATTTTTCCCAATGGATAGTGTAATTGCACTGTTTAATATGATGTTAAGTTAATTTTGTTGTATTCTTTGTTTTTTTCAAAAATTACACAAATGTAATTCTTTTGAAATTTTTCTAACGCCATTAATATGCACATTTCTATATATTTGTATACATTATTACATTTGTGAGTGCAAGTGCTTCAAATGAGTTCAAATGAAGATTTTCGAAAACTCAATAGATTCCTGTGAAAAAGAGCTTAGATAGATAGATAGATAGATAGATAGATTTATTAAAGTTCGCTTTGAGCTAATGCTCGGTAGCAAACATTATTACAACTAGACATATGACAATTACAAAACTATTACGAATATTTACAAATATAATTACAATTAAAATTAGAGATTGATTTTGAGTTATCTGTAAGTTGATTTATAGTTTTTCTAACACTTCCACTCCACTCCACTCCACTCCACTCCACTCCACTCCACTCCACTCCACTCCACTCCACTCCACTCCACTCCACTCCACTCCACTCCACTCCACTCCACTCCACTCCACTCCACTCCACTCCACTCCACTCCACTCCACTCCACT
Source organism: Teleogryllus occipitalis (assembly GCA_011170035.1). Lineage (NCBI taxonomy): Eukaryota > Metazoa > Arthropoda > Insecta > Orthoptera > Gryllidae > Teleogryllus > Teleogryllus occipitalis. Next base: position 324,964 of record BLKR01000023.1, on the reverse strand, counting down.
CCACTCCACTCCACTCCACTCCACTCCACTCCACTCCACTCCACTCCACTCCACTCCACTCCACTCCACTCCACTCCACTCCACTCCACTCCACTCCACTCCACTCCACTCCACTCCACTCCACTCCACTCCACTCCACTCCACTCCACTCCACTCCACTCCACTCCACTCCACTCCACTCCACTCCACTCCACTCCACTCCACTCCACTCCACTCCACTCCACTCCACTCCACTCCACTCCACTCCACTCCACTCCACTCCACTCCACTCCACTCCACACTCCACTCCACTCCACTACACTGCACTCCCATCCCTCCCCCCCCACCACACCACACTACACTCACTTCACTTCACTTAAGGGATATGACCATATTATTAATAATAATAATAACCATTATAATACTATAACTAACAATAACAATAACTTAAAAGTTACATCAAAACCAGTAACAGTGTTAATAATTATATCAATAATAACAACAATAATAATAATAATAATAATAATAATAATAATAATAATAATAATAATAATAATAATAATAATAATAATAATAATAATAATGATAAAAGTCCCAGAATTATTAATGATGACCTACATAGAATTAAGTATATTTTTAAATTTCACTACATTAGAAGGAAGAGAAAAATTCAAATTTTGCATTTACAGTAATGCTTAATCGCCATTTTCTTCAAAACTTTTTCAATGAAAATGTCTGTTCAGGATGAGGTTTTACTGTTCTTTAATATTATTGAAGTACTATTTCGGTTCTACTATTAGGAAACTGGAAAGTTGAGGGAAAAAAAAAAAAGTATTTTGGGCGACGATAGATAGTAGCTGGCCAGAGAATGGAGCAAGACCTTAAAGCCAAACCACACCAAGGAAATTAGAAAACTTTACTACGTCTGTGCCATTCTGTAGCACTAGTTTGTTTTTCTACTCCCATTGTATAACGCTGTCATTTGTTGGTTGAAACCAGTTGCATCATTATGATACAGGGTCTTGACCAATCACAGAGAAGTTTACAAAGGACGTATTGACACTTCAATAATCATTAAGAATCGTTTTAGTAAATGTTTTGTTCGATTGTGTACATTAAAATTTCTTTTAATATTATTTATGTTAATTTCTTTTATTATCAGTAATTTTTATGTAGAATATTATTTAAAATAAATTGGATGTATTTTTACTTTGATCCTATTTGACTAGCGCAGTGGTAGTGGAAGAGGAAACATTTGACTGACGTTAAGATCAGAAGGCAAGTTCTTGTGTGTTATATGTTGCTGCCGTGTGTCTTTAAAAATCGGTCAATTCTTTAGTTTTAAATGTATAGTGAATCAGAGGATGAGTTGGCACCTCCAGAAATAAGAGAAAAAGGGAAAATGGTGACTTTGGAATTATAGCCGCAACTTTTCTACTCTCTCGCAGGCAGGCTGGTAAACTAAAGCCCCCTGCGGCAGGTAGGGTAGCTATCCGCTATGTGGCCTTCACTGAATCTTGCCTGCATGTCAACTGCGACGAAACGAATCAACGTAAAAGTTAAACTTATAAAAGTTAGCATACGTCATAGAAAAAGTACCGTATGAAACTCGATGTAAAGGGTATTAATACACTCGTGTTAAGTTTACAATACTCGTTCGTACCTCGCTCGTATCGTAATATCACACTCTCATATTAATACCCATCATTACATCATCGTTTCATAACATACTATTTGTTTTCATTGCTCAGACTGAAAATGCCTCATTGCTCTAGGAAAGGATATTACAACAGAAAAAAGGTAAAATATTTTTGTACCATTTATTGGAACATTTGATATATATAGCTCCCGAATTGCTCTACTTGACTAGCCCTGGTTTACATTATTGTAGTTGTAAGTACTGTTTTTTTTTCATAATGTCAAAGTTTCTCGAAAACTAAACAGTTCTTTTGTGAAAATGAGCTCAAAATTCCACATTTTCAGAAACACTCAAATGCCATTTCCTTAAAAATGGCTCCATATTTTTTCTTCAAACTTCGAACATGTAGTGCTAATTGCACTATTAAAAAATGAGAAAATTCATCTTGCTGTATTCTTTTGTTGTTGTTTTTTTTCAAAAATTACACAAATGTATTGTTTTAAATATATCTGACGCCGTTAATATGCACTTTTCCAGCGATTTGTAAACACTACTGAATTAGTGAGTTAAAGTGCCTCAAATTACTTCAAATGAAGTTTTTCGAAAACTCAAAATTTTCTATGAAAAAGAGCTTCAAATTTCCCATTAACAGTAACGCTTAAACGCCATTTTTCTTAAAAAGGGCTCTAAACTTTTCAATGAACATCGACATTTATGACGAGGTTTTACTCTTCTTTAATATTCTTAAAAGTAATATTTCGTTCTCTAATTACGAAATAAAAAAATTGAGAAAATGTCAAACTAGTGATGCTACAACAGCAGATACTTTCTCGCGTTATTAGAAACAGCTACGTAATATTGCATTTTCTGCCTACATAACACCTAAATTATTATTGGAAAACGTCAAATTCAACCAAGAAGCGAGCAAGGCACAGTTGCCGGCGCAGCGTTGTCAAAACTATGTATATTCGCTTGGCTAATAATATATAGTAGTTAGAATATATGCCATTGACATCAAAATAACTAAAGAAATTCCGGCTGCTAACTCGTGAGTTGCCTTTCGTAGTAATTTCGAAATTTTCACGTATACTTTACATCATGAACACATTTAAAGTCAAGTAATCACAATGACCTACCGTACATTTTAATAAAGATAACATTGTTTGAATATGTTGAAACCGTCAAAATGACGGCGTCGGTCGTTCTAATGTTAAGTTAATTCATTATCACCTTTTTATATATTGACACCGCCTCGAACGAAGCACCGGAAGCGGTAGCTCAGTGCGTCAACTGATGTCACTGCAGCGCCTCTTACCGAGAGGTCCTAGGTTCGAGTCATGACGGCAAAAGGATTTTCCACACTAGCATTTCAGCTAGGTCGAATTCAGTCGCTGTCTGGAGGAGAATTCTAGCGGCCGGCTACTCTGATCGGTAGTTTTCCGTGGATTCTCCGATCAATACCAGGCGAATGCCGGAGCAGTACCCTACCACACGGGCCACGGACCGCGCGCGATCTGTCCTTCCCCTTGCATACACACTTACACTAACATGCACTACACTACCACGTACTCCGGGAGACCGGTCGGGAGCTTAGAGCTTGTCCCGGCTGGGGCGGTGCCCCGCTAGTGGGAAAGTCCTGGTTAGGGGGAAACCCCACTAGCCGACGGTAGGTCGGCGCCGGATCTCGCCATCTAACGGGGGAAGATCATCTCCCGAGAATAAAAACATGCTCTACACCAACGGGACTAATGACCAAAGCAGTTGACGCGCCCGGAAACACAAAAAAATTAATCAATCGAACGAAGCGCAGGAAAATAAAATTTATGATAGGTGTGTTCGTTAGATAGACCACGGGGAAGTACCCCTAAAAATTCTTTAAATAAAAGTAAAATCCCTGTTCTTCAAAACGATAAGAAACAATTTGTCCCTTACGGGTCTAAGTTTTTAATAAAAGAAATTTAAATTAGTTCAAGCTCTTAAAAAGAGCTTCAAATTTCGCATTAATGCTTAACGCCATTTTCTTAAAGACGTCTCCACATTTTTCAATGAAAATAGCTATTTAGGATGTTTTAGCATTCTTGAGTATTCTGTTGGCTATCCAGGACAAGCCGCGTCGATGTGCTCGTAGCTGACGTTTCGGCCAACATGTTGTGGCCTTCCTCAGAGGGTACTGCTGTCAAATGGCTAGCGTGACCGCCTTATAAGGAGGAGAAGGGGTGACCAGGATTCTGTAGCACCATCTGCACCGACCATACCATCTGCCCGCTTCCTATTGGTTGATACCTTGACCAATTCTGGTCACCCCTTCTCCTTATAAGGCGGTCACGCTAGCCATTTGACAGCAGTACCCTCTGAGGAAGGCCACAACATGTTGGCCGAAACGTCAGCTACGAGCACATCGACGCGGCGTGTCCTGGATAGCCAACAGAATACTCAAGAATGCTAAAACATCCTAAATAGCTATTTTCATTGAAAAATGTGGAGACGTCTTTAAGAAAATGGCGTTAAGCATTAATGCGAAATTTGAAGCTCTTTTTCACAGGAATCTATTGAGTTTTCATTTGAAGTAATTTGAAAAAAAACAAAAAAACAACTCTAATGAAATAATGTATTCATTGAAATGTGCATATTGACGGCGTGAGAGATATTAAAAAAAATTGTGTAATTTTTGAAAAAATAAATGAATGCACCAAATTGAACTTTAACACCATATTAAACAGTGTCATTACCACTATCCGTTGTAAAATTTTGAAGAAAAAATTTTGCCATTTTTTAGTGAATGGCGATTGAGCGTTTCTGAAAATGAATTTTGGGCTGTTTAACAAAAAAAAACTGATGAGTTTTAGAAAAAAATTGACATTATTTAAAGCACATGTACTCATAAATCGAATAACGTAAAGAGATCGCCTATAATGTAAATATTACCGACCGAAGAGAAGTAAAAAAATTTTTTTTTGAATTTTTGAAAAAACAAAAGAATAGAGCAATATGGTGGTTAGGTCATCGTATAGGGTTCGTGTGGCATTAACACAACAAAAAAAAATTAAAAATTTGGATCCGTTTTTGATAAAGTCTTGTTTTTGTAATTCTTTTAAAATTGCAAACATTGCAAGCACTATTGCACGAAAACTACTAAAATTTACAAAAAATGTACTTGATCTTAATAAAAGAACAATTTATGGACAACAAATTTCATTTGAAGGAGAAACCTCCATCTTCAATTTTATAGTTGTAGGAAGACGCAAAAAATTCGAACTTTTTCAATTTTGGACAATTTAAAGTTAACCGCGAAAATAAATTCTATGCCACCTTTATAAGTGTACTTAGTCCTATTCTTACAAGAAATTTAAAGAAAAATTTGGAGCCGTTTTTTGAGAAAATTTTGAAAATGTCGGGGGGCCCCTTAAAGGAATTTCACTCCATTCTTACACGAAATTTAAAGAAAAAATTTGGTGCTGTGTTTGAGAAAATTTTAACAATGTCCGGGGGGCTTCATGTAAAGTACCCCAAAATTTTAAAGAATGTTTTTCAAAATTTCAAAGCTTCAACTAGAGCCAGATGGACAGGGTTTTCATATCGTACATGTGGATTAGGCGCTAGCAGTGTTCACAGACGGACGGACGTTTTGAAAAAAAATACACTTCTTCAGTATCAAGTGACCCCATAATGTGTATTTCCGTTGAAATCTCGAAATCGATTTTCCGCGGAATTACATAACTTTCTCTATACTAAGTATTGTAGCTGCACAGAACACCACGAGCCACAACACCACCTCGGCCAGAGGCCGTTCGGCAACGGGAAGTCGAACAAAGAGACGGAAATTCCCAACTGCTCGTTGGACCCACGCCAAGGAAAAACCCCTGACGTCATGGGAAGGGCGCGTCTCGTCTAGTGAAAGGGCGCGAAGGCCTACGACACAGGGCGTTTGGTAGGTTGGCTGCAAGGGGGCGCCAGGTGACGGTTCGTGGGCCAGATGAGACAAGTCACGTGACGCACAACCCGAAGCGTGATTGGCGGGGAGCCACCGCATCATCATAATGGGAGGTGGAATGGCGCGTGCCGTAAATAGGGAGATAGGAGCTTCCTCGGTCTTCTATTTGAAAAATTCTTCGGTTAGCGAGCTTCTGCTATTTCTGGAATTCTTCGGTGAGCGAGCTTCTTCATGGTCGGAAATTCCTCGCTTCAGGTTCGGCTTCTCTAAGTGTCGCGTCGCCGTATGGCTGCCGAGTGACGCGATCAGTGTCTCGCGCTGAGGCGTTAGCCGCCGAAGACTGTTACAAGCGTGAACGTAAACGCGTGTACGCACGCAAGCGTGTCCGCCCCACATGTGCGGGAGCCAGGAGAAGCAACGAAAGACGGAGGGTGCCTTCCCTGAGGCATCGCTCTCGCCACGCCGCCACTTCAGTGAGTTACGAGGGAGACCCGGCGTCGACTGGAGTTGACTGCGCGGGCGCTATTCCGACCCCTCGCTTCCACCGGAGACCACCACCTACCAGCGCCCGTCAAGGAGCATTTCGGGTGAGATCGCCAAATGGGGCAACCGCACACAAACATTTAAAAGGTGGAGAGAAAGACGATCGAGAGAGAGTTACGAGAGAGGAGTAGATCGTAAGAGCGCAGTAGGTGTCAATTGTGATTTAGCAGTGATAATGATGTATGGGGCGTAAGTGTTTGTTTTGGGTGGGTACTAGAATAATTAAAACCATATTTCTTATATAATTAGATCATTTAATGATAGAAAACCAGAATCCAGTACATGCATGTCTCCCGAATCCTCTGGCAGATACGATAAGTGGCTACGCAGGTGAGTTCTCACTACCACTGGCAGCCGGGCAAGCAGCCAGCCCACGTTGGACAGGGCAAAAGCTCACAGTATATTACTCCGTATATACGTATGTATACGAGAAAGTAACACGAGGTGCTACAGAATGGCACAGACTTTCTCGTAGAATTTCTTTCTAATTTCGTTGGTGTGGACTGGATTAAAGGTCTTGCTCCATTCTTTGGTCAGCTGCCATCTATGGTCGCCAAAAGTATTTTTATTTATTTATTTTACATTTTCTCAACTTTTCGGTTTCTTAATAGTAGAACCGAAATATGACTTCAAGAATATTAAAGAGCAGCAAAACCTCGTCCTACATAGAAATTTTCAATGAAAAATTTGAAGCCATTTTTAAGAAAATGGCGATTACGCATTACTGTAAATGCGAAATTTGAAGCTCTTTTTCACAGGAATCTATTGAGTTTTCGAAAAACTTCATTTAAAGTCCGCTGAAGCACTTCCACTCAGAAATCTGGTAATGTATACAAATCGATGGAAATGTGCATATTAATGGCGTGACAGATATTTAAAAGAAATTACATTTGTGTATTTTTTGACAAAACAAAAGAATACTCGAAAATGAACTTTACGTCATATTAAAAAGTGCAATTAATACTATGCGTTGGAAAAAATTGATGAAAACATTTGAAGCAGTTTATGAGAAAATGCCGTTTGATCATTTCTGAAAATTCGGAAATTAGAGCTCATTTTTACAGAAAACTGTTGAGTTCTCGATAAACTTTATTTGATATTTTTTAAAGCACATGTGCTCATAAATCTAATACTGTGAAGAAATTGCCTCTACTGTAAATATTACCGACGTGAGAGAAGTCAAAAAAATGACGTTTTTGTAATTTTTGAAAAAACAAAACAATAGAACAGTACGGCGTTTTTGTCACCGGATAGGGTTGGTTCGGCACTAACCCTACCAAAAGAATATTAATTTTTAAAGAATTTAATCTTTAAAGAAAGAAAAATTTTGGAGCTGTTATTGAGAAAATCTTGTTTTTGTAATTTTTTAAAATTGCAAATATTGCACCCACTATTGCACAAAAACTACTAAAATTTTCAAAAATGTGTTCCTCAATGAAACCTACCATTAATTAAACAACTATTTATAGGCAACCAATTTCATTTGAAGGAAAAATATGAGTCTTCAATTTTATAGTTGTAGGATGACGCCGAAAAAATTCAAACTTTTCCAATTTTCGAAAATTCAGAGTTAACTGTGAAAATCGGACCTATGCCACTTTTATAAGTATATTTTACTTGATTCTTACAACAAATTTAAAGAAAACATTTGGATCCATTTTTGAGAAACTTTTGAAAATGTCCGTGGGGCTTTATGTAAAGTACCCCCAAATTTTAAGAATGTTTTTCAAAATTTCAAAGCTTCAACTAGAGCAAGGTGGACATGGGTTTCTTCAATTTGGAAAAGATCTCACGTGTGGTTTAGGCGCTAGGTTTGTTCACATACGACAGAAGTTTTGCTTACAATTGGTTTTTTGGCATCAACAACCCCACAAAACATGGATTCTGGCTACACCACGTGTTAGAGGATTTTTTTCTCTTAATGTAGCAACTGGTTTAATGCACTTTTCCGCCACAAGCCCGTCAATAAATTTTTTACGCCGAAAATCCGCCGTTTTTTCGTGTAGCATTACATAACTTTCTCTACACGACGTATTACCTATTACTCGGTATATACGTACGTATACGAGAAAGTAAAAAAAGGATAAAAATAGCATATTTATGATACTATAATTAAATCATCAATATTTCATCGACATCTAAAACCCTTTAGCGATGTATCGAAGTTTTGGTTTTAATCAAAGAACTTTACCGCTATTATTTCGGTATTCGGTCCCTGTATTTAGCAACTGGATTTATCCACTTCTTAACCAGGGCATGAGAATAAAGAGTTTTTGTGACGAAAATTGGCTGTTTTCCTGCGCACGATTACAATAATTTCTCTTCTTACGTTAGTAAGTGCAAGAAAGTAAAACTACTTTTGGCGGGGATAGATGGCAGATGGCAAGAAGATGGGGCAAGACCTTAAAGTCAGTCCACTCCAAGGAATTTAGGAAACTTTACTACAAAAAAGTTCTGTAGCACTACTTGTTTTACTTAATGAAATGTGTTCATAAAAATAGATCTTCAAATAAAGTCATATTGAAAATATGAGTATTTTTTGTGTAATTTCGCAACAATCATTAGAGCCCGCTCCGAATTCACCGAGTTTCGTCTTCGGAGTCTTCCTACAACTAGTTGTGAAAATACATATTTTCTTCATGAAATGTGATTATTAAAAATAGATCCGCAAATAAGGTCATGTTCAATTTTTTGAAAATGAGTATTTTTTTGTGTAATTTGGCGACAAAAATAATCGCCCATTCCGAATTTACCGCGTGTCCAGAACGTAATTCCAGACAGTTGGCTGCTTCGTACGTTAGAATTTGTATATTATTTCATATTACTTTATTGATTGATTGTTGTTGATTCCGGGCGCGCCAACTACAATGGTCATTAACCCCGTTAGTGTAGCGAATGTTTTTGCTCGGGATGTGACTGGTTTTCCCCCACTGTATGGCGAGATCCGGCGCCGACCTCGCGGTGTCGACCCCAGCCAGGCATCTCCCACCAGCGGGGCACCGCCCCAGCCAGGTCAAGCTCTAAGCTCCCGACCGGTCTCCCGGAATATGAGGTAGTGTATTGCATGTTAGTGTGTGTGTGTGGGTGTGTGTGTCTGTGAGGAGAGAGGATAGGACAAGAAAGGAAATATCGCGCGCGGTCCGTGGCACGTTTGTTAGGGTACTGCTCTGGCATTCGCCTGATGTCGATCGGAGAAACCACGGAAAACTACCGATCAGAGCAGCCGACCGCTAGAATTCTCCTCCAGACAGTGCCTGAATTCGACCTAGCTAACAAGCTAGTGTCGAAAATCCTACCACCGTCGGGACTCGAACCTAGGACCACCCGATCAAAGGGACTGCAGCGAATCAGTTGATGCCCTAAAGGCCGCTCCACAATAGCCCGGGAACGTGAAGGCGAGGACGGGAACGGGAGGTACTTGCGTTTCACAATGAACGCCAACGGGAAGAGGAATAGCGCCATGAACCAGTAGCGGCTAAAACGAGAACTTTAAGAAACAGTTGCCGAAACCAAAGCATTCCTACCTATGCTATTGTGTTACTCTTTGCATTGACATCTGTCTGATGTGTTTGCGTGAGCTGCTATGAATAAAAAATACTGTAACGAAAGAGTATTAATTATAAAATATAACTATAAGTACAAAGAATGCCAAAACTACTACGAACTTACGGAAAATACAACTACGAGAAACGAAAATTTTGTCAATAAACAAACAGCTCCAATGTACTTTAACGAAACCTTCTTTTAAAATGTGGGAAATTTTAATTGTAAGTGTTAATATGAATAGAAAAACAATTGTACTATAATTACTAAAAATAACTAAAACAACAACAATGACTAAACCCGCTTCAAACCCTAACCTCGCAAATCCACGCTACAACCTCAATATCGCCTTACACTCTTTAAGGCTAAATGCACCGAAAAATACTTATAGGAAAAATCAATAGATCGCAGCACTATCACACGGAATTTACTAGATCGATAACGTCTGAACAAATTGACCGATTTTCGATCTGTAAACGGCTTTGGACTCCTTTTTAAAATAGAATTCACGCTACGATGCCGTTTTTCCAAAAAATATTTCAAAAAAAAATTAAAATGATTTCTCATAGTTCCGGGAAGAAATTAAAAAATGTGGGCTTATAGCGCGATGACGACGTGCTTCCTGAATCCAACGCCGTGTCAACCATGCAAATCGGATGAATAGGAGCGGCGTAAAGTGAAATTTCGGAAAAAGTACCTGACCCCCCCCCCCAGTTGTGTCGTGTCACCCGACCCTTTTGAGGGCTCCCTCGACGCGGCCGAACGGCCAAACCCGGCGCGGCGGCAGCCAAACCCGGCGGCGGCCTGCAACACGGGAGGAGGCCGTGCTCACAGGCAGGCAAGCCGGGCAGTCAGTGTATGGTTTCGTCCCTTTCAATCTCAATATATTTTTCTTCACTTATCAAACTAGTGATGCTGTAACACAACCAAACGGTCTCATATCATCTGTAATAGTCGAATAAAACTATATATCTTGTTCACATATTTCCGTCTTCATACCATCAAAAAGTTATTTGAGGCACTACTCAAAATATCAATTCCGATTTGGAAACTGATTTCAAAAAGAAAATTGAACTAATTGTGTAGATATCACCAATATTCCATGTCCTGACATCTTAGTTTACATACATTTTACTTCTAAGATCTTCCGTTATCATTCCACTACCAGAAAGAATGAGCCGAAATTACGCACGAGCTCTTTTATCCTGCGACTCGATTTTTGATCTAAAAACGGCGTTTGTCTCCTTGATAGACTTCACCTGATGAATCTGTTTTCCTGAGTAAAATTTTAAAATTACTTTCGTACTTTCGGACAAAATTGAAGAAGTGGTAAAATAGCGCGCAGGCGAGATGCATCCTGAATCCAACACTGTAACAAACATTAAAATCTAATATTAAGAATCGTGACATGTCCCAGCTTACTTAGTAAGTTATATTGATATAAAATGATTCTGTTATATTTGTATAAACTTGAAGATTGGAATAAGTAATTCCCGGCGCGTCATTTTGATACAAACTACGTAAATGATAATGTAAAAGGATGTAGTGTAAATCATTGTATTGTTTGTATTGTTAATGCATTAAATTGTCATGAAAGCAATATAACTTTAACCCTTAGACAGGAACACCACACTAGAAGAGGAATATCCGTCTATGAGGGGGATAAATTATGTTTTGTTATACAGGTCGGCAACTTTTACATTTCTACATTAAGATACCATTTTTCTAAACATCGTACACGCTTATCAATAACATTTAATCGGGTAGCAATTTAATTTATAAGATTTATATACTACTAGTAAAACGTAGCATACCAGTCACTGATAAACCTCATATTAGGGAATCAGAATGCAAACGTATTAAATCGGCGATCCTCATCTAGGTGTCGAGAATAGGGATGCAACATTGATGTTGATATTTTCAAAACAGATTTTGTATAGACACATGAACATATTTCGTAAAACAATGAAACATTTATGAAACCTGATGTTTATTATCGATGTGCTTGATGAGTTGTGAATGAAAAGAACCGATAATCACAAGTTTATAAAAAAGTTAAAATATGAAATAATATTGCATTATACCACTGTCAATTCATGTGTTCGAATAAAGCTTCATTCTATCAACTTGACACGACTAACGCACCGGGTTTACGAAAAATTGCATTTCTGGTATTGTTTTGAAGAGCGACAAAATTTGTTTTTTGTAAAGTCTGGAGCGACAAAAAAGCGACAAATTCCTATGGTGTTATTTTTTATTTATGTCTGTAATTTGTTGGTTTTCTTGCGTTTGCGATGCTAAGTTGATATCAAGTTAGCCGAATCTTAATACCAGGGTCAAAAAAAGAGCGACAAAATTTTTTTTGCGTAACAAATTAGCGACAAAAAAGCGACAAATTTTGAGCCTAGTTTCAATAATTTTTGAAAACTTTGCGATTCTAACTTTATGGAGGTACCGGGCGGGCGTTCTTTCAGCGCCCACCGCGAAGGACTAGGCTAAAGTGGCCGTGGGGGAGGGGTTCTGGGATTTCCAAATCCGATATGGCACTGGGACAGTGGTTCTCGAATATCGTTGCGAATGCTCACTCCAAGTTCACTTCGGGAAGGGGGGAAGGGGGAAGGGGGAATCAGGTATATTTTCCGAAATTTCACTTTACGCCGCTCCTATTCATCCGATTTGCATGATTGATACGGCGTTGGATTCAGGAAGCACGTCGTCATCGCGCTATAAGCCCACATTTTTTAATTTCTTCCCGAAACTATGAGAAATCATTTTAAATTTTTTTGGGGAAATATTTTTTGAAAAAACGGCATCGTAGCGTGAATTCTATTTTAAAAAGGAGTCCAATGCCGTTTACAGATCGAAAATCGGACAATTTGTTCAGACGTTATCGGTCTAGTAAATTTTGCTTATTTTGGTGCTGCCACGTGGTGGTGGCAAATTGAACTAGTGTCGGTACATTTAGCCTTAATTCCGCTTCAGATCGTGTCGCCTGTCGCGCACAGTTCGCGCGCTCGAACAGCTGGAAAGCTTCGTCGCCATTTGCTGCACTTTCATTAGTCGAGAGATTTGGCGTTCCCGGGCTGAGATAATTGAATCTTTTCAAACGCCAAAACTTAAAATGCGCTTTAGCGGTGGAATATTTTTTCATGAGGATAGACACATCGCTTATTCCATATTTACCTGAAAATATTCATTTAATAACTGCTTTAATATTAAAAAATATTTTGAAATCGGAAAAACTGGGACACTTTTTCTCAACTTTCTCGGACGGATTTCTGAAATAAACGATTCAATTGTTAACCATCTTTCCCGTTCCCGTCGTGTTGTGAACGCCTGCCGGAGATGTACATCTTTTAACTATCTTTACGTTCGCGTTCCCGGGCTATTGTGGAGCGGCCTTAAGCCATCTCTCCCGTTATTACTTTGTTCGTTTCTTACATTCGACCTTTTGTTATACATTAATCTTTTAGAAATTCTTTAAGACCTATTTGAAATACAAAATTGCTAGCCTTCAGGGAATATCAGATTGAAATGCAACAATGGAATTACGTGTCGCGCCCGCGTATTTCTGTGAATTACGTCTCATTGTTGCGTCATGATTTAACTGTATGAAAAGGAGTTATAATTGTTACATTTATGTTAATATTTGCTTGAAAATATTTAGTTTCGCACAAAATGTTCTTCCATTTGTAATGAGTAGACTCCGATAGTTCATGCACTAAAAAAGTTGAAATTATTCCTCATACCCTAACATGATTTTATTCACACTTACCACTAACATGGAGTTATTCATATCCCCATATTTTATTTCCATGTTTTAAGCAGGGAAAATGTCAGAAATAAATCTGAATTATTTGGAAACACATTTCTATTATCAGAATTTATAAAAATATAATGTTGCTTATTTTGATTTTATTATAACTTTGTGCATGACACTAAAATTACTTCACAAACAATTGAAACAAATTTCATGGCAATGTTCTGAACAAACAGGTGTGCCGCATTTAAAACAGTTTTTTTTTTTTGTCTGATTTTCTGTCGCATATGGTACACCTAGCTTGCTTTTCTAATTTATTTGGAAATTGTTGTTTTTCCTCAATAGTTTGTGTTTGTGTGTGTGCATGTCTATCAATGGCGTTTCAAAGATGAACAGAGAGATTTCCTGTTAATCTGTGCAAAATGTGATCCTTTGTCAATTGGACACCTAGCTCAAAGAGAAAGGTTCTTCTTTCACATCTTTCTTTTCCTACAGTGTATAAAATCATTACATTTATTCCAGCCTGATCCAACATTTCACAGAAGTACCTCAATGGCCACCTGCGAGTTTTTCTACTCAGAGAATAAGTGTGGATAAGTTGATCAAATGTGTCTACCCCTCCTTTTGTCATATCATAAAAATTGATTATATCAGGTTTTCCATTATTTTTATATATTTTTTGTCAGAATGCATTGTTGATAAAAGCACAACAGATGTCGATTTTCTTGGTGTGAAAGTCACTAATATTTTTTTGCTGCAGTTCTTCATTTTAATAATACTTCTGACACCATCTTCAAATCATAAACAATATCATTATTTGTTAATAAATTTATTTTAATGCTACCTTCCCCACATGATATCTTTTTTGCACAATCTTCTGGAATGTAAATATGATCCTGTTTTTAATATTTCACTTAATGACCCAAAATGGCAGTAACATGGTAAGTAACTGTGTTTCTGGATTGGAAAGAACCACCACCAATTTTCCATCACTAGTGGTATAAGCATTTTTTTTCCAAAATAGATTAAAAAAGTGCAAGAGCAATGTCTTTAAATTTTCTGAGGTATATTTGATCGTTTTGTCTTTAATCCCACTGCTTTGACTTGCTTTCCTATTTTTAATTTTTTAAAGGCATCTTCCAGTTCCTCATATTTTATTTCATCAATTTCCCTTTCTGTTTCTAAAGTTTCTTTTTTGTTTTCATAACCAAATTCTGTTCATAAAGGTTCATAATAAGAGAGGAATTGGTCATGTTTCACAACTTGAATATTTTCTATATCTTTCACCTCTCTATTCAAATGTTGCTTAGCTCATTGTCAGGCACCCGCGTATATCATGTTCCAGGTCAGCTACGACTCTCTTTCAGCTCTCTTGTTGTGCTTTCAATGTAAGACTTATGTAGTTTGATGCAGTAGAACACTCTTTTGACACAGGGTCTCTACCTCTTAAATATTTCAAATATGCCTCTCTCTTTGTATTCACAACCTCCTGTATCTCCTTATTCCATATTCATAGTCTTTTTACTTTTCATTTTTTGAGTAGAAGTACTAATTGCTGCCATTGCTGAAGTCTCTATCACTGTTTTAATACGTTTCCATTCTTCTTCGACACCTTGACTTACAGGGTATTTTCCATATATTTAATCTAGTCACTGTTAGTATAACTGTTTTATGGAATCTACTTGAAGTAGATACTATTTTTTTCTTCATTTTATACCATCTTTTGTAGAGTTTCAATTTACCAACCAATGCAAGATGGTCACTGACTATATCCCTCTATATACTCTTACATCAGTGAAGAGTCTTTTTGTCTTTTTATTTGCTAAGATGTAATCAATTGTGCTACTCTGTCCACGTCCTGATCATGTGTACTCACATCTTCATTTGTGTGGAAGAAGGTATCCATAACTTTTAGATTATTGAAGCAAGCAAAATCTAGCATAGTTTTCTGTGATAATTTAGCACATGATCCTCATTACATTTACCAATCACATCATAAATTTGGAATTTTCCAATTCTGGTATTTAGGTCTCCTCCAATTATAAAGTGGTCATTCTTATTTATTTCACATATAGTTTTTTGAAGTAGACAATAAAATAAGGGTAAAATCTTGTCCTACATGTTCATTTTCATTAAAAAATTTGAGCAGTTCTTTAAGAAAATATGTACGAGAGTATCTGAAAAGTGCATCTCAAAGCTCATTTTCACACAAAACACGAGTTTTCAAGAAACTTCATTAGAAATCATTTGAGGCACTTCTACACAAATGTAATAATATATACAAACAGCGGGTGAAGTAAATATTAATGTTGAGATATATATTTAAAAAAATTAGTTTTGTTTAATATTGTAGCGTCACGTTGGCGGCCGTGGGTGGGAGGAGAAGCGGAAGTATCGCATACCTGCGGGCATGAATAGCTTGGCACCTCGGCGTTGGGATACATTTAGACAAAGGGGACGCCAGCTTGACCGGGAAGGTCACGTGGTAGACGCAAGCCTCCCTCCTACACCTAGGACGGTCACGTGACGGCTACACTATGGTATAAAATCGAGCCGACGAGCTCACACGGGGGTTTTATTCTGGAAACCTCGCGCGATGCGCAAAACGCCCAGACTGGAGCGTGTCGTGCCTATTGCACGGGTGACGAGGTCACGGTAGTGGCGCGGGAGTAGCGTCAGACGAGGCGGGGCCTCCCTAGCTATGTGGGGTATCCACAGGGAAATACTCACAAGTGTGTAGTTTCGGAGCAGAAGTTGATTATTGTACATTTCAAAAACCCTAGACCTTTGACCAGATTGATTGGGTATATTAATTTTGGAAAAAAAAATCCCATGAATAGTTTAGGCACTAGTGTTGTTCACAGGAGACAGATGGACTAAGACAACTTTTTGGGTACCAGGGATCTCGAAACACAATTGTCATTGAAATCTCGAAATCAATGTTATGCAGCATTACAAAATTTTCTCTGTACTACATAAATTACTCCATGTATAATATGTACGTATATAAGAAAGTAAAAATGACTTTTAGGCACCAATAGCAACTGGAAAGAGGGTGGAGCAAAACCATTAAGCTATCCCAGACTAAGGGGATTAGGAAACAAACTATACAATATGGCTTCTATACAATTAGAGACTACATCGAGCATGAAAAATGAAAGTATCGTTAATTTTAACAATGATACTTAATGAATTAATTACCATTTGGACTGTATAATTCTAAACAACATGTAACAAAGTTTTGCACTGCAGCTTCTGGATTAATTACCACCATCTCCATCATGTTTTTCGTCCAGTTTCCTTGATCCTTTGAGTGAAAGTTGAGATGGCCTCTTGTTTTGCTTATGGACATAAAAATATCTTCACTATCTGCGCATGACATGTAGAGTTCAATGGGAAACATTGCTATTCAAATTATCATTCTCCATGTTCTTGCCTCAGGAAGTCTATTACTTCACAAAGGGCACGATGAAGGATAATATCCCTTATCTATATATGATTTGTCTTTGCAAATAGTTTATATTACACTGGAGCGAATATCTTCTTACGAATTCTTGCCAAAAACACTCATTTCCATCTGTATTCAGAGTTGTAGGATTAGAGTGGGGATTGGGGAATTTAAAATAACCTGCACAGAATATCTTTCTCCCACAGAATGTCACACAGTTTATAACTGTTAAATACGTTAAATAACTAAAAACTAGTATGTCTGGGCTATTCTGTAGCCCCACTTATTTATTTTCTACATTCATCTCTTGAAAAATATATGAAATAGTTTATATGCAACTTTCTCCAAGCTCAGACCTTATCCAAACATTTCTAAAGTTTGTAAGCCAGATTAAAAACAAGTGCTCTATTGAAAACTATTCAAACAAAATTTTATCAAAATCACTTAAAACTGAAACGCAAATTTGTTGCCTATTCAAAATCATACTTTCCTCCCTACTCAAGAAGTTTCGTTTTTATTTTCAAACTATGTGTTCATTAAAAAGAAAATTTAAAAAAATGTATTCTAAAATTTGACGTGTTGAATTCAAATCCCAAGAAGAATACCGAATTTCTAGATTTAGAATTTGACTGACAGATTTATTTTCTATGATACAAACTTCTTCTTATAATACAGAATTCTTGAATATTCAAGTGTTCCAACTTGATTTTAAATAAAAGTTACAAACCATAATTTGCAAAATAACGAAAGATTTTTAATGATTTCTGAAATTCAGAGGAACAGTGTAAAGGTATTGCAAGATCCATACAATCTCAAATTGTGTAACCAGACTTTTAACTTAGAAGTGAGTCAAAATGCTCTTGGATTTTTCACATATTAAAGAGATCTTTAACTTGAGTTTGATTAGAGGTGCTGCTCTGCAAGCTATGCAAGAGAATTTGGCATCACATTCTCCGGACTGTTTGGTAAACTGATTGATTTGGTATGCAAGCTATGAAGAAATGTAAAGTAATCACTTAAACACCATATCTACAAGGAAACAAGCAAAATATAAATTCAAAAAATTACAATAAAGAAATTAGTATATCGTAAGTGAAAAATATTGATTTTGTCTTGTTATTGTACAATCTTCCCCACAAAGCTTAACACTGTTGTACATACAGTAGTGTTCAAACTCTATAGACTTTCAGGTACATGAAAATACCTTTTACTTTACAAGCTTCATTAGAGTTGTTAAAATACACTTGCCCTATTTGTCAAAAAATAATTCGAAATATTTCATCATAATCACTGAAATGATTACAGAGAACAAAAGCACTGCATCTATAGAAACACATCAAAAGAAGTTTCTTAATTATCCCAAACTTTCAAAGAAAAATTTAAAACAAAAGTGTTCTATTCACAAAATAACATATCAAAATGTAGAAAATACGATATAAATGAAAGTAAATTATTGAAAAGACTTAATTTTCCTGTAATGCACAGGAAATCCAAAGTCAAATCCCTTTTAAGAATTAACTCACCTGCATGGGTGTCATGTGAGGGTTGTGTATGCTGATCAATGGAGCATATGTAGCATTCAAAGGTACACGGACACCAACTAAAGGTCTTAATCTATAAGGACTACTAACACTTGCTCCTTTAACCTGAAAAATGTAATTGTAGTTTGCATTACCATTAAAGGAAATATAATATAAAATGACAATGAAGAAAGGTGGTATAAAAAAAATCATTACAGGTCTAGTAAACAAATCATTAAGCAAATGTGTGAAAATAAATAGACAAGTTAGAGAGTGGTATCCAGATTACTACTACACATTCTGCCCTTACTCCATTTCTTTGTAAATTCAGGTTTTACTTGAATCACATTAAAAGAATGTTGAATCAGTTCAACAACCTTGCACGGAAAAAATATTTAAGTAGTTGATAGCACATTAGTAATATTCATATTACTAATATGCTGACAACTACAGCACACATTGAGCATTCGCTGAATAGTAAGAGATGGTCGCCCAATCCCATACAGCTGATGGGCGCAGCAAATGTTCGCTTCCTCTGATGTGACCAAAAGACAAACAGGCAGTGGGTAGGGCAAGCACCAAATGCTCGTTGCTCAGCAAAGAACGAGCAACCCATTCACACTACTCAGGATTTGGCAAACAGATGTTTGCTTCTCACCAAATACTGAATGTGTGGAGCTGACTTAAGAAGTAGTTGCATTTTCGACAATTGCTAGAATAGCAAGAGAACATCTTTAAAAAATCCTAGTTTCTGAAATATAACTTAAATTCACAACCTAAATTTTTATTTCAGCAGCACTTTAAATTCAATTTCTAATATATATACCAGACAAAAAAATCAAGATCTTCAAGAAATTCTGCTTTTCATGCAAAAACTGAATGGTACGTCATTCACTATTGATCAATGATGATCACGAGAAATTCAACTCCTTTCTCCTTAAACCTAAAAATAATTGAAAAATTTACCTGATTTGCATTGATTTAGTTAATTGTAGCATCAATAACTAATATTTCATCACTAGAGAACATTATTTATTGAAATTTTTAAAAAAAGCAAAATATATTTATGTATAAGTATTTATTTTTTCCAAAATATGTCAAATAAAAATTCATTGTAGCATTTAAAATTTCTCCATTATACAAGCATTTTCAAATTTTTGAACACAAAATATCAACCAGGTCTTGAAATGTATTCAGTGGCTGAAAGTTCTACTTCTACAAAAATAATTGTACAAGAGTCTCCATCCCATAATAAGAGTTTTATTCAAAATATAAAATATATACAGTGAAACTCCGTTTATACGTTTCTCACTTATACGTTTTTCACGGTTATACGTTTTTTTTGTTAGGTCCCAAATAAATTCCTATAATTCCCATGCAAAATTATTTCAGATATACGTTTTACGTTTATACGTTTTTCACACTTATACGTTCAAAATAAAAGTCCCTTTAAGGCCGTATAACGTTCAAATGATCCCGCGGAGGCGCTGGACGATCTGCGTCGTGCCCAGAATTTTGCTCGAGTCGACACGCTCCAGAGCGCTCCCGCGGAGCTGACTCTTGCCCTCTGAGGCCACTTCCCGTTAATGAAACTTGTAATATAGAAGCTCGACTCGGCCTAGCTGAGGGGGTCAAGACCGCGCGAGCCCGCGGGTGGTAGCGAAAGTCGGCTCCCGGCCCACCTCCAGAAGCGGGACTTCCAAAACGAAAACTTTCAGTCGTATGCGCATGGGAGCTCTCTGAGGATCTCAGGAGGTGACAGCTAGCTCCGAGGGAAGGTCAAAGGTGTCCCCAGGAGAGAGTAATGACATAGATGACCAATAAATGAGAATGTTTGTGCATTGACTGTCCCAGTCTCCAAAGGTGCCTTTGGCTCGCCGTAATAACACGAGTTCCTTTCGGTAGCGGATGGCGCAAGCGGCTAATGAAACCGATCCCTTTCCGCGAGGCGCGGCGCAGCGGGTGTCGCCAGACGGTGGAGCTGTGGCTGTCGTGCGCTTCCTGTCGCCCACGTATTAGATCACCGTGCTTTGATCCGCGTTATCTCAAGTAACATGAAGCTTGAAAGCAAAGCAAGCAGCCGTGGGTCTTCGTCGCCAGTTGTAGCCCACGCAGGTCACGGCCTTCGTTTCCGTAGTGAAACTGAGTCACACAAGTTCAACAGTATCATCCTTTCTGTTCTGCAATCTGCAGTTCTTGGCTGGGATTTGCGAATAGTCTTCGTGTCGCTCAGGTCGCGCCTTCATCTCGCGTTTGTTGTACTGTCGTAGTTCGTCTTCTTTCTGGTTTTGCGTCCGCGATATTACACGAAAATGAGTGGTAGGAAAAGGCAACCCCTTTCAATATCAGAGAAAATAAAAATTTTAAAAGTTGTTAGGGAGAGTGGAAATAAAAAGAAAGTAGAAATTGCTAAAGAACTGGGAATACCGGCATCCACGCTGAATTCCATCATTTCTAAGGGGAAAGAAATCGAGGACAAGGCACGTGTGTTTGAGGTGTCTAGTAGCAAGAGAATGCGAATTCAAAGAGGAAAATATGAAAATTTGGAAGATGCATTGCTACAGTGGTTTCAGCAGCATCGTGCTGAAGGCAAGCGGCCCCTTATTGTGCGAGAAAGCGACTGAAATTGGACTGCGGCTTGGTTTAGAAAATTTCCAAGCTTCATCTGGCTGGCTTCATAAATTCAAGCTGCGACACGGAATCTGCTGCAAAAGTATGTGCGGCGAAAGCGGAAATGTTGATGCAGATGTCGTGTCGGCATGGAAGTCGGGACCTCTTCAAGAACTGGTGGAGCAGTATGCCCCCAAAGATATTTTTAACGCCGACGAGACGGGGCTTTTCTATTCCCTAATGCCTGAAAAGACGATGGCGTTCAAGGGAGAAAATTGTCACGGGGGTAAGAAGAGCAAAGACCGTGTAACTGTGCTTTTATGTGCTAACAGTGATGGGAAAGAAAAATTGCCACCGGTCACGATCGGGAAATTAGCGAAGCCGCGATGCTTCAAACACATTAAAACACTGCCCACCAAATATGAACACAATAAAAATTCGTGAATGACCACGAAAATCTTTGAAGATTGGTTCCGGGCTTTAGATGCCAGAATGGGTATCAGAGGGCGAAAAATACTATTATTTGTAGACAAGTGTCCAGCACATCCACCAGACACCTCATATCTACGGAACATCAAGGTGCAATTTTTCCCCTCGAACTGCACCAGCGAGTTGCAACCCATGAATCTAGGGGTTATCCGAAACTTAAAGTTGCACTACCAAAAAATGTTGGTGCAACAGGCCATCCGCTACATCGACAACGGAAACAGGAGTTCGACTAAAATAAATGTATTACAGGTAAAATTTTTAGTTTTATGGTCAGTGAGGTAGAATTTTTAGTTTTTATAATCAGGAACACTCCTTTTTTTTCTCATAGGCTATGCATTTTATCTCCTCCTCATGGCAGAAAGTTGAAGAATCTACCATCAGGAACTGTTTCCGGAAAGCTGGATTTGGCAGCCCCGAAGACGATGTAGAAATGGAGTTAGCTTTGGCAGATTTACCCATCAGTCAAGCGGACTTCACAGAATTTGTGGATGTAGATAAAGATGTGGTTACATCTGAACTAAGGTCCATTGAGGACATTGTGAGTGAAATCAACGAAGAGATTGATGAAGACAGTGATGATGAAGTGGATGATAGTGAAATAAATGTAGTAGGTTTCAGTGAAGCCGTTGCAGCATTAGAAACTGTTAAAAAGTTTGTTATGCAACACAGTGTCGCAGATGAGGTGATGGGACAGCTATCACGTTTGGAGGGGGAAGTGTATACCTTGGGGGCTTATAATGTTAAACAGACCAAGATAACAGACTTTTTTCATAAGTAATCATTTAAACTACATATTAAAATCTTCTTTTTTGGTAGTAAGTTTTCTAATAAAACAGTAGAGTAAAAATAGAGATTTTTTTTTGCTCATAAAATTCAATTTCAGTTATGTGTTTTTCTCACTTATACATTTTTTTTCTTCGGTCCCCTGAAAAACGTATAAGTGAAGTTTTACTGTACATAGAACATATAAAGTTCTTTAAGAGGGGCCAGGGCACACATTTACAGTCATACCATGTAGCCATATGATGTTGGTCCCTAAAAGCAGGGTTAAGGGCATCTTGTAAATACTTTGGGCGAAAAATATTGATGTTCGGTTTTTGTGTAATTTTGATAGTCTGATGTCTGCTCTTCCATAATACAATCGGTTTTTTGCCTAATTCAAATTAGAAGGGAGTCTATTTAAATAACCATGTGCACTCGGTTGACTCTGATAGGCACACCTTTTGTGAGTATCAAAATTTTGTTATAGTTTTTGAGGAAAACATTCTTTTCAGTTGAGATGATAGCAACACAGTTTGTTTTGTTGACATGGAACACCTCTATAAACTCCAGATATTCACTTTCGTTTATTCTTAGATCTTTGGCAGATTCACTATAGGACAGATATTTACATGGTGAAACCAAAATGTGAATAATGTTATTTGGTCAAGGGTTCCAAATCAATGTTTGTCAAAACAGAGAACTCTCTCTTGGTGTATATGATAGTGTTTTAATGTTTAATGATGGAAATATTGGAAGAGTTAAAGTTTTACAAAAATTGGACATCAAACCAGGAATGAATATGATCATCGTATGTCAAGCAATTGATGATCAAACAATTAACGTGAGGAACAAAGATTACCAATTATTGTCTGAAATTGCTTGAAATGACAGAAGAATAAAGCATAAGGAACTTGAAGAAGACAGTGATCTTTATGCTCCTGTTTCTCAGAAACTATAGTTAGCAAATTAATGAAATTACTTAATAATTGTTCTAGTTATACTGACATTTTTTCATTGTTGTAGTGTTGTTATTAGCAAAGTTCTGAATATGTGGAAAAATGTAAGCACGATTATTTAAATGTTCACAAAATATAATCAAAATAGTTCCATGAACTTAAGAAAGTTACAAAAATGCCCAGACACGTACAACAGCACAAACAATAACTGTGCAAAATTTCATTCCTGTATCTTTAATAGTTTTAGAAACAGGAACTTTAATTTATAATGGTTGAGACAGGCCTTACAAGATGCCCTTAAAGAGAACATGCACCCCCTTCCCCATCCCCAGTGATGAGGATCCCCAAGAGCAGGGTTAAAGAGAACATGCACCCCCCTCCCCCAAATCCAAGAACGAGTCCAAGAAAATGTATCCAATATTTCCAGTCCATGAAAATAGATCCAGTACTTGTCAGATTTGGATTGAGTTAAGTACATGGTTGATATTATGTCTGCTACTGAGTGGTTTCCAAATGTTGTGTGTGTGTGAGGGGGGGGGGGTGCAACAATTCACGGAGAAGGCGCAGTAGTCATAGAAGTCCTATATTTCAATTCTTTGTAAGGAAATATTCCATTTTGAGGTATAAATGTAATGAAATATGTGGTAATAGGTAAAATATGTAAACATAAGCAATTATACCAAACGTGTAAAAGTATGTACAATAAAAATGGTTCATTCAGAATGTCTTGTTAACTCTAAAATATTATTGAATGTAGGTATCTTGTTCCTATAAAAAATATGTATTTACATGAAAATCCGTTCCCTATTCTAACAGATTAGTGATAAGTTACTTCACCTCTAAAATAAGACTAGCTCCAATACTCCAGGAGGAATCTAATCAGCATTGTAATAGTATATAGCAATCAGATTATATAAAAGCAATTATTTTATAAAATCTACCAAGGGATCAAATCAAAATCATGAAAAAGTTCCAATGAGACCAAAGCTGAAGCAATCTTTTCTTTAAATATGTTGCTGGAATTGTTACCAAAGGAAACAGTTTCAATTTTTAAATGATTTTGTAACTTCATTCAACTTCTTACACTAGGTTCTCATTTTGAGAAGCTGTTCATTGCATAAACAATAAATATACGAGTTTTTTTTTTTTTTTTTCAAGTATCTCTCAAAATGCTTATTTAAAACAAAATAATAAATACAAAATAACAAGTTTTAACAGAAATTTAAGAAAATGGACTGTTTCTAAACCAAAATTGGTATTGAAGTATGTTGTTATCAAAAACCAAAACTAAAACCTAAATACTTTTTTAACTGAAACAGTCAGATATCTTGAAAACATGTGACATGTGAAAGCTATTGTTCACAATCAAATTGTGAAGAACATTCAAAATTTGGAATAATCTGATATGTTTTAAACTAAATTAACTTCTGCATTTCTAACCCCATCATCAATTTTCTTTGTGGCATGATATGATGTGGCCAACACAGTTATCTCTTAGAATGTTTTGTAAATATAGTTTTAGCTTCAGCACCCAAGTTTAGAATTTCATGTTTATCATATTGTTTTTAGGTTCAGGTCAAGTTCCTCTTTTTTCAGAAGAGAGAGCTTTATTGCGAACAAGATTTAGTTACCAAATTGAACATTGTTCTGCCCACACTAACTTTCCTGGCTTTTCTAATTGGGTTGTCAATTTCATTTCAAAACAGTGGCCACAACAATCTTTTCCCTTGTAATCCTACAATTGGCATGATAATTCTGTTGGCAATATCCTGCAACTTATAATGAATTTTAGTAAAATAAAATTATTATTGAATGTTAAAGCCAAAACCAAAAGAATATGATGGAATATACCTTAAATAAAAAAAAACTGCTTCTTAATTTAACCAGAGCACAGGTGGAATAGATGTCTATGACCATACTGACGATAAAATCCATATTTCACAATGATTAAAAAACATGAAGGATATAGCAGAAAGAGAATGTTAAAATATTAAGATTTTCAACCAAACACACTACATTTGAAAATTCAATCTCTTTCAAGCACAGCCACATGGTTTATCAAGAACAAGAAATGATTTCAATACATCGCATTTAATTGGTAATACATTTTAAGTACTTTTCATTTGAGACCAGCAAGATGCAGCATCAGCATGGAGTTCGTGGGCATTATTTCGGCAAAGACATTTAGAGAGTTATTTTTGCTTATTTGAAAATCTTTTGGTTTAAGTTACTTATTATCCAATACCTTAACTTAAAATTGGCCAGGTTTTTGTTGCAGAAAACTTTAGAATTTTCAAATCTAAAGATGTGTATTTTGTTCAAATCTACTGCATTTCATTTAATGCAGAGTTTAATAAGAGATGGCTGAAGAATTAGTAGGACACACATTGCTAAATCATAATACTACGTCACCAATACAAATATGAGAAAGTTTGAGCTGTTGTAGAACCAAGTTTTATTTTGTTATGTTCCTCTGTAGAAGAATTTAAGAATATTCCTTACACCCGTCTTGTGTCTTCATACCAACCTACAAGTAAGTGATACGGTTCTGCATCATGCAACTACCAACTTATGGAAACTTACATAAAATTTTATTCACATGAAAAGAACTTAACCATGGATGAACATGACTTTATAATATAATGTAATCTTCTCTATCCTAAAGCAATGAAGGAAAATATTACAGAAGTGTAAAAAACAGAAAAAAAAATTATAAGAACACTTTATTTAGAAAAAGCACAAGCCTCAAAACGCAATATTACAATGTTCAACCGGAAACAGGAATGGATCTCTACCCGTTCTACAATCTTCTTGCCACAAATATTCCACGAGATAGCTATCCAAATCATTTTGGCATAAACTACCATGTGAGAAACGATATAAGAGGTGCCGTTGGCTTTCAATAGGGTTTCCTCTGTTCTGTCTCCAAATTCCTTTCCTCTGCTCCCAGTAGCAGTTAATAATACCCCACAATCCGCAAATGGCATCTGAGAGGGAACGAGTCGATGAACACGACACCACTGTATACCGACTGCCTCATTTCCCACAATATTTGACAAAGTCATCCAATTCATACTGTAACGACAAACAACTACCATACTATACCATACCATACAACTATACCATTAATACCTCCTTAGATTACGAAGGTTGGCAGAACAAACTGAATATGTACATTTGCTGTTTTGGCAAACCTATAGTGACATATAAAGAACGAAATCCGCTATCTCCCAACACATAGAGCACAGCCTAATTTAAACATACACTCTTATTATAATTACAATAATAATGGATGTATTATCATAATAATAATTATAATAATTTTAATTATGTATTATTACAATAAATATTATAATAATAACAATAATAATAATAATAATAATAATTATTATTATTATTATTATTATTATTATTATTACACATTTTTTAAGAAAATTAACTACTTACTCTAGCTAACTATATTTTAGACTTTTAACAGTAAATGAAACATGGCTTTATGTTTCAGTCACTCCTAACGTTAAAATTCAAAACTCTGCAAGTTTTTAATATATTGCACAAACTTCAAGATAACTCTGACATTTGCGAACCATCTTCTAATCAACATTTTAACATAAATTAATAAATAAATAAATTTAAAAAAGATTAAGAAATATAGAATTCCTAACATTTTTGGGCAAATAGTTCAAATCTGACATTAATTAAGAAAAGGAAAATATAAATTAACAAAACTTTAACTTATATACAAAAGATACTTACATGGTACTTAAAGCTTCCTTCTGAAGTATGAATAAATAAATTACTTTCTATTTCACCTTCTTCTCGTCCAAGGAAAACAACATTAAAAGAAGTATTGCCAAGAGGAGGTATAATCTATATGAGAAATACAAATTAGAAATAGCAATATATTAGAATTTTATTGTTACTCTACAATAAAAGATTAACTCCAAAAGTAACATTTCAACTTAGCATACCTTATCTTCAAAGAAAGAACTATGGAAGTGTACTGTATTCCCTGATATGGATGACATGTGAATTGTTTTGTTGTTGTTCACATTAAAAAGAGTGACTTTTTCATGATGTGGCATTCCTAAATGTCTGGAAGAAAAGAAAAAAAAAATTAATGATAATGTTCTGACAATCACAATTTACTATATCCATATTGCACATTACTGACATTCTACAAGATCATTCATAAGTGAATTAGAAATCTTCAACCATAAGAATAATTGTTAACAAAGACAGAACATTTTCTTAACAATGGACTTTTATACTGAATAATTGGAACAATAATTTAAAATACAAATACATCATTTTGAAAAACAAATATTTATTAAAAGTGAATGAATATTTGAAAGAATGTTTACAGTTTAATTCGCAATTTTTCCTTTGAAAACAAAATTATGCATTCAAAATGGCAAAGGATTTGAGGATCTACCTATTTTTAAACGAAAATGATGAAAACTTCAACTAACTTTTTAAGTGGTGGTTAAGAACAAAATTGAAAAGTCAACCCTATTGAAATGGTCTTGTCAAAATAATCAAGTCTTGGGCTCTTGTTATTTGAAAGCACAAAATGGAACTTATTTTAAAATTTTACTTAAGCTTCTCATTCACTTAAAATAATAGAATTTACAATCTGCAGAACTTTTTAAAATGAAATTGATTTATTACTTTTAATTTCAACTGTTTACATACTTCCCAAATAATTTTGAATACATGTATCACAATAATTAGTTGTAAGTTTTACCCTTTCTGTTTTATTATTTTATTATAAAAGCAATAATGTCCTAGTGATGGATGAATTCTGTGTTCTATTTTGTGTATCTGAGAGATGCAACACCAAATATCATATTTACGTACCTCTCTTTGAAGTCTAATAATGGTGGATCAAACTTTAAATGTGGTTTAGAATTGTAAATAGGGTTTTCTTCCAAAACAGGAACTCTAAAAAAAACAAATTAAATGTTGTTAAATCTACAAGAACTTGAGAAAGTAACAACATCAGTAAACATTTAATTATAGTGACTACATAAGGTTACGAAATAATAGAGGTAGAAGAAACAAGTTGAGTAACCAAAACATTAATGAAGATACTTTTTTTCCCTTCAGAAATGGATTTTATATTAAAAAATACAAAAAATGAACTCACCTAACACCAGATGCACCCACAAGTTCCTGCAAATGTTAGTTTCCCAATTATAATATTGCAATGAATGCAAATGTTCAACAAAAATATTCTATAAGTTGCTTTGAGGGAATTCTAAATGAAAACATCACAATTGTTCTCAAACTTACAGTATAATGGCAATGATAATTTTATTCATGAATATCTTCTTATAATAGCCAGTGTGGAAGTAAATGAGATCTGGGTTGAACAAAAGTAGACATAACCCGTTCAGTAAATAAGTGAAAGTAAGAAAGAAATTTTTCGTGTCAAAAGAACGAGAAATGTAAACTTCCAATTTACCACTACTTGACATAGCACAATAACAACACAAACAAAAAATGTAATGCTAATGAAAATGAATATTGCACTTTTAAGTTTTACCATATAGAAACATTAGCTTAACTTAAATGAAGTCCTAAACCTTATAACGCGAGAAGAAAAACTTAAAAAGCAACTGTTCTGTTACAAATCTAAAACATTTAACATAATACACATACGTTTTTAATAAAACTTCTGAAAACTTTCAAAGATTTGTTTGACAACTGGGATGTTTGGCCGATAAAGAGAAAACAATTTTATATTTATTATTTCTAAATTTGACTGGAATCTAAAATATTTATTTACAATGGATTTCTAGATAACTTTCAATTGACAAATCAGTGTAGTAAAAATAATGTATACCTTGTGAACTGGAACAGGAATACCATCAACAAGATATCTAACATCACTATTGGCGTGAATAAAGGCTGTAAAGTAAAATTGGTAAAAAAAATTAAAACCTCCCCAAGATAATTCTTCAACTTTATAATACTTCATGAAGTGAGGAAATATCACTGCAACAGCGCGCCCGAAATACGGCGTTATCGTGACAGTATTTCAGACGTAACCATTGAACAATTTAACTTGTTTCTCACACTTACCATGGCTATTCCCTTGCACTGCCATTTTCGTGTGGGGCATCACTTCAAATAAAGTTAAGAAAAACAGAAAAATCCAAAATGCGTGATCAGCCATCCTCACTACCATATTTTGCTTTCAGTCCTATAAGCCAAATTGCGGCCATAACACTCTCGACTGTTTACGAAAACATATCGACTTCTCGACTCTTAACGAAAACAAATCACACAGAATCGATAACGAACAGAAACTTGCGACAGAATCGATACAAAGCCAAATTATAATCGATATTAGGGAGATCGTGCACGCCATAGTGGACAGCACTATCGATCTTCTGCGCATGTGTAATGCACTAAAGTGTTGTGAAACTGCGCATGTGCAAACCGATAGAGCTTAAACGTTCGAAAGTGCACAAACTCCCTATTAAAATTTAGTTGCTGACACAGCACACACACACTACTTGTTCATGGTTGCTGTCCAATCAACATACGCTTTTCGAATAAGCTTTCAAAATTTATTGGAATAGGTTCCATTAAAGAAGATGTTCCCTAACAATGTAGGTTTTTAGAATTTTGGAGAAATTTTCATAGCAAAATGAAATAGGTCCGTAATTTTGAAAGATTTATATTGGTCTAGGTGGCATGAATTTTATTAATACCACATTCAACCCTATTTTTTCTTCTCTCAAGACTAAAATTTAAGCATTCTGATAAAAAAAAAACATTGGAAACATTTCAACACATTTGTCCTAAGAACTTTTTAACTGTGTACAAACAGCCACAGGCAAAAAATGACAAATGCTGATATTGCCATTTCACTATAGGTCCACTTACTATTCCAGCAAATAAAGCCATCTGATGCATCTATTTTTCAAAGAATTTTAAGTAAAGGTACAGTATCAAGGACAGGAAATAAAAGCCATTTCATTAAATGCAATACATTGGGCATTTTTTTCTTTAACATAGTATTTCATAATTAAATTTATTATAATACTGTAACTTTCCATTTCAAAAGCATCAAGATACGCACCTCCATAATTCTTTCAGAGCAATACATGTAACATTTTTAACATACGCACAGCAATAAATAATAAGAGTATTCATCAAATAATCCATTGACACTAGGTGCTCAAATGCAGGCTCTGGCGAGTTGAACTTTCAGATCTCCAAACTTCTTTTGCCCAGCATGCAGGTCATTGAAATGAAACACCTATAATACAAATGCATCTCTTTATTAACAGTACCCAAAATTTTCAAGAAGCAAGTATACTTTCTTTGTTCACAACAAAACATGTAAAGGGACAAAATAACATCAATTGAAACAAACAACGAATTGGTCTGATTTAAACAAAACCACTACTGTGGATAAAATCGCTTTGAAATTTAAAACGTCACTGCATTGAATTGCCATGCTAAATTACATTATTTTATACAAATTACGTCTGTAAACGATATATCAGCAGGCCAAAAGAGTGAGTTTATAAAAGTCCGGCCAGTTATTGCTGCTTACAATCAGCAGGGTTGGCAGCGTTGGCATTTTTATTCTGATTACGTGCACTGAAATTTTTGGGAGTGTAGTCAGGATCATAATCTTCTTCATCTTCTTCCTCTTCATCTTCTTCACCTTCTTCTTCCTCCTCATAATCTTCATCTTCCAAGGCTTCACCTAAAAAGAATCAACACCTACAGCTATGTTCTCCAACAAGCAGACTCGAGGGTATGCTTATCCCCAAAAATTTAAAATTTGATTGGCAATTTCATGTTTTCTTACCTGTGAAGTAGAGTACAGCCCTTGGAACAATACGTTCTCTGATGTAGTGACCAATTTCAAAGTCGCTAGTCAATAGAGCCTGTGTCTCTTCATCAACTTCAGCCTCTGGATCTTCAGGCACTAAAAAAATAACAAAAATAATGGAATATTTAATATTAATAAAGATTTTCATTAACACATTAGTGAAATCTTACATTCTACAACTTACTACTAGGAGGCGTGAAGAAATTGAAAAATGAATCATTCTGAACAGTTTTTGTAATTGTCCTAACTGATCCTCGAGACTTGTGTTTCTGCTTCTTCTTCACCAATTTTACAGTTACATTCATTCCCTTCTTCCAATCAATGGTGCAGCCCTAGGGGAGAAAAATTAGAATTATAAGTTATATTACAATCTACACATCAGTTTCCATATAAATCTTTCAAATGCAGCAACAAGTTCAGATTTACGACCTCTCAAATGAATTGTGTATTAAAATAAACAAAACCTTTAATGCATTGTAATATTAATTTCTTCAAATTATTAACTATAAAATCTTAAAAAGGTTTACTTCGCTTTTCAGGATTTAAACAAGCATCACTTTTCTGCCTGCCTTTCCAAACCATTCGTATACATACACATGAACATTCTGACCATCACCTAGCTCTGCCTATGACTTTACATATCCTGAAAACCTATAATTTGTTCAAGTCTTTCTATGGACAAACAGAATCAGAAATGCTCCACAAAATAATTTGACACTTTCATAGGGGCCATTAAAGTTAGAAAAAACTATTTTAAATTAAAGACATTTCTTGGCCAAATAAAAAAAAACAAAAAAAAACTTAAGGTCTACTAAGTAATCAGTAAACAAATATATGATCCTATTTTGTTCTCTTTGACTTAATTTATAAAGGTAAAGAAAAAATTTTCCATTACTTTTATTCGGTTTCTTAAAAGAACATCGACAACTTTCGTAATTCATCAGGCTCAAATGTTTCAAAGATATTGAATAAAAATAATTTGAAATCTTTCACTATATTTATAAATTAAGCCAATGAAAACCAAAAAATATCACCTTTTTTAACCAATTGGTACACAAGGTTGGCCAATAATAAACATTGAATCAAGTAATCCTTTTCATCTATACACACACTATCATTACACCAGAAAGTAATGGTATTGTGTAAATATTTTATAACATTCTTTTAATTTAAAAACTTTGACAAAGTCAAGAGGCCATTTTGGAGGAAGAATGGAAGAATTTTCAAATTTCACAGCCCTGGATTTTTGAATTGTTTTGTTATGTGCAACTTTGTTTGAGTACTACTTTGAAGTCAGTCAGCTCAGCAATGAAAAGAAACCAGTGGATAAAATGAACAATGACTTCTGGTAAAGGAATATGAATTAGGAACATCTAATACTCTGATCTGACTATGGACATGCAGCAAAAATGCTTAAGTCTTATGGAAATTTTTCTTGATAAAACTTAAGATACCGCTACTCAAACATTTACCATCATCATGTTGAGTAAAAAATTATTATAACATTTTAATGTATATGATTAAGGCGACTCCACACATTCAACCTTTCACCAAGTAGCAAGCAACCGATCGCTCAATCCAAAAACACCAGATGATATCTGTAATGTTCACACCGAATGTTCATTGCTGGGCAAGCAGACCGATGACATTACTCAGAATTCAGCAAGCATATGCTCGCTACTCACAAAATACCGAATGTGTGGTTTCTTTTACACGTCTATTGCATCCACACTAGTCAATGTATTAGCAGACAAGGAAGATAAATCCAGATGACGTTAGAATTTGTAAGTAAACTTGGCATTACACTGACTTTATTCCAACTGCATTGGTACCATTTTCCATTCAACAGAGTTCCAAAAGCAAATGAACATAACCCCAATACTGAGTATGCATCATGCTTTTCCCACTATACCTACCATTTCAATATCTAATAAATTTATGTACACCATCACTTGAAGAGGCTTCATTGTTTATTCTTTTGACCATTTCAGTTTACTTAAATCTAGAAAATCTTAAAATGAAAGAACAGCTTTGGCCCTGTAAACATGCTTGAAGTTTAGCCACCCAACACCTACATGAATGACTAACATTTTCCAATCTTCTGGAAAAATACCAAACAATTAACAAAGATCAAGTTTAATATATTAAATAGGAAACAACGCATATAGCCTTATTCTTTTACTCCCATGTTAAATGTTAAGAAGAGGAGAAATTACTATCAGTATGTAAGATAGTTGTTTTGTATGTTGGTGTAGCATTGCATAGCTGCTCTTGTAACAACGTTACAATGTATTTAAGCTCCTGTAACATTTATTCAACTTCAAATCCAATTCAGATACGTACAATAGACAAATACAACAGGTTCAGAAAAATTTTCAAATACCTAACAACTACATTGTGACTACCGTTATTACCTTCCCTGCAACTATGCGAGTTTAATATTAATTAACCTTTCTGCATTAATTTATTCACGAAGACTAGAAGTCTTTTGGAAAGACTACAGTTGAAAAAGATCAGTTAGCAGGAGGAGTTACGCTACAAATTATCTGCGAATGTATTTATGTTTAGAAGCTTTGGAAATGGGAAGCCAATACTACCTCCCATCCCTAACAATTTTAGATAGTCAAACTTATATAAAATTATGATTGTAATTATGGGAATTCTGAATTGGTGGCGTTGACATTCTTATGAGAAGAAATAAAAGAGGTCATCTTCGTCAACATATTAGCTTTATGAAGATAGCCGGCTTTCGACGGCTTTGCCGCCATCGTCAGTCTACTTTATTTCTTCTTATGATTGTAAACCGTACGTAGAAGAATGCAATTTTGTTATTGTTAGCAAGAACATTAATTATTCAACACTATTTACTCTATTTTACGAAGACCTCAAACCGGTTGAAGAAAAAAATAAAAATCACGAAGAAAACAAATTGCAGCAGGAATATTTTCATTACAACTGTCTGAAAACGATCAGGAACCAATGAAATTCAAATAAAAGAATTACTTTAACTTTCTTGGTACACAGAAACATATCAGGCCTGTGTTCCTCAAAGACTACTGTTTATCACTGATGATTATGATAAATAATCCGTTAAATAAAAAACTTCACAAAAAAATTAATGTTTTTGTACAACATACAATACCTTGCATTTGTAGATTTCTGGACCTTCAAAGCTGAAAGGGTCTTGTTCATCTGGTGTGCATTTCATTTCATACATTTTTGTTAGAACAGTGTTTGTGAAGAAATCGTTGGGAGAGAAATAGAACTCCAAAGTAAATCCCTAAATAGAAAACACAAATTAATTTCATGTTTCTTTCATTCAATTGAAAATGAAGTATTTTTTTCCTTTTTACCATTGGATTTGCTTCATGAATAACCACTTTTATGTCCTGCAAATGCTTTAAGATTGGTTCATCATGTTCCTGAACCATTTCTGATAACATCTGTACATTTTTAAATATTGTTAGCCAGAAATCTGGTATGCCCTTTACATCATCATTTTTCTCTCTGAAAAAATTTAATAATTATTGCAATCTACAGTCACGTTCACTTCTTCACAATAAAAGTAATTCCAACCTACTCTTTTTCTTCTTTTTTAATAGGCTCAGCATCTTCAATTTTCACTTTATTTTTCATATCCTCTGTCAGTTCTTCATCCTTTTCATCATCTAAATCCCACTGGCATTCAGCATCTGTAGGCTCATACTTCCCTGAGATTATTTCACCTCTCTATACAAGTTAAATAGAAACAATTAGTGTAAGTACTATTCTTCCAGATATTCAGTTACTACAAGATTTTCAAAAGCACTATTACATTTGGGTTTTTCTAACCTGGCATCTGAGGGTAGTATCTCGAAGATGGAATATGGCATGGCTTTTCAAGTCTTTCTCGGTCCCGCCGCAAGATGTAGCATGATTGTGACTGTATCAACCAGTGCTGCAGCTCAAACAACTCTAGCGGCATGACTGAGAAAGACTTGAAAAGCCGTACCATATTCCATCTTTCAGATACTACCCTCAGATGCCTCATTAGAAAAACCCAAGAATACATCTAAGAAAAAGGGTCAGATTTCATCAGAACAAAAATAAATACCTCAAAAGAGAGTACACCAAATTGAGATTCTCCATCCACAGGCCCAGTGGATAAAATTGTTAAAATACTCACTAATTTGGGTCGAGGAAAATATTCCATTAACATCAAATTTCAAAAATGAACAGTTTCTCAGTATTGCAGTGATTCAAAACAAACTACATTGCAAGATTGTAGTAACAGTATTGTGATTTTACATGTTTTTAGTGTCATGACTGACAAAACTTATTTGCAAAACTCAGTGTACCACGAATGCAAAGCACAGCACTGTTTTTGCACTTCAAAAATTAACAGAAGTACCATAAAATGCAATAATTTGATAACATGACAATCTGACACCCCCTCAGTCAACTATCCTCTAACTTCCCCACTCACCAGCCCTGTCCAACTACAATCTTCGCCCTATGGGTTTGAGATGAGAATTCTCATTCAAGGTCCAAAATGTATTACACAAAGATATACTAATCAATTTACATATTTTTTTTCATTTTTGTAGCAAGTAATCCAATTTTTGTACAGAAATCAGGATCTCAACATTCTTATACACACAAAACGAAATTTTAGTTACTGTAAGTAGCACATCTCATCAAGGTTTTCCCTAAGCATCAGAACTGCAAGTTATTTAATACAGCCTCCTCAAACATCCCATAACAGAGGTCAACTAAATAAAAACCAAACTACTTTCCCTTCCAACATAATGCATTATGTATTTTTGCAAAATAGGTCAAATTCATGTTCTAACATTGTTTTAACCAAAAATTTCCTTCGCTCTCTAATGGTAATATTAATCCATTTGCACCAAGTCTTCATAAATTTACTAAACATACTTCGATTTAATCCGTCTGCTGATTTTTACTCAGCTGTTAGTGTCAACCAAACAGGAGCTTCAATGTCACAACTACAGCTGTCTTTAAAGCACCGATCAGATGACACTGAAAAAGCTGATTAAATGCCAACAGACTGTTTAAACCAAAGTATAGAATTTGTAATATTAGTTCAATCCATTCACCTGACCAAAATTATAAAAACCTACCAGAAAATCTGTTTCATCTCCAATTCATAATTTAGCACTTATTTATTCTATCCAGTTCTTTTGCAGGAATTCGAACCATATATCAATTTGATAATCAAAAACACTAAAATGAAACCATGTCTAACCGATTTAAACTTTACAACTTATCTTCAAACAATTTCAAGACAATTTCTGAACCTCACCTTTATATTTTTCATTCCCATCCTTACATTTTGAAATACATATACCTCTTGCTTCATCCCATAAATTACTTCATACTACTTAAAATGGTATAGAAAATTTGAAGGTAAGATATCCAATTTAAAATAGAACCTTTACAATAAACTTACCTTCTCAAATAGCGGAGTGTATAATTTGTGGTATTTCATTTCTAAGAGATGAACCTCTTCATAAAATTTGGCTTCCAAGTTTGTAACCTCCAACTGAAGTTTCTTAAGAGATTTTATTCTACGTCTGGCTGATGAAGGCAATGCCTGAAAGAATTTATTGTGCAAGGGTAGTTCAAGTCCTAA
Organism: Teleogryllus occipitalis; assembly: GCA_011170035.1. Classification (NCBI taxonomy): domain Eukaryota; kingdom Metazoa; phylum Arthropoda; class Insecta; order Orthoptera; family Gryllidae; genus Teleogryllus; species Teleogryllus occipitalis. The sequence continues at coordinate 288,291 of BLKR01000023.1, read as the reverse complement.
GTTTACATATATTTTAGGGATCATATTTCCTTAACAAAATTATAAGTCCTTTAGATGTTGTCATACCTCTAGCATTTCGGCGTGTAGACGACCCTGTAAAGCTGCCAGAACATCAGGTCTACGAAGAACTGCAGCTGTTAAAGAATTTTCCATGCCATCTCCACCTGACACTTCTTCTTCCTCTACGTCTTCAACTTCATCTGCAACTTCACCAGCACGTTCCGGCAACGACATTTTTCTGCTCAACTGAAAGTGGAAATCGCCAACAGTTAATTACATAAATGTGACAATAGACAATTTGGTAATTTATAAATATTTTAAAAGTGAAGATTAGCATTTTATAGGAATAGTGGAACTAAAAATCTGGTCTGAAAGGGAAAACAAATAATTTAATCCTCTAAACTAACGAACTGCGTCACCCTCTCAAAAGGGTCACGGTCGAGCATCAGTTTACAAAAAAAAAAAGTATGGCCATCCAACCCTATAGCATGTAGAAATATCAAGAGAGCAACTAATTCCCACTACATTCCCCGTGACCTAATCTTAACATATTAACTCCGGCTCGCCGATACGCCACAAGCTGCGTAGTAACAATAGAATTGACGGACTTCTACAGTGCACATGGGAATCCATTTGCATTACGCCACCGCTTTTCGCGAATATAACGAATTCAGATAGCACAAAATCATCAAACATTAAGCAGAAATGAAGCTCTGATCAATAAGCAACATAAAATTCAATAAATTGCATCAACATACAACTTTAAAATAAATTGTTTTATACAGTCTTTGTTCGACGTACCTTTTACCGCTCACAACTCCCGAAAAGATGGTTGAAGGTGAATTGCGGAGAGTCGACAGTGCTCTCAACGTTGAAGAAATGAAATGGTTGAGTAGGAAGGCGGGCTGCGCTGCCAATTCGTTTGACGTTGCCGTTGGGTTGCGCAGATGAGCGAAAAGGCGAACAAAGCACGAAAGGCCACGATTGGTCACGATCGTTGACGAACTGATGAGCATAAAATAATTTGAACATTGTAATACAGTGTCGAATTGACTTATGGCGTTGTTGATGATTAAACTTAAGGATTGTAAATATAATATAAACAATTATTTGTTATATCTAAGAATATAAATGTAATTTGATTGTATTTGTAATATGATTGTTGATTGTGTACGAGTATTTAAGACTTTTACAATTTAATTTACTATTGAATTATTATTATTATTATTATTATTATTATTATTATTATTATTATTATTATTATTATTATTATTATTATTATTATTATTATTATTATTATTATCTTTAAAAATCTATTCGAGACTAAATTGAGGACTGTTTAAATTTAAAGCAATATAGTACACGCATATTTCCATGTAATATAATATTTAGGATGCAGGTTTGATTGAAATGTCTTTTTTTCCCTTTTCACTTTAGAGAAATGCAGTTTAGTATAGAAATTCTCTTTAGGTTATGACAAATGGAAATAACCCATTTTTATACGATTTTTTTTTCCATTTTTCGTCGATTAATAAGTCCTTTTTTACCTTTTCCCATCATTTTTAATGCATTTTTCGCTGATTTCATAGATTTTAATATTTTAATGGTACTTGCTTCAAATAATATTTACGGGATGCGACAAATGTTCTCCACAGAATTCCTGAGCATCTATATACGGCAGCCTATTTCTTTGCTCAGATGTAATGTCAGCAATTACGAGTATGTAATCCAAAGATTATGTGACACCTGTCAGCGCTATTGATGGTTCAGCCTATTTCTAAAGACAGAGATATTCTGGTAAAGAACAGTCCAAACTAAACGTTTGAAATCTGAGTTCACTTGAACAATTAGGAGAAGCCTCAATCACATCAGTAACGTATCCAACAGCTCAAGTTGTTCATTCGAACTGGTTTTGAACACATTTTTTACGTAATTTTTCTTTGGTTTTAGGGCATTTATAAAACATTTTGAGAGCATTTTATTGATCATTTTCGGCGATGTTTTAGGCCATCAAAATCCGCCCCCTAAAATAATTAAACTGCAAAAATTATGAAACTGCAAAAATTAGCCCAAAGATGTGTTTTTTTACTTATATTTATTTTTCAATTATTGATATGTAATTACCAAGGTTTGGTAAGTTTCAATTTCATTATAATGATGAATTATGTAGTTTGTCTTTTTACTGTGAATTTTAGTAATTTTGATGTTAATGTTATGAGATTATTTTATAAATGTAATTATAAATTAAAGCAATGATTGTAGCATATTGTATTTTGTCTGTATGTTGTATTAGCCTGAAGAAGAAATCAAAGGATGATTTCGAAACGTCGCATTGAAGTCCATTAATAAAACAAAATGTGATACGTTGTCTATAAAAAATTGAAGCTGTTTTTGTCTATAAATCATGTATAAAAGACAACCTTTACAAAATATTAACAAAAAAATTATAAAAATCAATTGCTTTTTTCGTTAGACAGAATTATATAAAATTTTAATTAACGTAAAATACATAAATTTGTAGGCTATTTCTGTGCAATATCTAATTTAATTTCCGGATATTTTAATGAAATAATTAGGAACACTTTCAATTGCGCAATGAACACTGCCTGAAGTACTATACGCGCAAGTTTTCTTGATATTCCAAAGCGGGGGTTGCGGGGAGAGGAAGGCTGTGGTTACGTCACGGATTAAAAGGGCGTACCAACTGAGGGCATTAACTTAACGCGCCAAAGCGTGCCACCAGAAATGTTACGATTGTTTCGAAAGTACGAGGTGGTTGATGCCAGCATTGTAAATTGGTACGTGCCGTTCCGAGTCGAACCTAAGTACCTCAACGGGCCGTACTATTAAGCGCTGGACGAGGACTAGGGAGCTCGTGTATCAAGAAAACTTGCGCGAGCAATATACCCCTATAGTAGCCTGATATTATCTAGACAAGTGGAGATATTAATAGTCATTGCGGCAGGAGCCAAAGCACAAGAAAACTGTCTTCCACACTTCAAATTCAAGAAACTATTAACAACTGTGAAGAATGACATCGTTTTAAACAATTGTTTATTTTTATTCTAATATTACTATTTCATTTTATAGAGTGCAATTTTGTAAAATATGCTGTTATTTTTATAATGAGTTTTCTTAAAAAGGAAAGTAAGAAACCAAAGAAAAAAATAATCGGCGAAATAGTTTACATTTTAGCGTACTTTCTTGAATTATCTTTAACGGTCAAGTAAAATCACGGCTTGATTTCTGGCAATTTAGTCATAGAAGACTCTCTAAGGTATGGTGTGCTGGTACCTCCAGAACAAAATAGTAAAGCCAAAACAAAAAGCAGTGAAGAAACACTTGCCAACTTGGATAAGTACCTCCAAAACTTAAAAAATGTTTTTCAAAATCGCAGAGCTGGGCCAGATAACTGGGAAATATTCATTTTGGAAAAAATCCTACGAATAGTTAAGGCGCTGTTCACAAATGGTCAGGCAGATAGACGGTCGTTCTGAGAAACAGAAGAAGAAAAAAAAGGGGGGGGAAATATTCATGTTGAAAAAATACTACAAATAATTTACGAGGTAGTGTTGTTCACCGACGAACGGACCAACGTTTCGGAGGAAAAAAATACAACACTTTTTCAGGGGTCCCTAAACGAGTACTTTGGTTGAAATCCCGACATCGATTTTCCGTTACATTACATAACTTTCTTCGTATTTTCCGTTACTTCTACATTTCCTCGTACATACGAGCGTAAAAGAAAAAATAAAACTTAATGAACATGTAATAACAACTCTTCCTTTATCACGTTGCGTAGTCAGAATCCACTGTTTTGTGGCTCATCGATAGTGAAATGTTTGTTTAGGGCTAAACCGACGGTTACGCCATCTGTGAACAACACTAGCGGCTAAAAGCAGGATTTTCACCAAAAGTGATATTTCCCGATCGATGGCCGATGATCGACGGCCCCTTGAATTTCAAATGGATATTTTGATTCTGGGGGATACATTACACGAAGCTTCGACACTTTCAAAATTTTCTAAAAAATGGTTAAAATATTTCTTTAATTTTTTCTCAAATGTAGCGAAGTATTTTATAAAAATAGCGCAGGTCCTAAATTGAAGTATTTCAATTTTCGAAATCTGCGAAGGTTTAATTTTTTCCCCTTCCTTCCTATATATTTAATAATGAAGATAGGATATTTTTCTTAATGAAAGCTGTTCTTCAAAATTATATTTCTAAAAAGAGTCGTGCACATTTTTTTTTTTTTTGAAAAAGAATATTTTTTGCCAAATTCATCAGAAATTGTTTTTGAGGAAATGCTTAATGGTATAGGGGACTAGTGTCGTCTGTACACAGGCAGATATTGTAACTAGTGGTGCTAAAACAGCACTACCTTCTCGCCCGTATTTTCACGCTAAAAGTACTCATTTTCGAAAAATTGTGCATGACCTTATTTCAAAATCTATCTTTACGGAAGAGGTTTCATTAAAGGGGAAAAATCTTCGCCTTTAATATTTTAGTTTAGGAAGACTCCGAAAAAATTTTGAACTTTTGCAATTTTCGAAAAATTAGGGTTTTTAACGAACATGAGACCTGCACCATTCTTTTAAACGTCCTTCAAACTATCCAACAAAATAACGACGGAGTCATTTTCAAAATCAAAAACGATGGAGCCATTTTTTAATTTTGAAAATGTTACAGGGGCTTGATGTAAAGTACCCTCCAAAATTAAATTATCGGTTTCAAATTCAAGGGCCCGCGACATCAGTCAGATCGAATGGGGAGTATCAATTTTGAAGGAAAATCAGCTGAACGATTTAGCCGCTAGAGTTGTTCACAGATGGACGGACAGACGAGACGTTTTGCCGTCCTTCGATTTTTCGGTATCAATGACCCATAAAATATAGATTATAGCTACTCCATGTGTTAGAGGATTTTTTCCCTAAATTTAGCAACTGTAATTATTCACTATGTCGTTACCAAGGCCCTGTAATAAGGGTTTTTCTGCCGAAAATTCGCCATTTTTCGCGCAGCATTACGTAACTCTCCACCATACCATAAATTCAACCTTTTCTCAGTATCAAGGATCCCTAAAATTATATTGTAAAATAATTACATTAATTTTTTTGCAACTTCACAAGGTAGTAAAAATGAGCATTAGCTTTCATGTTTAGTACTTAATCACTCACTGAAAGTCTGAATGTGCAAAGGTTATGAACCCAGTTGTTGATATTTAAATGAAGTTGGACATGAAAAAAATATATACAATCCAAGGTGAATGTGTAAAATAAAAGAACCATGTGTAAATATAACTTTTATTTGGAAACTGGGAAGGCATGATGTGCATTTTCACTTCACATAATTCAAACTGATATAAATATGTATATACACACATAAATTTTCAGAAAACTTAACAATGCTTCATATGTGAACAATAAGGAACCATAGCTAACACAGATGTATTTCCTCTAAATTTATCTACTGAAGAGGAATTACACAAATGTCACAAGATAACCCTGCTGAAGACAAAATTGATACTATAAGGGCAATAAAACAAAGCAATAAGAATTAGACATAAAAAAACCTGCAAACAAGGAGTAAGAAATTACTTCAGGTTGGCCCTAATTCAACTAAGTACATCTGTTTCCAAACTATAGAAGACATAGCAAAAGCACAGCCATTCTTGCCTCACAGTCTATTCAACAAGAAAGCCCATTACAAATATTTAAAGAGCACACCAATTTCTTTAAAACAAGATCAAATGTAATTATTTTGCAGTGGCATTTCTTGTCCCAGTGTGCAAAGTAGTATAGATTATCACATTTAATAAAATCAATTACACCAACAATTTTACTATGTACTGTAGAACAACAAATGCATCTTATTTATTATTTCAGCATTCTTACAGGAACTTTCAAATTCAAACATTGCCAACCTATTCTCAAAGATCTCTTTTTTAAGACCTTATAACAAATTTTCTTTAACAAATTATATGATGGTATGTACTGCGAGAGTGTTTTTTATAATAATTTTCCCAACATAACTTGAATTTTCTATGACTTCAATGACTTTTAATTACACTTGATATGACAATAAATTTGACACAATGAATACAATATACTTAAATCTCCCCTCACTATTATCCTGTTTGCAATTTCTTAACACCCATGTGTCTAATCATCAGTTGTTTCTTTCTATGTTTTAAGAGAAATTCAGACTTGGAAAAAAAAATCATAAATTGTAAAGAATAAACACTTTTTTTAAATATTCAGATGAAGTAAAAACATCAACTAAGAAGGTAACCAAGAATCATTGAAGATCTCAGTATTTTACATATAATGTACATATATAATTTGTGGGACTCATTTTTAAGTTAAAGGGGCTAAAATAATAAATATCAATTAATGAGATCCAGCCCACATTTCACCAATGCCTACTTTCTATCCACTCGATTATGATTAATAATCCACTTGAAAGTATTAAAAATTGAAACATACTTTAAAGAAATAACTGTATTAAATATGTATAATATGTTAAATATGTATATGTATAGAAATAACTGTATTTAATACTGAATCACTACAGAAATGAATTTGGAAGTTTTCACGTCAAAAGATGCTCAAATATGCAAGTTTAATATCTCAATATGTATCTAAAGTTATCCTGTTAAGGTCTATTCCACACCACAACAGGATAACTTTCAATCACCTTTTTCCAAGCTCCTTTGTCTTATCTTCAGAAAGCTAATACTACTTTCCAAATGGACCATCATCAATAAACTAATCAAGCTAAAATTATCAGTAAAGGCCCTAAACTGTACATTTTTATTAAGAAAGAGAAGTACATTTACACTTAACATATATATGTTAATTTTGTTACATATATACACAATGTTAGTGTTATACTTTAGTAAATTAATTTGAGACAAGATACATTACTTCTAAATAACTAAAGGGGTCACATTTTGAATAAAATATTATGAAATTTAAAAGCAATGGAATATTTCTAATATTTTGCACAATAAAAATTATTTCGTAATGCATAATTCAAAGTTGTAAGGAATTGTTGGAGTTGAAAAAACAATCAACATTAGATGGTTCTTTGCATTCTGTTGTTCTACAGTATTCGTAATAACCATATGTAATCTTCAGCTACTTTCATTGAACTACAGTTTTCAGGATGACATATACATAACACCATTTTAAAAATGCTAAAATGGTACATAAATTACACTTAATACCACATATGGAATTCATGGTTATTTCTCAATTTATAAAAATATACTACAGTAAAATCTACATCTGAGGAGACATTGTGTCCAAAGGATAACAGTTTAATCATGAATTTATGTATCTACTTACTACTTGGAGTGTTGTGGTCAATGGAAGACAATACATATAAGAAACATTCATCACATACAATACAGTCACAAACACATATTTGTTGTAACATTTAAATACAAAGGCATAAAAAAGAAGTTATATTTACAGACTTTTTAAAATGGTGTTCTTACTTATGACAAATAACTGTATCCATTAATTTCACACTTCCCACTATCTTTGTCTTTATCAGCTTTTCACACCACACCATAATTCACATTAGTGCAATTGTTTGTAATAACTCAGGAGATAAACTTTCCCAATTAATTTGGTATAAGTAAATGATACTTGGGCACTCCAAACAACACATTTCTGTACCAAAATACTGTTTTATGCAATTAGGGTGTGGAAACCCTGGAAGACCTATATAAATAAAAAATTATGTAAAACACGTATTACACACCATTAGTTACTCACTGTTAATCAGTAAAGAAATTCTACTTCTCCTCTAGACAATGAATTTCAAATAATGTGAGTAAAACCAAAACACATTCAGTTCTCGCATTGTATCAGAAATTTATCATTTTGCTCTTTACAAAAAAAATTAGATACAATTTCTTCCCTACAATTACTTCAAGGAAATTCACGATAAAATTATAATAATTAGCATAAATAATAAAACTTGAAGCAGCAGAATAAGTGCAGTTTAAAGAGAAATGGATTTACTTCATGAACTGATACGGCATGATATGAGAGTTTTGTTTAAATGTGAACAGGCATCCTTTTGTAAAAAGAGTTTTGGAGGCCTCACAGTACAATGAAAACAGCCAAGCTAATTAACAATATGTTCTGATGAAGAATGGCAACAATCATAATGTTCAATAGTATTTTGTTTATACCACTAACATGTTTCTACTTTCATACTTCTCATTTCTCAATATTGTTTACCAGCAGTCATTTAATGTATTCCAATCAATTCACATGTGTCTTTAAAGGGTTCAAATCTCCAAAAGATATCCATTTTGACACAATGAGAATAACATAATATTTTGATGAAGAATGGCAACAATCATAATGTTTAATATTTTATTTTTACCACTGACCATTTTCTACTCTTATACTTTCTAAAGCATTTCTGATTTCTGAACATTGTTTACCAGCAGTATGTATCCAATCAATTCACCCCGCTTTGCAAGGATTAAACTAAAAAATGTTAAAGTTGATTCAACTAAATTCTCAGAGTCAAAAGGAGGATCAGTTGTATGATACAGACTTAATCACCCCTTATAACAATCAGATTATTTTCAGGACTCCACCACTGCTTTTTCATGGCAACTATCAGCTTTCTTTGTAGGACTGCTACATCTTATAAATTACTTCATCTACAACACTTTGTAATTTAAAATAAATAAATACCAATTAGAAAAAAAGAACAACAATCCACTGAAAATATAATTAAATGTTTAAAATTCAACATCCCAAAGACAATAAAATTTATTTAATTCAGGTCTGGAATTCACAACTACTTATGTGTCTATTAAAATTGTTCAAAGATTTATTTTTCATAAGTTCTTATATTTACAAAATCTGTTTCTGTAGTTTGAGTAATTAACACTTTTAACTGTATCCTCAAATAAAAAAAAAATCCATGAACAATATTTACTATTAATGCAAACAATCCATATTGCAACATCATCTGAACAGTGAAAACTGATTAAAATTCCATACACCTATTTCTATACATATTTAACCACATCAATGCTCATTTATACAGAGATCCAATCACCTAGGTTTACCAAGCAATAACATGCAATAACATGTGTGAAACAGCTGCAAGTAAAACATGTTAAACTTTGGAAATTGGTGTATTTTTATATATCATTCAAAACGTTAGTATGTGTGAGAGAAATTCTTTTGCTGCCCTCAAGTTCACATGACTTTCACACATAAAAATGATACAATATTTCCTTTCCCTTTAAACAGAAAATAATAGTTTAATTATTTTTAAAGATTTCTCTTTCATTCTGCAAATATTTTCAGAGAATTTTGTATATTTTAGGTAAGTCAAATCATACAATACTGTACAATCATTTATGACATTTAACCAGTCACTTGACTCTTAAATTAATTACATACATCCTCAACTGAATGTGATCAAACTCTCCCAAAACAAATTATGATTTATATTAAGAATATTATTGGAAATATCTAGTTAGGTATTAACCATTTTTCCTTCAAAGAGTGAGTACTACAATAGAACTGGAGGTCTAACATTGCAATCAGTCTTATTCACTTTTACCAGTAAAAATAATCAGCATTTAAAATATAATTATGAAGTCTTACTATCACACATCTTTTACCAATAAAAAGCAAATACTCCCACAAAATTCTTCTAGGAGGTGAAGAGGAAGAGGGGAAAGAATAAAACACGGAATACAAAACTTGTCAAACTACATAACTAAAGCTTGCCATTCTTCATAAGCTCTGCTGTTTTCTGGGAATTCTGAAAAGGGTGTGTCATGTATTTCCCTGGCTATATTTCCAACACATTCAAAGTTTCGTACCATTTACTAAAAAACAAGAGAAATGGAAGCCCATGCTATTATTCATCTGCACAATTACTGTCTTGATTTGAAAGCATAGCATTCCTTGCAGGTATTCCAATACAACTAATCTTACTCTAAGTACCACAAAGCCTCACCCATTATCTCAGCTAGTTCCTTTTTCTTACCATTATCTAACTATCTGTTGTTGCCAATAAGAACACTTTTAACTCCACATTTTATCAATAAAGATGGAGATGTTTCCAGCATTCATTTGTTCCATCTTAACATTTGCTTTCTTTTCCAACCTACCCATCTTTTCATTGATTTGAGAGAAAATGGTAACTGGAAAAAAACAACACAATCTAGAAAAGTAATTCCAATGTAGAAGATACACTTATTTGTATCCCAACATGAAAATAAAACAATCTGATTTCTAATAAAATTTCCAAAACATCAGGAAGTTTTTGTCTTATGTTTTCGATTGAAGGTAGGAAAGAGTTTACGCTTCTTTCGGCGAAGATCCTCTTCAGTAGTTGAGTTTGAATCAGTAGAATATGTTTCATCATCCAATGTTACCATTTGCTCTGGTTTAGAAACAGCTTGATCTCTTGATGCTGCAATTCCCTCTCTTAACATAGGGTCTCGTAGTACATGCTCTTTAGGTGACCTTTCATAAGGCACAATTGCAAGCTCTCTCACTGCACGGTCTTGACAAGCCAAGTCCCTGGGTGAAATTTCTCTGGTAACATGATCTTTACCAGGTTCTCTTAATAAGTGTTCTTTAGTTGTGTGACCTCCTGACACATGCTCTCTAGAAGACATCTCTCGAGACCCATGATCCCTTGAAGAAGATTCCCGTGAAGCATGATCTTTGCCCGAAGACTCTCGGGAGCCATGATCTTTGTATGATGATTCCCTGGAACCATGTTCTTTGGCTGACGACTCACGAGAGCTATGGTCTCTGGAGGAAGATTCTCGAGATCCATGGTCTCTCGATGAATCTCTAAATCCATGTTCTCTTGATGAGTCTTTTGATACATACTCTCTTGAACTGAAATCTCGGGATGACTTCTTCAAAGGAGTTATCCTAGGAGTTGTTTGTTGTTTTCCATCTAAACATGTCTCAGATAGAGACATATTTGGTGGAGAAGACTAGAAAAATAAATAAATAAATAAATAAAATAAAAGAAGAAAAATAATAAAATATATCTTCAATGGGTGTTTAATAAGAATCTTTCAATCAATTGCATTTTAATGTTAAATTATGCTTACTTCTCTTTCTCCAAGAATCAGTGAAGGATCTTGACTAAAGGATCGAGACATTCGGGTTTTGCCCATTTCTTCAGACCAACTGCAAAAACAAACGAATACATTTTTTGCATGATCTTAAATCTGGAATATTCACTCTACAAAAATAAATAATTCTTTGAACAACAAAAGACATGATTTAACCCTTGAAAATTACTATTTATTATTTACAAACCACGGCAAGTTTAAAATTCAGCAACAAATAATTAAATAATTTGTCTGAGGAAAAGAATAAGTGTGGCTAAATGGAAGGAACATAGATGCTTTGTTCAAATTTCAAAGTTAATAGGCATTATAACAAGTTGAAGAAATATTCAAACATGCAAGTACACACATAATTATTAATGACAAAGATCTATTAATACCCAAGCTTATGGAATTTGGAAAAGCATTCTTCATTTTGCAATTATACTCTTCTGTTTGAATATAATTTTATGGTCAGCATTAAATGGACAATTACAGACACACACTAAAAATTGCAAATTGTACTAAAAATTATTACAATTCATTCAATATAAAGAAAATATCATCAACTCAATGAAAAGAAATCATACTGTAAAAATCAGTCAATGAGAAAAATAAAAAACCATGAATAATTCTTTTAAGAACCTATTAAATATTTGTATTAAATCTATTAAATGATATTGAAGATACTCCAAATATTTGTTTAAAACAACTTCCTGATCCCACAACATTCCATTTTAGCATTGAAATCTATCTTGCTTTATAATTAGGGTTCTTGGTTTCTCTGTTTTCTACTACTTTTCTTCCCACTAGAATGGTTAAAGAAGTAGATAAATACAAATCTCTAAAATAAATGTCCTAAAAAATAAGTATACAATTTCTTGCTTTAATAAATTATGACAAAATACTTCAAGTACAGATGATTTAACAGAAAATAAGAAATGTAAAATCATAATGAAAAAATTTTGAGATAAAGCATGTACAGAAATAAGTCCTACTGCAAATCAGAACAATGAAGGCAGACACAAGTACATAGCCAATAGCCAAGATTACTTTAAACTCAGAAAATTAAAGACACTGAGCACTTTTGAAAATAAAATATTTTAATATGATCACTTAGTTTTTTGCTACTGATCATGAATAAATGTTACCAGATTATTCAACTTCATAAATACTTTCAAATTGTGAATTTCTGTTCTTTTTCTACATTGCTTTCTTTGTCCCTACAGCCCATTTCCAATTTAAATGAAATGGCAGTAATATAAAAAACTTTTACCAATACATAATAAATGCCTGTTAATATCTCTTTTTCTAGCTGATAAAACTTTCCCAATTATCTTATATTTATTTTCCTTTTGCTCACCTGTCGCTACCCACAATAAAATGCACATTGCTGGTTAAGCTTCTTGAGTCTGTTTGGAAATCATCATCTAATTCTCCCTTGCCAGCTTCGCTGCCTGATGAATCTGCACCTTCTTTCCATTGGAAACTCTCTAGACAACCTACACAATCCAAAGGCATCACTAACATACTATATGATGTAAACTAGATGTATAATGAACTTACTCTAAAGATATTTGTTAGAATACTTTGTCCATAGGACCCATCTATTAGATAATTCTATGTTAAGGGTAATACCATTTCAAGCACAACATTTGAAAAATAAGAATTAGAGGTTTCCCTTCTTGCATAACATGGAGATTATGTCTTCTAGCAGTGAGAATTATTACAAAGACAATTTCTTTCTTTCCCCATATTTTATATTTAAACAATAAGCTAAAAACATAAATATTGCCATTGCAATAACATGAAGGAAGAAAAAGAAAAGAAAAAGAAAAGAAAAAAAAGGAAAAAAGAAACAAAGAAAAAGAAAAAAAAAGAAAAAGAAAAAAAAAGAAAAAGAAAGAAGAACTTTTTTACCAACTTGACGAACCTTTTGGAAATTGGAAAAAGGAAGGAAATAAATTGAATAAGCAACTTAAATGGAAAAGTGGGAAGGCTATGGAAGAAATGTAGAGGGAAAATTTGAAGAAGGCGCAAAGAATGGGAATGAGGAAAGACTGATAGATATATGCGAGCAAAATTAATTGAAGATATGGAATTTTTTTTTTTCAGCACAAAACTTTCCATAAATACACCTGGTCTCAACCATCAAGGAAATTATACTCAATAATTGATTACATCATTGGTAAACAGAATAATAGGCTCAGAGTGTGGATCTGACCACAGCAAGCCCCTTCCAAAATGGAAAAGTAAAAGATCAAATAGGAGAGGGAAACTCTAGAAGAAAAGTCACAGATAAGCAAGTACAGCAGTACACAGATAAGCAAGTACAGTCACAGCAAGTACAAAGTGAGTTTACTAGAAGACTCATCAATTCTGTTCTTGTACAAAGTCAGGCTAAGTGGAAAGTTGCAAAATGTGGATAAGTCCACTCCGGAAGCAATGCACAGAGATATAACAAAATACATACACAGAGCAGTATATGAAAGTTTGGGAGTATTTGAAAGGAAGTAGCAGAGGACTGGGTCATAGTAGTGGAGTGACATACTTGCTGAAAGGGTACAGGGGAAAAAAATTGCCTATCAAAAGTGGCTGACAACCTGTGACATGACAGACATGACAGAAAAACTTACACACGAATATCTAGAGAAGTCAAAAGGATTATAAAACTATAAATAATATGTGGGACCTAAAGTGTTAAGAAATTAGTAACACCATTGGAGGCTCAAGATCACAGGTGTGGAAAATGTTGAAACAGTTGAGAACAAATGAAAAGAGATATGAACATTTGCAGCTTATAAGCTCAGACCGATAGGTAAAGTATTATGAAGAGCTTCTGCAGGAACATCATGTAGAATACCATGCTTTATATTAGCCGAAGGATACATCTGACAATCATGTAGAAGATACATCACCAAAAGAAGTAGAGAAAGTGGTGAAAAGTTTCAAAAGTGATAAAGCTCCCAGACCCAGTGGGATAAATATAGAACTAATAGAATCAGCCCCATCATTGTTCGAACAGCTTTTAGGATTATTTAATGCGTGCCTCCGGGGTTGTGGGATACCAGAAGTCTTTTCTGTGGGTTACATCTCCAATATATTTAAAAAAGAGATAAGAAATGTTCCAATTACTGTGGTATAACCATCCTGAGTTCCCTTGGAAAAATATACAGTAAAATTATTAAAAAGAGTTTGGGAAATGAAATAAATGAAATGGAAGAACAGAGTGGTTTTACAGCAGATAAATCCTGATAGATATAAGGCATGTGTAAAACATCTAGCCTATATTGACTTGCAAAAGGCTTAGGAAATAACATATCAAATGAAAAAGATAAGTATAGGACTAAGGCAGGGGTGTTGTATTGCACCAACCCTGTTCAAAATATATTAGAAGCAGCTCTAAAAAATTGGAAGAAAAAAACGTGAAAGAATGGGAATAAAATTAAACGACAATATGTTATTTTCACTAAATTTTGCAGATGACCAAATGATATTTGCAGAGGGTGAAGTTGATGCACACTATATGTTAAGGAATTAAGGAAATTAAATGATGAATATGGAAAATGGGGTTTCAAAAAGACATGGTGGTAGGAGATAGGAAAGAATTTAGTGATGAAAGACTAAGTGCTACTGTAAGAAGACTAACCTCGGTTGTTAAGTGCTGTCAGACGTTTAAGTATTTAGGAACAATTTTAACAGACCAAGGAGCAATTGAACATCGCATTCGGCATGGAAACTCTGCTATTTGGCAACTGCATTCAATAATATGGAATAAAAATGTTGCTAATGAAGAGAAAATCAGAACTTATAAAGCAATTGTGGAAAGTATGTCACTGAGTTGTGAGAGATCTCAAAAAAGAATGAGAAAAAGTTAAAGGTTATGGAAATGGAGTTTTGGAGATGCAGCTGTAGTGTAACGGAAAGAATCAGAAATGAAAATATAAAGCAGCAAATGGGTGTCATTACAGATACAATGAATACAGGATAGAAGATAATGGATAGAAGGGAGAAGGTTAAAATGGTAAATTCTTAGAAGAATGCCCGAGGAAAGATGGCCATTAAAACATTGGGAGGTGGCAGGTGCCAATGTACTAAAAGAGAGGTAGACCAAGACTTACATAGTATGATGGTATGCAACAAACAATGAGAGATCATGTCAAAGAAGATGACTGACAAGATAGAAGAAGAAGATGGAAGCTTGGATGCGAGAGATGCTGCATGGTGTGGATCCACTCGTAGGGGAAAAAGAAGCAATGCAATATCAAGCAGCATGTTTTTTATCACAAACATATATGGGGGGTTGAATAGCCACAACTGAGACAAGTATTTGAACACAACCAAAATGTTGCAATTTTCAGGAGGCCACTACTGGAACAAAATAGGGATTTAAAAATAAATTATTAACAAAATATAGAATTCGACATTTTTAGGCACATGATCTATTCAGTTAGAGGTATGCTAATTGCCCACCAAGTTTCACATAATGAATTTAGGACTTAAATCCAAGCATTTTGAGAAAATTACGAAAATGCTCTCGACTGTGACCACTAATGGTATTTTTACCTTATGTAGTCACAATATTTTATTAGTCCATTGTAATACTGTGACTACTTCATAAAACTTTTAATAGGAAAGTGGGTATTCATACTCTTTTTTTCACAAAATTATGCTAAACACCAAGGAGTATTGGCAAGAAAGACATGAAAATGTGAATCACTTGAAGTTTAATGACATGCCACATTTCATTACACTTGTATAACTTAGAACATGTAATTAAACACATTTAAGTTCAAAAATACAGGCACTTGCACAATCCTGTACGTGTAATATGAAATAAAATTGAGAAGAAAAAATTCCATCTGGGAGAGAAATGCTAATACTCTTTCAACTTCTGTAACTATGTTACAACGCCATGCTAAATTGTTAGGTCTGATGTAACTAACACTTAATACCCCTTTCAATAGGCTTTATGAAGCCTTTGTGTGACGACATAACTCGTCTTTCACTTCAATAATTGGGCTAAAAACCAAAACAAGTCTAAAACTTGTCATAATAATAATTTCTCTCACTCAAATCTAATATTATTTTTATTAACTTTTTAAAAGTTATATAATTTTCTGTGAGCTGTACTCATATTAATATTGTATGTTTAGGAAATGCTGATTGCGTCAATAATTATTATGTTCATGTAATACTGTACACTGTTTTACCAAGTAAAATTTCCATACTGTGAAATTGTCAATTTTTTATGCAATTAAACAGTAGAATTTGTTCAAATGACTGATCAGTCATTAAGTGTGACTTACCTGACAACTGCCATCCAGGTAAGGAATAGTCATAAATAGGAGCAAAAATAAACATGTACATTTTGAAAATTTAAGCGTATCATTTAGGTGAAGAGAATTAAGTGGCTTATTGAAATAAATGCAAACTACATGGTCTACCATAGCAAACTTTCTACACTACTGTTTAATAAACTGATCCATAGTAAGAAACTAGATTAATACTCTAACAGTTTTTTTTCTTTTTTCTATCGATTCATTCCTTTCCAAAAGTATTTGAATCCTCCTCAGTATGTTGTGAAAATATGTATTTAATTTTACATTTCCTAATGAAAAAATGCATTAAAAAAAAAAAAAAATTTAAAAAATCCAAAATTTCATTTTCTAACTTATATATACATTTTATCACATTTGATAAAACCTGAAGAAAGAAAAAAAATATTCAGCATTAAATAATACAAGGAATTGTCATAGTCAAAATAAATGTAACCCATTATCTGTAATGATACTTACGAATTTAAAATGTCATGCTACTTTAAGTTTTAGATTCTAATAATACTGATAAAATTTGTATAATTGCTTTAAGAAACTGTCAAATGTAACACCTTGTATTAATGGAGTCTCTTAGTTTTCAAATTCTTTGCATATCTTGTATTACAGAATTTTGTATGAAGAGGAGAGGGTAGGGTAAGATCTGCACAGATCACTATTCTGCAACCAGAGAAATGTCCTGAAGCGGAATACATGGTATATGAATATAAGCTACATGTACTTTAGCTTGTTGGTAAAATAGAATTATATACATGTTTTTCCAAAATAGGTTACTTTTCCAAATTATATTTCACCCCTGGAAATAAAATTTTTCCCATATAAAAGAAAGTTTTCATCACGAATTTAAAAAGCTTTCCTTTTCCTTCAACACTACCGGTGGAATTTATGAAAATACTTTGTTATAATTAAAGTGGTTAAGCAAAATACGTTTAAACATTGTGTGTCATCAATACCTGACAAATTTTGTAGTTATTGAAAATATTGTTTCATTTTAACAGAGAGATTGAGTCTGAAGTTAAGTGCAACTAGATTTTAAAACTAATCAGTGGAAAATTACACAGGTCTACAAAATAAAACTTTTCGAAATTTGGTTTGATAATATCATCTGATCTTTATGTTTTTTGTTGTGCTAAATCAAAAAGTGAGGTCAGTTTTTCTCTATAACATAGAGATTATTTCAATCTTGAGTTCAATCTCTAACGACAGTAGTTATAACGACAAAAGAAAATAGAATCAGCTGATGGTTTTTATTTCTTTACATTTTATTAACAAGACCAACTACACTATTCTGTATAGATATAAGCTTGCCAGAGTGTACATTGATGCATATTTAATTGCTATTTTTGTGAAAATTTGGAAACTTCTTCATGTGCACTTCCCGGTATATGACACTTCAGTGAATCTTGCTG
The DNA here is from genome assembly GCA_011170035.1 of Teleogryllus occipitalis. Lineage (NCBI taxonomy): Eukaryota > Metazoa > Arthropoda > Insecta > Orthoptera > Gryllidae > Teleogryllus > Teleogryllus occipitalis. The sequence continues at coordinate 270,421 of BLKR01000023.1, read as the reverse complement.
TAGCATCCAGCAATAGTTTGCCATCATGTTGAAGTTCCTCTTACCCTGATACCTATGCTCCATTCCTTTGATGTCCTGATGGAACCTTTCCCCTTGTTCTTCACTGACGTTCCTCAAGTTCTGCAGAAAAAAGTCCATATACGAATGAAGGAAGTGAACATTCAAACTCGTGTAGCAACATCGTATTTGAAAAGCCTTCAACATGTGTTCCAGGATATATCTGTAGTTAGGATCCTATACATTAGGAAAGAACTTGCCATCAACCTCTAAAATAATTCCAGACTTTCCTCTCCTTCTCATCCATGGTCTGAGCAAAATGCGGATCCGAGATAATTTTTCTGATGTCAGGGCCTACAATGATTCCTTCTTTTATCTTAGTGACACTTAAACCAGGAAACTTGGAGCATAAACATTCACTTTCTTTATTGAGAGATTTAACGAACTGTTCCATTAGACCTATCTTTATGTGTTGACAAGGTAGCAGAATTTTCTTAGAAGGAACCAAACCTTTCCTAATAACATTTTTTCGCCTGGTTCACAGAGCTTCTCAAGATGGTCAGTCTTTTTTGATTCCAGTGGGAATTTCTGTCATGGCTCTCCCATAAGCGTAAAAAAACAAGGAAACTGAGTATCCTGATTGCTGACATAAGGGCAAGGTGAGGTGAGGATTTTCAAGTCTCCGTAAATCAACCACTTATTCTCATTATCATGAATCAGTTCGAGAACTAATATGAAATGGTCATATATTTCCTTCAAAAGTACTGAATAGCCAACTGGAATTGAAGCAAAAGTATTGCCATTGTGTAACAAAACAACTCTTAGACTTTAATTCGATGCATCTATGAATAGACACCAATGATTCAGGTCATATTGTATACCAAATTGACCCATAAGTCAACGAATGATTTTACAATTAACAAGATTCTGATCCTGTGAAAAGTTGGGAACAAAAACTCCTTCACGATGTCGAGACCATAAAAAAGAAGGGGTGGATTCTAAAATATTTTTTGTTTTTAAGTTGGGAGTCAAGTAACCAAGCTGCATCTTTCAGAAGTCCATGATCTCTCACTAAGTAATTCAACTGTTGACGAAAAAGGTCAGGTCTCTTCTCTGAACAGTCTGGTTCGAACTCACTGTTTGTTTCATGATTTTCCACCACAGAAGCTTCTCTATCTGTTTCCCACTCAATTCTGTCCGAGTCATGAGAGGGCTGAGGAACTGGCAATTCAGAACTGTGTGGTATCAGATGAATAGCAGATTCAATATTAGAATAGTTAATCAACTTATAATTTTTGAAAATGTAACCTTGAACATTACAAGTACAAAAGTAACAGTCACCTCCATGTTTTTGTTTTTGCTTCCACCACATCCCACCTACTAAGGGAGACTACTATTAAAACATAAAAAGTTTTAGAATGTAAGAAATCGTTTTAAAAAAAGACTATTACTTACAAATGCCAATATGTGCATATGCTTAAAAAAAAAAAAAAAAAATATTAAAAAAACTGTACATGATGCAGAAGAATGCTCTTTGTTTTCATTTTCAGAACACCAAAAAGCATAAAGATTAGACTAAATTATCAAATCATATTTTTGGTTGTAGACCTGTGTTATTACACTCAATTCAATCCTATTCTGTGTATTTCCTATGATGTTTTCAAATATACAAAAATTGAATTCAATAAATGAATATAGAAACATGTCACATGTTCGATCAACGAATAAAAAAAATGGGACACTTAGGTAAACTCTTATGATAGATGTTCTCTCCAACTATAATCATCACACACACACATATAATTATTTTATAATCTCCTTTTCAGTGAATAAAACATTAAGTGCAAAATCTGAAGAACCCTGCTCATTCACTTCTTTGCCAAATACTTATTTTTGTACTGCCAAGCAGCCAATTTAATGAAAAGATTCATTCTTCTTGATTATCACCATTGAGAAACTAAGCATATTATTGGATTTTACCGCAACTTTTCAAAATACAGCTGCAATATTAATGAGTGTTTTTAAAATTGCACTCTCTCTCTCTCTTTTATATATATATATATATATATATATATATATATATATATATATATATATATATATATATATATATATATATATATATATATATAATGGTGGGACAAAAAAAAATAGAAAAAAAAGATAAAAAGAAATAGAAAAAGTGCATAGAAGATAAGATGATAGAAAACACTAGTACAGCACAGCTTGTTATTTGCAACTGTCATGTAATATTATTATGATAATATTAATAATTGCACCTACAAAAGTGTTTTGAACTAGCTAAAATATTTGCCTTGGCTAGGATTTGAATTCAGGCATATATATATATATATATATATATATATATATATATATATATATATATATATATATATATATATATATATATATATATATATATATATATATATATAATGAAAATCAGAACCAATTCCAATTAAATTGGTTATACAAGTTGTTGTTGTTGTTTTGTAGTTTTTAAGAAAATATTGAGGAATTTAAAGTTTTTGAGAAAATCCTGGTTTACGTTTTAACTTTCTAGTAAATATATTATAGAGAAAACTTAGTAATACTGTTCTCAACTTCCCAAAAAAAGTTGTAAAAATTGCTCACACATGTGAAAAATTGGAAATAACTATTTAAATAATTTTGAAGGACAGATTTCATTCAGAAAAACATCTCCATATTCAATGATGTAGTTGTAGGGGGGGGGACAATTTTTTTTTAAATTTTGCATGTTTCCAAAATTTAGAGGTTTTCCTGAAAACTTGACCTTCAGCACTTTCATAAGTATACTTTGCTCTAATTGAGCAAAAAAGTGCCAAGAAAAAATTAGGAGCCATTTTTGAGAGATTTTTAAAAAGGACCTAATGGTGTAAAGTGCTTTCAAAAATTAAAAGATGTTTCAAATTTAAGGGGCCATGAACCCAGTCAAATTCATCAAGAAATATTCATTTGGGTGAAAATTCTGGGAAGGGTTAAAATGCTTGAGGTGTTCACGGACAGGCAGATGTTTTTACAAATAAACATTCTGAATATACGGGATCTACAAAACGTGGATTCTGATTGTATTACATGAACAAGAAAGTAATATACTATTTACAGGAGCAAGAAAAATACAATTTTTCCTGTAGCATTTGCATTACGTAACTTTTCCTATGCTATATAGAGAATATAAAGAAGTAAAAATAAATTGAAAGGGAGATGAAAAAGAATTAGATGTGGAAAAGAATTAGAAAAAGGAAGAAAAAGACAATGGGAAGTGTTCCCCTTAAATTATCCAAATGTGTCTTGATCAATTTTCTGACAATTAAAGGACCAAATAATAAACTAATACATTAACTCCCAACAATGTTCTTTAATAGATTCACCAATCTAAGGTTGCAGAATATTCCGATGCCTTACCTTCACAATGCTGGATTTAAATGAAGAAAAATTCTACTGCACCAAGCAACTGGAGGAGGATTCTAAAGATACAGTGCGTGCACAGAAGGGTAGGAGAAAAGGCTCAAAAGCACTACAACTCTATTGGGAATTGCAAATAAAAGACAACACAGAACACAGCACAGAAAATCCGAAAACCAAACATACATAGCCAGTACTTTTTACAATGACAAGAATTTAAGATTTCAAGGTAAGAACTATTGGAAGCTATTAATTTTATATAACTACATTAACATTGGCATTATTCGGAAAATCTATGCTTGCCTGTTTTGTTTAGTTTGCTTGACCAATCAAATATTAATGTAATTGGTTTTCACAGTCAGTAATAGGCAACTGATCACAGACAATTCTTAGTAAAAGGACAAGCATCCTTCATGGCCATTCCAAATTGCTTTCTTGACTTAAGATTTAGAGTTAACATTTAATGCATGTTCCTGTATGTTGATTCACAGATTAATTACATAAATCAACATTTCACAGAAACTACTGCATTATCAATCTTAAATCTTCAAAAAACTATAATATAAAAGAAAAACTACCAAAGGATTAGATTTCTAGCAATCATAAGTGATTATTTCTAGCACAATGTCAGTGATGCATGCATGGATGTAGAAACCAAAATAACTGAATTATACCATGTTTTAAAGACAGTAAAGTTGTGAAGAGGACAATGCAAGATTTTTCATACTTAAGTGCACACTTGCGTACACTATGGGAGAGTATCCCTTAACAGTTCTTATTCTGTAATAATACTACCTTCAAATCATGCCAAACTTGATTAATCTTCTCTAGGAAGAAAAGAATCAATAAGTACAATAAATCACACCTTTTCTCAACAAAAATATCCTTGATATTGTTGTTTCTATAATCTTCACACTGTTATGAATTTAATTCTGGCATGATTTTGAAGAATACAAGAACCATTAGTGCTAAATCTTTTAGTACATGATAATTATGTTTACGTTATTATAATTATATTTTACTACTAGAAATATTTAAATTAATTTAACACAATCAGTATGAACACTCCATTATCCGTACCATTTAAGTACAAAAATAAATATCAATATCCAAAAAATTATTGAATCAAAAATAAAGACTTGTACAAGCAACATAATCTGTTTCGATTGTTAATTTATTCTCTCTTTAATTTTTGTTTTCACTAGTAAGGTAAAGTTTATTCACAGCTACAGTTAGGAATTTCTTGACTTATTTGCAACTACATAAAAATTCTTATGTACAATAATTAAATATATACAATGTATATACAAGTGCATGCTATTGCACAAATTTATTTACCCATTTATATTTTATTTTATTTTATTTTATTCAAAAGGAAGATATAGTTGAGAATTTCAGTTAGAAAATATTTCTTCTCAGTAGTATGTTTGATGAACATAAAAAATTCAAGAAGAGATTTTTTAAATTTTACTCCTCCAATTAATTAATTAATTTGAATGAATCCTGAAATTTTATTACTAGTAAGGAAAAATAAAATACATTAAAATAGGAATATTGACAACTACCAACTCTGATTTAATTTTAAAATTAAATTCTAGAAATTCTTGTTGAGTTTGTTTTACATGACTTCCATCTGTAAATAATTATTGTAGCTCAAATACAAAACCAGAGGTGCTCTTAAGAAACATACTGGAAATACTTTCAACATTACTTAACCTTTCAATTGGTATTGTATTACTATCGATACAATAGAAAACAGCGTAACACAATCCTTTTTGAATGACAAAATTATAACATGAATTTAATATACAATTTTACAGAAAAATTTCTGACAAAAAAGGTTTTCATTTATTTTAGAAACAGTACCAAGGAAGGCTCTTGCTACACAACTAATAAAAAAAATATCTGAACTTTTCTCAACAGATTGTAGTTATAACAGTTAATCCAGGTGCGGATCCACGGGGAGAGAAAGGAGGAAAATCCCCCCCTACCCCGAAACTATTAATTTTAACTTGTCACGAAACTTTCAAGCAAAAATATTTTTGATCAATCATTAAAACGAATAAAATCGTATCACAGCATTAGCTGAGATTTACCCTGTGTCATTCTACATAATCTGTAAAACGACACATTTGATCCAAACATTCTGAATCAAAAACTATTAATTTGCTGATCACATTCAACTCACAATCAGGTATTTATAATCATAGTATAAGGAAATACAATAACATTTGCGATTTTCTTCTTTTCTCATTCGCTGAAATTAAGCTCCAATCACTGAAAAACTTAACTCATTTGTGTTTCAGAGCCAAAAAAATCTACAAACGTGTCTATTGGTTCATATCTTGTAGCCAATGACTGCCCTTAATAACTCACATTTGAAAATAATGAAAAGCTGAATTATCTCTACTTCTGCTCCAATGTATTTGTTAATCTTTTTTCAAAAATAAGATCATAATTTTTTAGTGTGGGCAAGAATACTCTGTGCCATGTGTCATCAAGACAGAAAGTCAACTGTATCTCATTTTGAATGAAATTAATCTTATTAAATAAGGATAATCTCCTCTTACTTAATCTGGAAAATAAATACTTGAATTTGCACAAAAGACTAATTTTCTTTCCAGAAAGACCAGAACCAAGCTTCTCCTTACCTTAAAATGTCCATTATTCTAAGTTATGAAAAAAATATTATCCCTGTTATTTTCTCTGATAAACATGATTGGAGCATAATTATCAGTGAAAACATTTTATAAACGAAGTTTCCTTTCTTTCCTTCCAAACTTAAATGAAAATCTACAGTTCCATCCCACGTATCATCCCATTAACATTAAAATTCAAACATTGAATTGCAAGTACAATCATTTTACAATACAAATTCATGCAATTGGACTACCGATTGCACCAAACAGTTACTGCGGGATTTCCTGAATACTTTTTCAACGCTCTACAAATAGTTTTTCTGGCCTTATCCTCTTTTCTATTTTCAAATGACAGTGAGGTTCATTTCTCATGCATATTTTATAAAAGAAAGAAAAGAAAAAAAAGATAATTTTTTTCCCCTGTGTATATCATTTTATAGAGAGATAGTATTTAAAATAATCATTGTTATCACAGGAAAAAAAAGAGATTTTCTACATTATAACATCAACGCCAGGAAATGTCATTTTTATAGAGAACATTAAAAATGTAATTCTAATTTTAAATTCTATAAATTTCTCCAATTTACACATTTTTTAAAAATATACTCTTGTAGAAATAACGTCTGAGAAAGAATGGAAGTTTGATAACATCATTTGTTGGGAAAAACTGTTGACAATGTGTCAAAAAAGGGTTGACATATTGTGTCATTCCACTATTGAAATGTACTAATTTCAATAGTTTCAACTTTGATTACCATATTCTTATTTAATCAAAATCTGTCCCTAACTCAATAAATGTAATTCAATTTTCCATAAAAAATATTGTTAGCATATGTATGACTTAAAGGATTATTTTTCAATATTTCCTATTATTTTATAAAAATTAAATTTTTTCAAACCAGTCATTGCTTAAAAAACAAGTCAATTTATTAGATGCATATTTTTGTTTTATTAATATATTGTGAATAAATTCATCATATATATATATATATATATATATATATATATATATATATATATATATATATATATATATATATATATATATATATAAATAAAAATTCATTATTACAAATATAAAAATCCTCCCCCCCCAAAAAAAATCATCTCTGGATCCGCCCCTGGTTAATCCTTATGAATTTTTCCATCTCTTACATTAAATTACAAGAAACATGAATATTGTAGACTTCTTTTACATAAAGATGTGATGAAAATTTATAGTACTTCATTGTCCATGGAGTCATCGTCTAGAAAAAACTTACCCGCTGACGGAGAGTAGAGAGAACTAGTATCATCATCTAAGTCATCTTGACTGCTGCTCATCCGTCCTATTTCAACAAAATTATTTCAACAAAATTACCTTAATTTACAGCAACTACATTACAATGTATTAATTAATGTTAATCATAAAACAATATTGTTTTAATACTAATTTGCATGAAAAAATTCACTCTTTCCTGTGAATGCGGCACACTTGAAAATATAATTAAATTATGTTATTTTATATAATATTAGGTCATTCAGATATTAAATTATGTAGTCCTCAGGAAGAAACTTAAATGTGGACAAACACAAATATGAAAGAAATTAACAAAAGCTTTTGAGTCAATGTAACCAAGAGCATTAATGACAGTGCAACAATACAGAAATACAATACATTTTGCTACTTAGAAAATATGGTTTGCTTTGAACTTTCAATAAAATGATTTGTTTTCTTAAAAAAATTATTTTAATTGGAATATTTTGTGAGTGTCTTGATTCAAAACACTTTAACAATTATGATAATTATTATTTTATTTCTGTATTTCATTACTCTTTGGCAAAGATACATAAACATACACATAGTATTACAAATTTTAAAGATGTGTGGTGTGTGTGTGTGTGTGTGTGGTGGTTGTGTGGTGTGTGTGTGGTGTGTGTGTGGTGTGTGTGTGGTGTGTGTGTGTGTGTGGTGTGTGTGTGTGTGGTGTGTGTGTGTGGTGTGTGTGTGGTGGTTGTGTGGTGGTTGTGTGGTGTGTGTGTGGTGTGTGTGGTGTGTGTGTGGTGTGTGTGTGGTGTGTGTGTGGTGTGTGTGTGGTGTGTGTGTGGTGTGTGTGCGGTGTGTGTGTGGTGTGTGTGTGTGTGTGGTGTGTGTGTGTGTGTGTGTGTGGTGTGTGTGTGTGTGTGTTTGTTTGTGTGGTGTGTGTGTGTTTGTGAGGTGTGTGTGTGTTTGTGAGGTGTGTGTGTGAGGTGTGTTTGTGTGGTGTGTGTGTGTTTGTGTGGTGGGTGTATGAGTATCTGTGTGTCTCTCTCTCCCTCCCTCATATATGTGAGTGTACAGATACATATTAATCCTTCGATGCACGGAGCTCAGATTTTGCGACTTTCCACTTGGTGGGTCTCAGAGGCCTGGTGTGAATAATTCACTGGTTTGGGGCCACAATGAAGAAGTATTAAATTAGTACATTCGAATTTTATTAGTACATGAACTGGTATTTTAACCATTTAATTTGCCTTTATAGCACATAATAATGTTTGTGAATGTTCTTGGCAAACATTGTTTTTGTACATAAAGCTCTGTGATTTTGTTTTCCTTTGCAATGTGTAGTCGTCAACCAATTGATCCACGAGGTCAACTCCAACATTCGGTTTACTGTATGCAAGAATAATTGATGATTTTTTTTCGCTGTTTTTGGTCATTTTTTGGTCCAGATGTATTACCTAGGAAGATAAATGATTTTTTTTCTTTTTGGCTATGTCTTTTTTGGTTTGTATAATACAAAGATTTCAGTGGCATTAAAAAATACTAGAAAATGATTTTATAAAAAATGAACGAATACTAGAAAATGATAATATAATCTTGCAGTTTAGAAACCCCGTTTGTCTCGCTTGTCCCTTAGAAATTCGACCAGGTCTGCAGACAAAAAAAATATCAGTTGTTGTGTTATAACTTCCACTGAATAATGGCTGCACCAATTTCTTGATTATTGATTGATTAGTGATTACGCATGTAAATAACTAAGATAATTAGTCTGGTAAGTGTAATACATGTTCATTGCGAGAGGTGGCGGTGATCTTGCCCCGCCAGCTGGTGAGATCAGGTGCCGAGCTACATCAGTTTACAGGAATTTTTCCTCAATCAGGTATCTCCCACCAGTGTGGCATCGCCCTAGCCGGGTCCAGCTCTAAGCTACCTAATGGTCTCCTGGCATGTGTAATAAATATATGTAAGTAAGGGGTTGAGGATAGGACTGAAAAAGGAAGGCAAGACTGTGCCCAGTCCATGGCCCATTTTTTTGGGTACTGCTTTGGCATTTGTCTGGTGTTGGTAGGAGAAACCAAAGAAAACTTCTGATCACAGCGGCTGGCCTCTAGAATTCCCTGCTAGATAACGGCTGAATGCGACATAGCTGACAATCTAATGTCAAAAATCTTGTCACCATCGAGACTCCAACCCTGGGGCCTCCCGGTCAGAGGCACTGCATTGAGATCAGTTGATGCCCTGAGCCAACTTTGCTGATACTCCTTTAATTATTGTTTTGGATGCCAAATCTTTTGCAACATGTTCATCATTCCTTTTCCCATAGTATATTTGGTCAGTGCATATCCATTCGCCGAATCACAGCATCAAAAAATTTTTATTCCTCGTTTATGTGATCGTGATTGGTGTTATTTGCGCAAGACAAGTAAACAAAGAAGTCTGTAATGATTGTGAATAAATTTCAACACAAAAGTGCTTTTATGCTTTCAAAGGGGAAACAGACTACTGGGACTCGAAGGCCCAATTAGATGGAAAGCATGACTATCAACAGAAAAACTGAAAAATATGGAAAAACCTCGTGACTTTTTTGACTGTCCTTTGTCATATGAAAAGAAACATAATGAGAGAGGGTCTCATTAAATGACACCCCTGAAATATGAACGGGAAAATATTTACAGCAATAAGAAAAGCCACCGGGCCTCTAAAGCCCACTAAGTGCACTGAAGTGTTAATATACAATTTTCACCTTCTGTCTCTGTTTAGACTGGTGTAAAAATGAACCTAATATACCTTATTAATTTGTAATACTTTACTGTCCAGTTTACTCTTTCTGTCCTCTTTTCCACTATGCCCAAGGAAGAAAGTAGCAAAGTGTCAATTCATTAGAATAATTCAAATCACTAAAAATATGATGAAATATAACCATTATGTCTCTGGCCATTTTCGATTACCTGCTTTAATCAATAGTTGAACCATTTGAGCATTAAAATTCTACCTCAAAATGTAATTATTGATTTATTGTCCATGTCAGTTAAACATACCTCTGAGTCCCATGCTGCTTCCGCCCCTTCCATTGGCAGTTCCTCTGTACAGAACACTTTCCAAATATTGCAGACCACTATTGTTAATTATGTTAAAACCGCAAAGTAATTCTATCTGCTTCCACCGATGTACTCTTTCCTGAAGTTCTTGAGTAACTTCATTTAAAGATGTCCTATATGAATGAAGAAGAAATGTAAGAACATAAATAAAAAGAAGGAAAATATCAAGCACACCAAGAAAACATTTCATAAAATGTGAACAAACAAATGTTAAAATGAATGAAATACCTAGACTTAAAAATAGTAACATTAATTTATCATTGAGTTCTGAATATATGGTATTGTTAACGAGAACACTTTTTTTTTTAATTATAAAAATTTAAAATATTACTTAATTTGAGTAATAATTGGGAGTTTCATCAAAGCAAAAAGGAATAATAAACTATATTACATATGTTATAATAAATATAAAATTGATTACAAGGAACAGGATTGTTTCATCAAAGCTTCTGGATAAAGATAATTTTCATTAGTGTTACAGAATGTAACGAACTTTCTTCTACTAGTTAGTTTTCTAATGTCTTTGGTCGGGGCTAGCTTTTCGGTCTTGCCTCATCCTCCTGCCAACTGCCATCTATTGTTGCCCACAGTACAATTTTTACTTTCTCATTATATACGTAAAAACGGGAGTAATATAAGCAGTATAGAGAAAGTTATGTAATGCTGCAGAAAAACTATTTCGAGATTTCGACGGTAAGACACGTTTTGGGGTCCCCTGATACCGAAAAAGTTGTTTTTTTTTTCCAAAACAAGCGAAGGAGCGGGCAGGCGGGTAGGCGGGTAGGCGGGCAGACGGGCAGGCGGGGAGGCGGGCAGGCAGGAAGGTAGGAAGGAACGGAACAGACGAACGAACGAGGCGGATGAATGAACGTACCGGACAGACGAACGAACGAACGGATGGATGGACAGACGAAAGAACAAACGTCCGTCCGTCCAACGGTTCCAATTTTTTCCCTTACATTTCATGTAAGAATGGAGTAAAATACACTTATACAAGTGGCAGGTCCATTTTCCATGGTTAACTCTGAAGTTTCAAAAATTTTAAAAATTGCAAAAGTTTAAATTTTTCTGAAGTCTTCTTACCACTATAAAATTGAAGATAAAGATTTTTCCTCATGTAGATTTTTTTGAAAATTTTAGTAGTTTCTGTGCAATAGTGCGTGCAATACTTGCAATTTTAAAGCATAACAAAAACAAGATTTTCTCATCAACGGCTCCAAATAATTTCTTTAAAGTTTTGGTAGGGTTAGTACAAAATGCACTCTATTCAATGACGTAAATGCTAAATATTTCTATTCTTTTGTTTTTCAAAAATTTAATTTTTTTGATGTGTCTCAACAACTCTCGAAAACTCAACAGTTTTCTGTTAAAATGAGCTCAAATAAACGCATTTTCAGAACGCTCAAACGCCATTTTCTCAAAAATTGCTCCAAACTTTTTCTTCAAATTATTCCAAAGGATAGTGCTAATTGCACTGTTTAATATGATGTAAAGTTCATTTTGCTGTATTCTTTTCTTTTTCAAAAATTACACAAATGTAATTTTTTTAAATATCTCTCACGCAATTAATATGCACATTTCCATTGATTCGTGTACATTATTGCATTTGTTAGTGGAAGTACTACAAATGACCTCAAATGAAGTTTTTCGAAAACCCAATAGATTCCTGAAAAAGAGCTTTAAATTTCGCATTTACAGTACTGCTTAACCACCATTTTCTGAAAAACAGCTTCAAATTTTTCAATGAAAATGCTACTTAGAACGACATTATAGCATTCTTTAATACAATTAAATCTAATTTAGGTTCTACAATTTGGAAACTGAAGAGTTGCGAAAATTTCAAAACCATTTTCTTTGGGCCACAATAGACGGAAGAACGCAGGGAGGAAGAGGGGAAGACTGTACAGTACCAGTCCACACCAAGGAAATTAGAAAACTTTACTATGGGAAAGTCTGTGCCATTCTGTACAACCACTAGTTTGAAATTATCTTCATTATTCCTAATGGTAGAACCGAAATATGACTTTAAGAATATTAAAGAAGAGTAAAACCTCATCCTACATAGCAATTTTTGTTAAAAAATTTGAAGCTGTTTTTAAGGAAACATCATTTAGGGATTACAGTAAATCCGAAATTTTAAGCTCATTTTCATAGACAATTTTTGAGTTTTCGAGACACTTCAATGGAAATCATTTGAAGCACTTCCACTCGCAAATACAATAATGTATACAAATTGCTGGAAAGGTGCATATTTACTAATGTGTAATTTTTGAGAAAACACAAGAATACAGCTAAATGCTTTGTTTCATCTTAAACAGTGGATTTAGCATTATCCATACAAAAAGTTTAAAGAAAAACTTAGAACTGTCTTTGAGAAAATGGTTTCAGAGGTTTCTCAAATACGACCTTGTTTTCAAACAAACATTTTGAGTTTTCGAGAAACTTTATATGACATCTTTTGAAGCACATGTACTTATAAATGTAATAATATGAACAAATCACCGCTAGTGTGAAATTTACCATGTTGAAGTAAAAAAATTACATTTTTGTAATTATTGAAAAAACAAAAGTGAAGAGCAAAATGGTGTTTATGTCACCTGATGCAGTTACATGACGCAGCAGATGCCGAGACATTTAGAATTATCCCAACGAAAAGCTGAGAGAAAAAATTTAGAACTGTTTTTGAGATATTCTTGATTTTGTTATTTTTTTTAAATTGCACAAAAACTATTGAGAAAATGTGCATGTCCTTAATGAAAGAACTAATTTGGAAGAACAAATTTCATTTTAATGAAAAATATTTCATAATTGTAGGAAAATAGGAATTTCATAGTTGTAGAAGATGCTGAAAAAATTTGAAACTTTTGCAATTTTCGAAAATTCAGACAATTGGTGCTATGCTACCCTTATAAGTGTATTTTACTCTACACTTACAAGAAATTTAAAGTAAAAATTGTGAGGCATTCTTGAGAAAATTTTGAAAATGTCTCTGCAGCTTCATGTAAAGTACACCCAAAATTAAACAAGGTTTTTCAAAATCTCAGAGCTTCGAGTGGAGCCAGATCGGTAGGGGAATATTCACTTTGGAAAAAGTTGTATGAATAGTTTAAGCACTAGTGTTGTTCATAGACGGACCGATATTTTGAACTTTCTCTTATACTACATATATTTTTTCTTATATACGTGCATATACGAGAAAGGAACTCTTATAAAAGAAACACAATCACAATGTACACAATTGTTAATTAATTACCTAGCTTCAACAATACTTCGATCAACATCATCAATAGATTTTCCATGAGTTGATACAAATGCTCCAACTAAACTTGACCTCTTCTTCCTCAATTTTTCACACTGCAAATAAATACAAGGCCATAAATACAAGAATATAAGATATTCACAACAAATAATCAAAATTAGAAAAGCTGTCACATACAGCTTCCCGTGCTTGCTGGAGTTGCTTTTCAGCTGCCATTTTCTTTTTAATGTATCCTTTGTTTTCTATTTCATGGGTTAATTGTAACCACTGTTGAAGGCCAACAGGAGGAGACCAGCATCTATCTTCAAGTTCTCCCTCAGCTCTCTTCAATTCACCACGAAGCATCTGCAAGGGAGTATTATTTGTGCGTTAATCAGTCTCACTATCTCATACAAGCACATCATGTGAATACAAGTCCTTGAGACATTTTATTACATTAAAATTGTATAATTCTATCACAATTGTTTATACATTTTATTCTAACTCTTACTTTTGCCATAGAGATATCAGGGTCGGTTTAAGGTTCTGTGTGACCTGAGTGACTGGACACAGGGCCCCCTCATCAGTGATGAATCCAAGAGGGTTCCACACTGGGGGCCATACCTTTCCCTCAAAGTGTACATTTTTTTATACTAATAATTTCAAAAAATTCTTGTTAAAAAATATTTGTGGGGGTCTGAGTCCCCCTCCAGGAACCTGATGATGCATCCTTTCTCTAGTTGCTTCCCCTCACACTTACTTCACATATATATTGTAAATTAATTTTACTTACCTCAAAAATATTTAAAATTTCCTGACACTTCACCATTTTACTGCAACTCACCATCATGAATTTTTACTGAATTGAAAGACTTTTTGCATGCCAGCGGAATATTGTTTCTACAATCTTATTACGAAAGTCATTATTTCATTTTCACATGAACTTATAACCAAGATACCACAAACTTTTGAAAAAATCATGATTAAAAACAAACTGTAGGGAACTATGCTTATTGTTATGCATCTTGCAATGAGTAAAAAGACTTTATTTAAACTATATAATTTACACGTATAATTAATTTTTGTGAACCAAGTTTCTGTAACATTTATATTAAGTAACAAAAGCGGGAGGCCCATGGTGTGTATTATACATGTGCCTCTATGATAAAATGGCCTTGAGACAAGATTGTTTATAAATCAAAATTTTTGTTTTGCCTTTTCATATTAAATAAAAAGTATTCAATACATTACAACAATGGCTTAATCCACAAACATTCAATGTCCACTCATGGTCATTTTTGAATTAACAATGGTATTGGAGATCTCACATTCATATCTGCCTAGTGCACAAAGATTGTATATCCCCGATAAGATGGATTATGTTTTTTCCCTGAAAATAAACATTGTCGCTCCAAAAGTTTGCACGTTTACAAACTTTCAAGCTTGGTTGTCTCAAAACCAGGAATTCTGGACATACAATGATGATGATGATGATATTAATAAATAATAATAATAATAATAATAATACATATAATAATAATAATACAGTAAAACCTGTCTAAAAAGGAACCTGTACAAACCGGAAACCTGCCTTAACAGGAAAAATTCTCCGGCCCATGAAGTGAAATGGAATTTTACACAGCATAAAATGGAAACTGTCCAACGTGAAAACGGAACGGTTTTCCATGTCTTGCGGGAGAAGAAACTATCATAAAACAGAATTTCTGTGAATTGAATGCAGTTTGCAGAGAGAAGTGAGATACTCTTAATGGAATGAATGCATTTGCAAGTCTTTTAATATCTCTGTCCATTTGATACGAGTTCCAGTCGTGACAGTTGTAAAGTGAAGGAAACGGGCTTCAGCTGTTAGCGTACAATTCGACCGTGGGGTCATTTGTCTCTCAAGGGGTAGCCATAAGGGAATTTCCTCTTTCCTGGCTCTTTGAGCATGGGAAGGTATACGGGCCTGACTTATATTCACCCATCCCCCGGCCCCTTGTTGACAATCGTAACACCTTTTACCAGAGCTGCATTAGTCAAGGCTAGGCGAGGATATCAGAAAGAACTAGTACTTTGGGTTGTGCCGCATTGTGCGATGAAAGAGTTTGCGAGAAGTCCAGATGCAGCCCCTAGGCAGTGAGGTGGTGAATTTTAAGGATTTTCACAACCAGTTTGGTAAATTATGAAAAAAGCCATAACACTAAATATTAAAATTTTTCAACTTCAGGAAACATAATTGAAAAGATGTTAATAAGAGAGAAATGCATCAAGCAAACACTCTAGATGAATATTGGAAAAAATAACATTATTTTAGTGTACAAGTTGTGAAGTTTTCCTTTTGTCAGAAATAATTATGTTTAATAATCATTTATTGGTAATTCCTTCCAAGAATAAGTTAAATGTTAATATATTTTTTAAATTATATTAAAGTCGTGTAACTAGTTTTACATCGGGAATATTAATATATCAAGTTTCTTAAATGGACAACCTTGCATAAAACGGAAACCTCCCTAAACCGGAATATTTTTTTGTCCCGATCAATTCCGGTGTAGATAGATCTTGCAGTCGTCGTCGTCGTCGTCTAAAATAAATCATTTGTACATACCTCTATTTCTGCTTTGAGCTGGGACACTTCAAGATCAGAAGATGATGTTCTTAGTTCCATGTTATCTCCTCCTTGCTCCAGAAGCCTCTCCAGATTCTGTTTTTCAGTTGTGACAAATTCTTGCTCCATTCTCGCTTTTTCCAATTCTTTCTGAATTGCAAATCACAAAATACATGCAAAGATAGTAATTAAAAACAAATAATTTACAACCTCACATATTAATTACAAACTAATAATGTACTAGCATTTACCAAACATATTTCATTACTAACGACTAAGCTGCGGATTTTTGCCCATTTGCCTAATTTTTTTTCTTTCATGGAAAACGCAATCTTTTGTGTTACTTATTCATTTTGGGGCATTAGGAGTATTATTTGTGAATTTTATATTGCTTATAAATGCCTATTTCACTACCAAATGCCTAAATGTTGCTTATTCTTGTATTTCTTGATTAAACTGCAATTATCCTTCATCAAAATTTTTTAAAAAATTACATTTTTCGTTTTTATCCTCTAGATTACAGAGAAATCGAACAACTATCAACAAATCTATGTTCTGTTTCACTGACACCATAGTATAGGAATTTCGTATTATGAAACATCGAAAATCGGAGGTGGTGATCAAGTTACTTTTTACTTCGGATTTTTAAACAAATTTTTACTCAAAAACACTACAAATGTTTGCTTCAATTTTTTCATTGAATAAGGGACACTTAAAAGAATGGTGCATGTCTCATTTTCGTTGAATGCTGCCAATTTTGGAAAATTATAAATTTTAAAATATATTTTACATAAAATGTGAGAAATTATGTGCTGTTGTAACACCACTAGTTACATTTGTGTTATGCACGGTGATTAAAACAAATCATACAATATTTTCACTTATGTTTAAATTAAATGTGAGAACAAAGATCATACTGGGCAGCATTAGAATATCAGCTTTCATTTAATGAAAAGCGAAAAGCAAAAAGCAAAAAGGTAGCTGCTATGATTCAGCCTTGTTTTCCGAGTTGTCCTCCAATGAGATTTATACAAGGATTTATCAGAACAATGATTTAAGCGAACATTCCATTAAGGTAACTATATTGTTTACTTGAGAAACTTTCTGCACAAGAACATAAATAGGGATAAGAAAATTGCTTGTGCCTTTTTAATGCCTATTTTACACTTTTCACTGCTTATTTTTCATTTTTAAATGCCTATTTCTACCGTTTCTCATGCCTATAAATCCGCAGCTTACTAATGACATTCAACAGCAAAAACAAATACGAAAAAGAAAACAGTGTTTTCAAATTACAAAGTAAGAAGCTACCTGACACTTGCAAGTGATGTGACAAGCAATTTAAGTCATTTTACACAACAAATTGTAACATGAATAAAATTTGTTTTAATACATTGAGGTTAAATAAAAATATAGCATTGAAGAAGACTCAGAAATAAGTATATTTTGTAATATACCAAAGTCACGTGTATTAAAAACTGACAATTTTGTCTAAAACCATTCATCTGTATATTAACACAGCTCTAGAAGGAATTAAAAGAATAAAATATTTACAATAAAACTCTTTCACAGATATACTTGGCTAATGACATTTAATGACATTTTTAAGAGACAACTGATAGTACATTCGACTCCAGTTATAGTGAACCCTCGGTTACAGTAAACTTATGTCATTGGTCCTGTTTCACTTACATTATAAATAATCATAAGAAGGTTCTGATACAGTAAACATGAACCTCAGCTATAGTGAACGTAGAAAAAGTCCTAGAAATTAATTGCATCTTGTTTATAATTAGGTAATTGAAAAGACATTCAAAGAATGGGATGGTGTACAAACAGAGCAAGAGGTATTGAAACGTGTTAAGACTGCAATATGATACTAGAGATAGAGAACAACGCAGAATCAAGTATGGAGAGAGCATGAACTCTGGAGAAGGATCTAATGAAAAATGTATGAACCAAGCAATTTAAAATAATTGTTTTTTTTAAGTACAAATAAAAATGTTGAAATTTTCAGTTCGTTTTGTCAATGAATTTTGTTGTATATTAATAAAAATCAATCATTGTGGAGATATTCCATTTAATTTTGACATCATCAGATATAGTGAACCTCTGATATAGTGAACAATATATGTTAGTCCCCAGAAGTTCACTATTACCGGGGTCAACTGAATTATCAAAAATTTGTCAGTTTTGTGTACAACATGCAATTAACTTATGCTAAAAAAACAGCATATGTCAAAATGTCAATTTTGTATGCAACAAGTTTTCTTAGTCCTTAGCCCAAATATGAAAGAAATCAAACAAAGAACAGATTCAAGCATCATAATTTAGAAGAGGTTTTGGTTGTAAATTGTGAGGCAAATCACAAAAAATAATTGTTATGCAGGTTTTAGAGATACGTTATTTCACTGTATTATTGTATCCTTCATTTGCTAAAATTACGTTTCACTATTTACATCCTAATTTTTCAAAAAATATTTCTTACTAATGTATCTGTAATACAATAGATGTAAATAAAATAAAATTTATTCTGAAAAGCCATTTCCATCTCCACTTATAATGCCTATTTAAGATAATATAACAACTATTTTCACCTTTTAAGAGCCTATTTCAGAGCCCTAAATGGGAGATTTTAGAGCCTAAAACCTGAAGTGCAATCATAATGAATGACAATGTGTGAACTTAGTAGAATTCACTAGTGGTGGACTGGATTCCCCATTCCTTTTTTGGGAGAGGGGAAGAGAGGAAGAACTAGTCATCCAAAGGTAAACGAAATGCATATTACAAAATTTCTCTCTATTAAAGAAAGAAAGAAAGAAAGAAAAGAAAAAAGAAAGAAAGAAAGAAAAGAAAAAAGAAAGAAAGAAAGAAAAGAAAAAAGAAAGACAGAATGAAAGAAAAAAGAAAGACAGAATGAAAGAAAAAAGAAAGACGGAAAAAAAGAAAGACGGAAAAAAAGAAAGACGGAAAAAAAGAAAGACGGAAAGAAGAAAGAAAGACGGAAAGAAGAAAGAAAGACGGAAAGAAGAAAGAAAGACGGAAAGAAGAAAGAAAGACGGAAAGAAGAAAGAAAGACGGAAAGAAGAAAGAAAGACGGAAAGAAGAAAGAAAGACGGAAAGAAGAAAGAAAGACGGAAAGAAAAAAGAAAAACGGAAAGAAAAAAGAAAGACGGAAAGAAAAAAGAAAGACGGAAAGAAAAAAGAAAGACGGAAAGAAA
This sequence comes from Teleogryllus occipitalis, assembly GCA_011170035.1. Lineage (NCBI taxonomy): Eukaryota > Metazoa > Arthropoda > Insecta > Orthoptera > Gryllidae > Teleogryllus > Teleogryllus occipitalis. The sequence goes on along the minus strand of BLKR01000023.1, from coordinate 250,954 downwards.
AAAGAAAGACGGAAAGAAAAAAGAAAGACGGAAAGAAAAAAGAAAGACGGAAAGAAAAAAGAAAGACGGAAAGAAAAAAGAAAGATGGAAAGAAAAAAGAAAAATGGAAAGAAAAGAAGACGGAAAGAAAAGAAGAAAGATGGAAAGAAAAGAAGAAAGATGAAAGAAAAAAGAAAAATGGAAAGAAAAGAAGACGGAAAGAAAAGAAGAAAGATGGAAAGAAAAGAAGAAAGACTGGCAGAAAGAGAGGAAGGAAGAAAGGAAGAAAGAAAGAAAGAATGGAAGAAAGGAAGAAAGAAAGAAAGAAAGGAAGAAAGAAAGGAAGAAAGAAAGGAAGAAAGAAAGAAAGAAAGGAAGAAAGAAAGAAAGAAAGAAAGAAAGGAAGAAAGAAAGAAAGAAAGAAAGAAAAAGACAGAACGAAAGAAAGACAGAACGAAAGAAAGACAGAACGAAAGAAAGAAAGACAGAACGAAAGAAAGAAAGACAGAACGAAAGAAAGAAAGACAGAACGAAAGAAAGAAAGACAGAACGAAAGAAGGAAAGAAAGACAGACAGACAAAAAAGACAGAAAGAAAGTAAAGCAAGGCCGTTATCTATAAAAATCAACCAATACAGAAGCACTCGCAACAATAACTTTTGGCTCCTCAGTTTTCGTCAAACAAACACAGTATGAGTCGAGTGGGAGTAACCAAATTTTGAGATAAGAGAGCTGATTCCTCCCTAAGCCACCTCCGTATTAACCTGTTGGCTTCACCGTACCACCGTACCAAGGTATCCGGTGCTTCTTGAAGACGACAACCTTATGTGGAAACAGAATGAGAAGGTAATTGATTTAACCGCACGCGCGGTTCTTAAGAATTGTCACCGACAGTGTTTCTAATCCCCGGCGTCTCCTGTACGTTGCGATGTCTTCTGGACGAACATCTTGCCTGCGGCGTAACGACTAGGAGTGCACGGAACCATCTCGCAGGCCGCAAGCATCCCTTCCCTGCCCAGCGAGGCGCAGCAACGCTGGGAGCGTTGGGATGGCGATCGCATGCGGCGCGGGAGGCCGACGGCCGCCTCCTGCTTCTTCTCTTCATCCTCGGACGCATGTCAAACACAAAGTCAGCACCGACCTTATGTCATACTTATTATCGCCACCCGCGTCCGCAAGCGGCCTCCGCCCACATTCCGCTTCCGACCCTGCCGCGCCGCGCAGGACCTGAAGGTCGACGGCGCGGTCCGGCCGGGTACGTTGGGGCTCGTTCGTTGTATTGCATTTCCTCCTCTTGGATACAAATTTACGTACTATTTTTGCACGTTCATTTTTAACCCAATTTATCGTGTGTGGCACTTTTTTCAACGAGTGTGATGGGGGCATTTTTACTTATTCACAATTTATTAAAATTAATGAAAATGAATTGTGGGTTGCATATTTTGAGAGATTCTACGTGATTGCCGTGATTGTGAAAAGAATATTTCGACGGGGGAAGAAAATGTCCAGAGAGGAAACACACGAAATGCGAATAGCAAAGACGATACCTTGGATTCGAATAAAACAAGAAACTAGTGGTGCTGCACTGAGAAAATGTAGTACTATGTACTAAACATGTTCAGGAAGTTAATACAATTAATTATTTGTTTGGTAAGAATCACTAAATAGTTTCGTTTAGTCAAAAAAAATTGAAACTCGTAAGTGAATGAACAAAGAGAATTGTCATTGGTACTAGACTTGTTTGGTAGATAAAATCATTCGGTAAGATGTATTTTTCATGTCACTTACTAAACACTTTAATACGCGCGCGTTTTCTGCAAATTGACCAATTCCAATGGTTACAGTGTCCATGCGAACTGTGAGAAATCAACGCTGTGTAGAGTATCATATGCGATATAAATTGGATGTTTAATATTTTACTGATTTTAAATATTTATGTTATATTCTAAACTAATGATAGAAATTCCGTTGTAAGCCAAAAGTCGGCAGCCAGCCTCCCTAACTGTTCCACTTGGCTAGGGTCTGTCAGGTAACCGAGGTTAAGGAAGTACGAGCTCACAGGGCCATTGGATGGATGACCGCTAGGGAACAGGTTCGTAAAGTTAGCATAGCAAAATTAAAAAAAAAATTGAAATTAAACTAAAAACTGGTCGCTTTTTGTTGCTAATTTGTTACACTAAAAATTGTCGATCTTCATTTGACCCTGCTGTACAGATCCGGCTAACTTGAGATCAAGTTAGCAGCCCAATTACAAGTAAATCAAGAAATTATAGAGATAAATAAAAAATAATTACACGAGGATTTGTCGCTCTCTTTTGGCTCAATTGTTCCCCAAAAAGAAACTGAAAAACAGTCCCATTTATGGCAAGAATGGCGTTTTTGGCCAGAATTAATGAGAAAATTTGCGCTCATTGTTGTCAGCGATCATCTACATGCGCACTTTGTCGTCAGCGCTCGTTGACTGAGATGATTAGACACATACACAAATTGCGGAATAATAATATTCTGTAACCGTTACAAAGAGCGAGAAAGTATGTCCTGCTTTGGCAGCACTAGTTTCAGTTTTCTTTGTAGTGGTTATATTAAAGTTCTTAAAAGGCGTTCTTAATGGAACACTACTGCTTCCGTTTCGAATACTATTATATTTTGCCGTCTCCAAATTTATTCTAAGTTCATTCTTAAATTTTTCATTTTCTTTTAAACGAAGACTTACAACCAAACAAAACCATAATAGCCTCGTAATTAATGTTCTCAAACAGGAATTAAGCAGTTATAGATGCCCCGGAAAGCAGTAAAGCAGAAAGCCCGCTAAAATGTTGGGCGATTCATGACAGCGACCGCTTCGTCCTTCCTGGAAGCGTCCGCAGGCTAGTTTGTTTGGCCAAATACATCGTTGTTACGAGCTATTTATAAACACAGCTACTGTCCAACAAATTATTTCGTGCATGAACTTCAATGTTAGAGATTATCATAAAATAGTTTAACAACATCGATGGCTTCATTAATTATAAACATCAACGTTTTATTGTCGATGTGGCATCCCTGAAATGAGCTGAAAGTGCCATCGCTCTCAAGGGACCGCCGCGCCGGCCCGCATCAGATCCACGCACCTCCTGACTCTCGGAATTCGCGGGAAATATCAAGCAAAATTTTGCAGGCAAGAATATGGCCAACGAACGATAGCATATACGCGTTCGTTTTGGAATTGATAGAGATGTTGACTACCTGAAATATCTGCAACTCGTACCCATCAATCCCAAAGTAGAAACCGTTTACACTACATTACGTGTCAACAATAGGAAGCTGGTCGGGACTGTGGAAGCGAGACTGCTTTCCAGAAAGCATACTCGAATAACCCAAAATCGTGGTCCGCAGATAAGGATTCAACTTCCGTTAACCCATATCGAATATACCAATTTTCCTTTCTCTCACACTACTTACGTAGAAAGGAGAAAGTATTGTCAGGTTGCAGGGAAAAAAGACAAATTTCCGATAAAAAAACCTATTCTGGGTCCCTGGTACCCAAAACCGATGTCTTGCTCTTGTATGTAATAAATAACTTCCTCAAATAAGTTGTGTTGTCAGAATCCCAAGGTCTGTGATACCGAAAGATAAGTTACAGCAACTAGTGGAGCTACAACAGCATACTTTACTTGCTCGCATTATTGGCTATAGTTACGTAATACTGAAATATTGTAAATTTCTACCATACTAAAAACTCACATTATAACATGAAAAAGTTGAGTTCAAGCAATTCGTATGACCATCTTTGGTGCATACCTGCATTTATTTAGATAGCCAGGAACAGTAGTCATTTCTAACTTTTACAAATGAAACAAAAATGAATAATTTTAACTGTTATAGCATTTCCACACATAACACCGAAAAACAAGAATTACACACAAGCTTATTTGATTAAAATGAAGTAAACTTTTCAATTTTGGAATATCATAATAAGCGATCAAAACTTCTTACTGTTGAGAAGTTTGTTAGTCCTAAGTTAAATTTATTACCTTCCTTCAATGTATTGCCTTTCATAAGAATATTATCTAATATCATACAATCATCACGACGACAACTGGATTACTTCTAACTACGACTAATTCGAAGAATTTTAAAGCACTGTGTTGCGATTTTGCGAAATGATAACGCGTCAAACAGAAAGTTTGTCGTAAGAAAGGTTGGTAGCAAAAGCACGCTAAAACGTTTCATTTTTGCTGCCAAATCACCTTCAAAAACTCGTACGTTTGCTTTTTAAAAAATAATATGAAATAGTAAATGAACGAATACTATTATAAACAAATTTGTAGATAAGGGTTCTTATTAATATACAAAATATTACTTCTAGCTTGCACTTATGCATCAGGTACATTCGAATAAAGTGTAAATTTCTGGCAAATACTACAAAAGTTTCCAACACCGCTAATCCTGTCGAAAAAAACCAACTAATTTTAAGGACATTACAATAACTTTACGATTATTTTAATGTTATTTATCATTTCATTTTTTACACAAAAAACCGTTACGTCTCAATTTTATCTGCTTGCTTGTAGCAAATGCAAGCAAATAGATCGAAAAATATATAATAGTAATTATTGAATACTATAGTATTTTAATATTCTTTACATATGCTCCTTTTAAGACGATATACACGTTACTCCTTGCCTGAACTTGTAATGCTAAATGCTCTCCACGCGGATTGCTTGAAAGACAATACTAGTCGCGCGACTTTTCTTGACGTCTGAGCTCCCTAGTGCTCAACACAGCACGACTCGGTATGATCTGGTCAGAATATTGGTCTCTCACGGAACGGCACGGCAAGGTTGTCAGGGCTGCCTACCTCTGCTTTCGAATGAATTCTGTTCTCGCGTTTTCGCTGTTATTGTTGTGCCCTGTGATTTATTCGATTCAGATTTTGGTGATTACGATTACGATTCGATTGTTAGAAAGTGGAGACATTGTTGATTGGAGGTCTCGCTTCCTTGTGAAAATGAAGCTCTTCATGGAAGACGGGCGGGAAAAAAGTACGTAATAGATGAAATGGCTGCAGGTGCTGTCACACAGTCATTCGTCTTCTTCCCTACAATTGCGGCTTAAATGCAATTGAGCTGGCATGGGCAAAAACTAAAAGGTATTTTACGGAACACAATATATCCGGGGACATGTCAGCTACGCATCTGCGTGAATTAACAGTCAGAGGGTTTGAAGCTGTAACTGTTTCGGACTGGGAAGTTTACTGCAACCATGTAAAACATCTAGAATAAGAATACTGGCAAAAAGACGGAATAATGGAAATTCTAGTGAATGACATTGTAATTAATACTACAGAGAATTCAAGCGATGATTCACATTATTCAGAAGATGAAAATTAAGTACGTACACTAATATCTTATCTCCTTAATAAGCAATATTATCATTATCTAATTAATTTCATTTGTGGTTGCTAATAATTACGTTATTATTTGTTCTATTTTATCGTCTATAATGTCCTGTTGTATTAAGAGTGAAAGAGGCGCGAATAGTATTAATAATGTTACAGTTGGCAACTCCCGTCGGATGTGACGTAGGGAGAAGTCTCCTCTCCCCGCACCCCGCGTTGGGAGACGTCAAGAAAAGTCGCGCGACTAGTACATCAATAGATTGAGAATGCCAATACACTCCTCGCAACACTGGCAAAATATATGGATTATCAAATAGATTTCACAGGGCAACAATTTGTGTGTGTGTGTGTGTGTCTGTGTCTGTGTGTGTGTCTGTGTGTGTGTGTGCGCGCGCGCGCGCCTGAAATTTTAGAGCTCCTAAGTATTTCAGAGCCGCTGATTTAAAAAATGCTAACTGCTTGGCTGCATCACCTCTAGTTTTTAAGATAGAGCGAAAAGATCGACTTTCGTTACTTTCGGAATCACAGATCATTTTGAGTTAATATGTATAATCTATTTCATTACAAACCGACAAATTTGAATTCCTGCGCCTTTTTAGTAAAGTGCACTGTTTCTTTCACATATTTTTAGTGCTTAAGTTATGTATTTGGAAATAAAATTTCACGTTTCTTAATCACAATAATTTATCGAATGTCTCCGTACCTGCCGTAAGTTTGTCATTTTGCAAAGGTTTTCCAGCCTATCTTTCTATCAACAAAAAAGCAACGAGCTGCATTAAACAGCTTTACGTTTTTGAGTTACTTTATTACAACTGAAGTGAATGCGGTTACATCTAATGCACGCTAATTTCCATCTACGGTGTTTTCGCAGATACGAACGAGGTAACCTTACAATTCGCTTATTTATGAGTTTTGTATATGTAGAGCTTCCTCACGAAAGCAGTTTGAATAGTCCAAAGGCCACCTCTCTTCCGCTGGCACTACCAAAATCGGTTACCACAAAACCACATATACCACCATTTAGAACTATTTAATTGCTAATTAATTACGCAAAAATTAATTTTTTTGCTCTTCAAACATTCGAGTAATTAATTGTAAATTGCCGGGCACACGCAGCCGGCCGGCCGGCCGGCGGAACGGTTGGCGTCGTGACGTCACGGGTGAGGGGTATCCAGGCCGCAGCCGTCGCGCCGGCGCCGCTGCCCGCCCGGCTGACTGGCAAATTTAAATGAAATACACGAACTGGCCGTGAGCTGACTTCGATATTGAAAATTATGCCACTACTTTGTTATGTTCATAACAACAGAGAAATGGGCCGATAATTTTGAATTTCATTTTTGTTGTCTTTTTTGAAGATCGGCTTAATTTTAGCTGTTTTGAAAATATCTGGAAACGTTCCAGTCCATAAAGATGCATTAAATATGCGAGTTAACGGGTGTATAATGGCATGCGCAAGTCTTTAACAAAGAATCCGGGAATTCATCTAAACCGGACGAATATTTATTTTTAAGTTTACCGATTGTTTTGAGAATTTCATAGGAAGAAGTTTCGGAAACGAACATTGTGTCTAAAATTTTGGGTGAACTATCTGTTTTTGAATTTTGTGGCTGAAGACCCTTAGTGAGATCGGCAGCAATTCTCCAAAAGTATTGGTTAAAGAGACTAGCCACTGTTGCCGGATCGTTCACATTTATATCGTTATATTTTAAAACAACATTCTCTACGGGTTTTCTAGTTGATTTGGTAGTATTTTTTATTATATTCCACATTGCTTTTGTTTTATTATTTGAGTTCAAAATATCCTGATCGTTTTTCATGATTTTAGCCTGCCTTATGACTTTTCGTAACAATGTTTTGTATTTTTTAAAGTAGATAAGGAAATCTTGAGATACGTCATGACGTTTAGAAATGAAAGAAAGAATTCGCTTGTTTTTACAAGATGTCATAATCCCTTGTGTTATCCAAGAATTGCTTTCCCGTGAAATATTTAATTTTCGTTTTTGAAGAGGAAAGCAAGTGTTAAAATGAAATGAAAGAGTTGAAAAAAAAAAAAGAATTATATTTGTCGTTTGTATCAACAGTATTATAAACCGCTTCCCATGACTCCTGCATCAAGTAATCAATGACTAATTTAATTTTACTTTTAGTAAACAATCTAGTCATACTTGTATTATTTATTGTGTCAGTGATGGCACTTCTTATAATGGTAAGAATTTGTGGATCGTGGTCACTGTATCCTAAATCTTTTGTTTTAACTTCATATCGAGTAGTAGTTTTGTTAATTATAATTTGATCAATTGCCTTCATCGAATTTTGTGTGATCCGTGTAGGTACATTAATTGTAATGTCTAAATTGAAGGAATTAATTAAATTGAGAAACTTTCCTTTCTCGCAAGTTTCGAACAGAAAATCAATGTTAAAATCTCCGCATACAACAATGGATTCAAAAGAGCGATTGCTGACTTTGTTAAGTTATCTCCAGGTTTTCTAAGAACAAAATATAATCTGCAGTTCTCTTTGTTGGAGGTCTGTAAATGCAAAGTATTATCACTTTTAGTGAAGTAAGATGTACAACAGAAATTTCGAAAATATTTTCAATGGAATACACATTTAATTCCGCCAAGAATCTCAAGAAAAAGAGCTTATTCATCCGCCATCTCAAGAAAAAGAGCTTAAACATTTTCAGTAATACTTTAAACATAAAGAGTTCATTTTCAACTTCATTTTTTGTGCACGTCTTCTAGAATTCAGTGGGAAATACAATTATTCAAATTATCGTTTCCATGTTGTCGCGGCAGGAAATATTATTCCGAAGGACAACATGGATAAGAGCCAAAATTTATTGCTTATTTATCCTTGAAAATAGATTTTATTACATGGGAGTGTTTTTTTTCCTCCTTCTCCTGTTTTCAAAATTTAAGTAGTATATGACTTAGTGTAGGGATCACAGAATTTTGAAAATGCGCACACAATTCACTTTTCCCCATAGCACGTCATACGCAGTTTTAACTGTTTTTTTTGTTTTGACGTTAAATAAATAAAAAGAGTTTGTGTGAAAATTACGGGGAATTGGCAATGGTAAAGTAAGTTACGCTGTTAATGTTTTAATTTATGTGAAGAATAGATCCACTCTCAGGCCCAGTCTGCAGGATGTGAGTGTCCCGCGAGGGGAAGGGGGGGGGGGGTAAGAGGCGATGAACTATTGAATTTGTTTGTTAGATGACCTTGAGATTTCGACGGTCTGTGCTCCCACGTCGTTTCAATCTCCACACTACCCCTTCTCTTTCCCCTTGAAGCTGCCACCCGACTCTCGCTTGACGTCACAAACTTACAGTATTATTTAGTGTATTTAGTATTATTAGTTAAGTGTTTTGTAAAAATATTTGTTAGAGTGTATAATACATTACTTTTTTATAGGGGTATCTTACTTTTCTCTCTTGAGCAGAGCATGTGCATGTGCTTCTTTACAGATAACCAGTTTGTGTGAAATGAGGCAGTCACTAGTATTTATTAATTTCATTAGATTTCTCTTAATGTACATTGTTATATTTAATGCATTGTAATATTGGTATTTTCATGTAGAATTATAACGAATATGTAATATTACAACTGATATTATTGACATAGACAAAATAAATAATAAAACATTTTATTGAACTTCTGTGTAGTTTGTGTTCAGAATTATTTAAACAGTACCTCTCACTTCATTTATTATGGTCAATAACAAAAAATACGTCAAACATATTTAATACTTATTTATTATTTGTCTTTCATTTTTATGTATATTTTTTGGTTTTAATATTTTTACTTTACACATCTTAATATTTTACTAGCTGCACAGCAGTGAAGTTTTTAATTCTTCTAGGTCTTTGAAAAAGTTGGTTTATTTCTTAAGGCTTTATTACATTGCCAACGATTCAACAATGCCTAATTGAACTAATCGGGGCTCACACCAGACCTGTATATTGTGGATTACGTACTTCAACTCAAGTTAGTTAAAACTACACTGATTTCAAAACACAAATACTTCGACTACACTGTCATTACATGTATTTAAGAAATAGGAAGACTATTTGGAAAAGGGGCTGGCAGATAATTTGTAATTGAATGTTTTAAACATGGTGGAAATTTCCACCATGGTTTTAAAGGAGTTTGAATATAGATATTTCTTGTCAACAATGTCATGAGGTACAAACATATGTGATGAGTTGAGACCGAAACAAACATGTAGTATGAAACATCAGAATATGTACATAAATATGTAATAAAAACAGGAAGAATATGTAACAAACAGGGAAGAATATGTAATATCGAATATAATATGTTACATTAAAATACTCGAATTATAAACACATTAACATAATACGAACTCATTTTTATAAAATATTTCCTATACACATTTTAAAAGCATTCCAAACGTTTTAAAATTCATTTGGAAAGCACAAGTGATGCACAAGTGAGCCAAATAGCAATGGAACAAATGTTCTAAAGATAATGTTTATCCTTCCATAATTATTAAATATCTACACATATCCAAAGAGTCGTCAATCGCATTACTGATTTATGACTAGCAGATGCTACAAAAAATGCCCATAATTCAAACCTCGATTTACAAATAACTTTGCACTGTGAAAGAACAGTAAGTCACGTGTACAAATACTTCTGCAATAACCCTGTAAGGGGTTAATGTCACATAGGCAATGTTTTGCGATATAGCCCGACACAATTGAAACAATACAATGTAACCAAAATGAATTTCTAACTCGATACCACAGAACGTACTACGATAGAATCAAGTATTTTCCAACATATCGTAGATTAGGACACGCTTACGGTCATACAGCGAACATTAGCAAAGTACTTGGAAGACCTTTATGAACATAACAAAGTACTGGCATAATTTTCAATATCGAAGTCAGTTCACGGCCAGTTCGTGTATTTCATTTAAATTTGCCAGTCAGCCGGGCGGGCAGCGGCGCCGGCGCGACGGCTGCGGCCTGGAATGCTCCTTCATGGCTACCCCTCAACCGTGACGTCACGACGCCAACCGTTCGGCCGGCCGGCGGGCCGCGTGTGCCCGGCATTTTACAATTAATGACTCGAATGTTTGAAGAGCAAAAAAAAAAATTTTTGCGTAATTAATTAGCAATTAAATCGCTCTACAAGATGGCATATTTGGTTTTGTGGTAACTAATTGTGGTAGACCCAGCGGAATCTTCCGCTAGCTCACCATTCATTATGCAAAAATTTGAAGAGCAAAAAAATTAATTTTTGCGTAATTAATTAGCAATTAAATCGCTCTACAAGATGGCATATTTGGTTTTGTGGTAACTAATTGTGGTAGACCCAGCGGAATCTTCCGCTAGCTCACCATTCATTATGCAAAAATTTGAAGAGCAAAAAAATTAATTTTTGCGTAATTAATTAGCAATTAAATCGCTCTACAAGATGGCGTATGTGGTTTTGTGGTAACCGTTTGTGGTAGTGCCAGCGGAAACCGGAAGTGCTAGTTTATAATTATTTACTCGGAAGTTTGAAGAGCAATTAAAATAATTTTTGCGTAATTAATTAGCAATTAAATCGCTCTATAAGTTAGCGTATTTGGTTTTGTGGTAACTAATTGTGGTTGATCCAGCGGAATCTTCCGCTAGCTCACCATTCATAACGCAAAAGTTTGAAGAGCAAAAAAATTAATTTTTGCGTAATTAATTAGCAATTAAATAGTTCTAAATGGTGGTATATGTGGTTTTGTGGTAACCGATTTTGGTAGTGCCAGCGGAAGAGAGGTCCAAAGGCCTTTTGCTACATGTGGCGAGTACTCTTTCAAGGAAAATAGAAAACCTATTTCTGAGTTCATAAGCAGGGTATATTTGAGTTATTTTGGAGTCAAGCTCGGAGATCAAGATGCGGGCTCCTCATATTGTATGCGATATGTACGGAACATTTGTGACAGTGAACATATGGTACAAAAAGTCTAAAATTCGGCGCACCGAAGGTTTGGAGAGAGACTAAAACCATATTAATTATTGTTACTTTTGCCTTGACAACATTAACAGTATTAACAAACATTAATAGTATAAACAAAAACAAAACAAAACAAAAGCAAGGTAGAATATAATAAAAAATACGACCAAATCAACTAGAAACCCTGTAGAGAATGTTGTTGTAAAACATAACGATATAAATGTGAACGATCCGGCAACAGTGGCTAGTCTTTTTAACCAATACTTTTCGAGAATTGCTGCCGATCTCACTCAGGGTCTTCAGCCACAAAATTCAATAATAGACAGTTCACCCAATATTTTAGATACGATGTTGGTTTCTGAAACTTCTTCCTATGAAATTCTCAAAACAATCGGTAAACTAAAAAATAAATATTCGTCCGGTTTAGATGAATTTCCAGATGCTTTGTTAAAGACCTGCCTGTGCGTATGCCATTATACACCCGTTAACTCACATATTTAATTCATCGTTATGCACCGGAACGTTTCCAGATATTTTCAAAACAGCTAAAATTAAGCCGCTCTTCAAAAAAGGCAACAAAATTGAAATTCAAAATTATCGGCCCATTTCTCTTCTATTAGTTTTTTCAAAAATATTAGAGAGACTTTTTTACGTACGAATGGAAACGTTTCTCAGTAAACACGACGCGCTTTCAGATTGCCAACATGGATTTAGAAAATCAAAATCAACGGAAACAGCTATATTTTCTTTTCTTAAAGATGTCGTCTCATCATTGGATCAAAACGAGGCACCTATTGGATTATTTTTAGATCTCTCAAAAGCTTTTGACGTCATTGATCATGACATTTTACTTTCAAAATTACCTTCATATGGAATCCGTGGTATTGCTCTAGATTGGTTATGTTTGTACCTTAAACAACGATCTCAGAGAGTTGAAATACCTTACTGGAATGATTGAACATTACGTACGCACCTCTCCGACTCTTTGCACATTGCACGTGGAGTTCCTCAAGGATCGATTTTAGGCCCTATTCTGTTCCTACTTTACGTAAACGATATGCTCTCGACGATTCGAAACGGAAGAACGGTTCTCGGTTCTCTTTGCAGATGACACGAACATCCTTTGCAATAAAGAAACCGTAAATAGTACAATATCAGATGTTTCAAATTGGTTCCGAAATAACAAATTAATAGTAAACGAAAAGAAAACGGTTTTCCATTTCAAATACACAATTCTGTGCTCCATTGAAAATGAACGGGGTACCACTGACTGATGTTAAGGCAACAAAATTTTTAGGTCTCTCAATTCAGTCAAACCTTAAATGGAACGTCCATTTAAATGAATTGAACACAAAATTAAGTTCATTATGCTACGCGTTCAGAATTCTTTCAAATTCAGTCAGCCTTCATACTGCTCGTGTATATTTCGCGAATGTTCATTCCCGCCTGAGATATGGCATAATATTCTGGGGAAATACATCTTATAGCTCCCAGACTTTTAGATTGCAAAAACGAATCGTACGAATAATAACCAAATCCCACCCACGTGATTCATGTAAGCCTCTCTTCATTAATCTAGGAATTTTACCATTACCTTGTCTGTTTATTTACGAATCAGTGGTTTTTGTCAAAAAGGACTTACTTAAGGGCGGGAATATATTTTCAGAAAATGCCGATGTCTATTACTATAACACTCGACGTAGAAATCATATTCATCAGGTGACAGTATCAACAGCTCATTACAAAAAATTCACATACAATATATGAACATTATTTTACAACACTTTGCCAGACGACATTAAACGATTAAATTCGATAGAAAATTTTAGATCCCAAGTGAAATCGTTTCTGCTGCATAACTGTTTCTATACAATTAGAGACTATACTGAGCATCACAAGAAAAGTAACATTAATTTTAACAATGATACATAATGCATTATTTACCATTTGGACTGTATAAATGTGTATAAACAACCTGTAACAAGTATTGTACTGCAGCCTCCGGGTCAATGACCCCCATCTCGATCAGGTTTTTCGTCCAGTTTCCCTGATCCATTGAGCAAATGCTGAGATGGCCCCTTGTTTTGCTTCTGGACATAAATGTAACTTCATTTTCTGTGCACGTCTTCTAGAATTCAGTGGGGAAATACAATTATTTATTATCGATTTCATGTTGTCGCGGCAGGAAGTATTATTCCGAAGGTCAACATGGATAAGAGCCAAAATTTATTGCTTATTTATCCTTGAAAATAGATTTTATTACACGGGAGGGTTGTTGTTGTTTTTTAAATTTAAGTAGTATATGACAGAGTAGGGATCACAGAATTTTGAAAATGTGCACACAATTCATTTTTCCCCATAGCACGTCATACGCAGTTTGAACTGTTTTTTGACGTAAAATAAATGAATAAATCGAAACAATCATAGCACATGGACGTATCCTGACCTAGACTCAGCTAGGAGACCGGTTTTTACACTCGACGTATCTGTTCCATCATTCCATCACACAGAAGAGCTCACTGAAGACAAATCTTCTGCGTCGAGATTTTTAGACCTAAAAGAATTGACTGGCCTCGTCAGAGAATTTAATCTCTCCAAAACCGCCCCTGAACTGCTCGCCTCTCGATTAAAAGAAAAGAATTTACTTGTACCTGGGACAAATGTTACATTTTTTTCGTCAGCTGGAAAAGGATTTGTTGCTTTCGTTTACGAAAAAAGAAACATTGTTCTACATCGATGTAGAAGTTATTTTTAAAAAGCTGGATTTACAGAATATAAGTCAGATGAATGGTGACTTTTGACTGACAGCTCAAGGATAATTCTGAAGTGTATACTCTTACACGACGTCGACAAATACGGCTCTGTTCCCATTGGTCAATCATTTCGCATGAAAGAAGAGTGCGAGACGATTTCTTTAGTTTAAAAAAAAGATTACGTATTATGAGCATCAGTGGGTTATTTGTGTTGATCTGAAGATGGTGAATTTTCTTCTCGGTCAACAAAGTGGCTACACAAACTATCCCTGCTTTATATTTGTAAGATAGGAGAGTCAAAAGTGAGCATTGGTTGAGAAAAACATGGCCTCTGAGGACAGACGTAGTTGTAAAGGAAAACAATGTGATCAATTTACCTTTAGATGCTCGAGAGAAAATTATTCTCTCTCCTTTGCATATCGAGCTAGACTTCATGAAGCAATTTGTAGAGTCGTTGGGACGTGATGTGATTGCAGTGTATATTACGTACATCTCCGGGAGTCGCCAACGAGAAACAAAGCAGGGATTTTCGATGATTCCCAAACAAGAAAGCTCGTAAATGATTCAAATTTCTTGGAATCCATGAGCGAAAATGAATCAAGTGTCTGGTCTTCTTTTGTCCGAGTTGTGAAAAACTTTGTAAGAAAGCATAAAGCAGCAAACTTTTCACAATTAGTAGAAATAATGCTTTCCCATTCCTATGTGCTTGGCTGCAATAAATATTAAGGCCCATTACCAACAGAGAACTTGGATTGCTTTCCTTGACTTAATCTAAATGATGAGTAAGGTGAAAGATTTCAACAATAGAAGAGAGACACCAAAGAAAATGGGACACATATTATGGCAGACTGCTGTTGGAACATACAGCACCGCTGCTATGGCATTTCTCACTCCAAAAAATATATTTAAAATATATTTTATGGTGTTGAATGAATTGTTGATTTTGTGAATTTTTAAAACATTTTGGTTGTGTGATTTACAGTTATCTAATTAATATAGTTCATTTATAAAAACAAATTTATCAACATCGAACCACATGCGTACAACACTACGTTCCGTACAACATGCATCCAACTGCATTGAAACACATATCATATTACGTTCACGAAGCGCCGTAAATTCAAAGCGGGAGAATGTTTGACAAAAAATACCCATTTTTGTCGAAAAATTGAACTTGAGATTATTTGATGATCTGTTTCTGATCTACTATTTGTTTTCACATTAACTCAATTAAAAGACGCAATTCAAAATAGGTTTTAAATAATTTCTAAAAAGATTAATTGGTAAACATATAAGAAAAGCTCGAATGTAAGAAACGAACAAAGAAATATGAAATAATATACAAATTCTAACTTCTGAAGCATCCAACTGCCTGGAATTACGTTCACGGAACGCAGTAAATTCCGAGCAGGCGACTATGTTTGTCGCCAAATTCCACAAAAAGTACTCATATTTTCGAAACATTCAACATGACCTTATTTGAAGATCAGTTTTGATAAACACATTTCATTAAGAAAAACAAGTGTATCCTTGCAATTAAAGTTGTCCGAAAAGGCCGAAAAATGTTTAATTTTTTTATAAAATTTTCGAAAAATCAGGCATTTCAACGAACATGAGATCTGCAACATTCTCTTAAGCGTCCTTTACGCTATCTAAGGTGCAAATTATATCCAAAAATTGTGTGGTTTAAAAAAATGGTTTAAAGACAATAAAAAACGCCTGTGTGAAACATTTTTTTGCACTCATGTTTTCGAAAAATTGAACATGACATTATTTTTAGGTCTGTTTCTGATAAAAATATTTCAATAAGAAAAAAATTGTAGTTGTAGGAAGACGCCGAAAAAAATTTGGATTTTTCCAATTTTCGAAAAATCAGTGTGTTCAACGAACATGAAACCTGCGCCATTCTCTTAAACGTCTTTCACACTATCCAACAAGAAAGTTTAATGAAAAACGTTGGGGCTAATTTTTTTTTGAAAGCTTTAAAAATGTCCCTAGGGGCTTCATGTAAAGTACTCCCCAAAAATTAACATATAGGTTTCAAATTTAAGGGGCCATGACATCAGCCAGATCGATTGGGGTATATGAAATTTGGAGAAAATCAGCTAGACGGTTTAGCCGCTAGCGTTGTTCACAGATGGACGGACAGACGTTTTGCCGTCAATCGATATTTCGGTATGAAGAACACACACAACACATGTTCTGGCTATACCACGTGTTAAAGGACTTTTTTTCTAAATTTAACATCTGGATTTATTAACGTTTTCGACGTCAGTGTGCTGAAATAAAAGTTTCTCTGCTGAAAATTCCCCGTTTTTCCGCGAAGCATTACATAACTTTCTCTCCACCGCGTAAGCGGTAGCGAGGAAGTAAAGATGTTTATCTTCATAATTGTATAACAAATTACACCAACAAATTCTGATATTTTCAAAAATTCAACATGACGTTATTTGAAGATCTGCTTTTGCTAAAAACATTTCATTAAGAAAAACAATAGTATCTTTTCAATTGTAGGTGTTGGAAGATGCGGGAAAATTATTATTTTTTTTTTAATTTTCGTAAAAATCAGGCATTTCAACGAACATGAGACCTGCACCATTCTCTTAAGCGTCCTTCACGCTATCTAATGTCCAAATTTAATCAAAACATTGTGTGCCGTTTTTAAGAAAAAATTGTTTCAGTTACTGAACCTCACTTCTGCAACCAAGACTTTCTCCGTTCGGAGCCTTTTTTCTGTGTACCCGGTAAAGCTGTCTTAGCCGTGCATGTAGCGACGTTAATCTATTTTTTCCCTCCTCGTGCTTCATAAATACTTAAACAACAGTAGGAACAACAACAACAACAATAATAATAATAATAATAATAATAGTAATAATAATAATAATAGTAATAATAGTAATAATAATAATAATAATAATAATAATAATAATAATAATAATAATAATAATAATAATAATGTAGCTCAGAACGCACGTACAAAAATGTCGCAAGTAAATGGGCTCGGATGTCGCAATTTTGGAATTCATTTGTGTGCCGATAGAACCACTGACAAACCACTGTCACCCGTCTTATCACAATGGACGAATACTGAGTTCATCATTACGACCCAGAAACAAAAGAAATAAATAAGCAATGGAAACACGAAGAGTTGCCTGCGCCAAAGAAAGCAAAGATGCAGTCATCGTCTGGGAAGTTGATGTCGTTTGTTTGTTGTTCTTTTTTTTTGGGGGGGGGGGGATTGTCGCGGTTTCATCCTAACAGATTATGCCAGAAAAGGCAAGACGATTACTTCAGAGATCAAGAACTATTGACAAGACTGCGTGAAGAGATCAAGCGGAAAAGGCGAGGAATGATTGCAAGAGGCGTGCGCCTGTTGCGTGGCAATGCCCCTGCTCACACCGCTCAAGCAACTGTCGCCCATTGTTCGCACCTACGCTACAAAATTCTACCACATCCGCCTTATTCGCCAGATTTGACACAGCGATTTCTTTATTTTTAGAAAATTGAAAGAATCGCTGCGTGGGCTACATTTTTCCAGTGATGATCGTGCCATTGCTGCGGTGGAAAACGTTTTAGAGCCAGATGCAGAACTTTTGTAACAATGGCATACGACAAGTTATTCATGCTGGGGAAAATGTGTAAACTTGCAGGGATCTTATGTTGAAAAGGATTAATAAATTCGGAAAAGCTGATATTTCAATCTTATTTCTTTCTACCCAAAGGTACGAACTTTACGAACGTCCCTCGTAGTTTCTAACCACAGACAATGAATGGCCTTCAACTCAATACATCTAGAGTTCTATCAGCAGTCACTTACAGTACACGTATTAGATAATTGCGAATAAAATTGATCTATGTTAGAATACTGAATCTGTCAGTTATTTCCCGGAGAAGAGTGATAATATCCCAAAGAATCCCAGCAAGTCCTGCGGTACAAAAAAACATTTGTATTTTCCTTAGTCGATACAAGGTTATAATTCAAGCAAGTTCGAAAACACTCTCATTTCTATTCGTTAATATGCGCAACGTTGCATGGAGGCAAGAACAACTGGAACAAATATTCGGTTACGCAACACGGCTTGAAACACGTTTGTGTGCGATGAAAGTAAGTGAAGATCTGAACTGTTTTCAACATACAGGCACAGAAGCACACAGGCAATGTGCAATATTTGGTACTAAAATATAACTTTTTAATTTAATTGCCCATCCACTTTAGGTGCAGAAGCTAATGTCTGGGAGCAATGGATGTACTACTCCCAGACAAGTCTTCCATACCGAACGAAAGTTTGTTTTTCTTGTCAGCATTGTATGAAAAAAACAACGCTTTGTAAATACACACCTGTGTGTAACAGCAAACGTTGAAATGATTTTGTGACAAGGCGTGTGTCGCAATTCCAAACGTAACAAAATGTGCCAAATAAGCCAAAATTAATAGAACAGTGAATTAATTTATTTAGCCTACAACACACACTGTCCTGCAATAACTTTTGTCTTACACATTGTGTTCATATTCCTTAACTGAGAGATTGGCACGGCATGCGTGAAACAAGATTGCGTATAAGCTACATTAAATTGGAAGTCCGTGCGTATGAGCAAATCTTTGAAAGTTTCATTATGAAAATATCGTAGTTTCCCAGGCCTTAGCGTGTATGATAAACGTTAAGTTTTTTGAAGTTGTAACGGCAGTGTGAGTTCGTATTTCTGAACTAGTCGGGTAAGCAAATAATTGCGAAACCAAACAGGAAGTGTGTACTAATAGGTTGTGCCATCCTAGGAATTTAGCGCCAGTAGAACACGCGCCGTTAAGATAAGGAACCATTACCATTACGTCTTAAAAGAAGCCATTGAGAAGAATGCTCTCAGCATATGAAATATTTAATGATCACATTGTTGCCTATTACAGAGTATCAAGTATCACTTGCAACACACGGTTTGTAATTTCCCGATAATGTAATGTTTTATTATACTCTAGGCTACTTAGAATTCCTTAATAAACATAACTGATCACAAACGTCATATGCGAATAAAAAAATCATTACATTAAAATGTGTATTAATACCACCTTGTCACATTGCCGACATTTATTTTTTAACAGTACAGTTGGCCGTAGTTTTCTGGTATTTCCCTGCGATCATCAGAAGAGCAGAAAACCGCAAATATATTCATGAATAACCAGGTGATAAGGACTATTCGCGGTTTAGACGCAGAGGGATGTTTCTCGCAAACAATTACGATCATTTTTGACAGTGAAACAAAATTCATTTGCGTTACTAGTGGTGCTGAAACAGCACGTCCGTTCTCCCTCTACCCTTGAACAGAGAATAACTTTAAATGTACTTATGTTTATATATAAGCCAGAGCACAATATTTTACCGAAATGTTTCAGGGAGAAAATTAAATATGTTTCAGACATTCATGATATTAACACAAGGCAAAAAAATCAATTATATATTCAGGGTTGAAGAACAGTACGCGCCCAAAAAACTATTTTATAAAGGATTACAAATTTACTATACAATGCAAGATAATATCAAAAAAGAAAAAATCCAAAAACCTTTAAAAGGCTGGCATCAATTTTCTGTAAAAAATACAGTAGTTAACACATTTGTGTTTAATTCTGCATTATGATAGTTGATGTACATGTATGTATTCTTTGTGTTTGTATTTGTGTCTGTATTATTTGTGTGTTTGCATTACTGCTTTATCTGTGTAAATTTGTATTAACAAAAAAAAGTATTGTATAACCAAAAGGGTTAATAAAAATCTCTCTCTCTCTCTCTCTCTCGCTCTCTCGCTCTCTCGTTCTCTCTCTCTCTCTCGTTCTCTCGCTCTCTCTCTCTCGTTCTCTCGCTCTCTCTCTCTCTCTCTCGTTCTCTCGCTCTCTCTCTCTCACACACACACGCACGCACTCACACGCGCACGCACACACACACAAAGAGCACGGGTTCAAGTAAGCCCGCCAATAACACCGTCCCACCCGCAATTGACCGCAGTCAACATTGCTACTGCATGTACGGTCCGGGAACACTCTACCCGATTAATCTTTTGCGAGAAAATACAGTATCAAAGATAAATGTATTCAATCAAGTAATGTTCATTTGGCAATATACGAATATCTAGACTGAACATGAAAAATTAGTTACCTTCACAATTACTTAAAACATGATAATGTTATCCTAATATTAGATTTTAACGCAAATAATCTTCCAATTACTTTCGTAAGTCAAGCTATACATTTTATCTCGGTTATGTGCAGTGAGCGTGCAATCGAATACCTTTAGCGAAGTTAACGAAATTAAATCGTAGTTTTACATGTGCAACTAGTGGTACAACAGAATGACACAGACTTTCTCGTACTAGTTAATTTTGTAATCTCTTGAGTCTGTGATAGCTTTTCGGTTATGCCCATCCTCTTCTTAGCAGCTACCTACCCGCCTAAAAGGGGCCACTCGCAGTATAATCCGCGCAAGTTTTCTTGTGCCATCGCTTCGCTAGTTGCGCGAGCAGTGAGGAGTTTGGTTGTTTTCTCAAAAGAAATTTTATAACAATTTTTAGTTCTTTTTTCGGTGCAAAATAATTTCTATTGCTCGGGAGCGAACATTTCTGGTTTTCAAATTTTGTATACAACGCTCGTTTCTATCATTTATTCTTAATTTAACTAATGTTGGCAAAGGAGTGCGGGTACGTATTCCGGGGCTCAAGAAAACGTGCGCGTATAATACTGAAACTCGCTGGGGACATTTCACAGTGAAGAGTTCTTTCCCTCTTTCCGAAAATCGCATGGGGCTTTCTCGATTCTATACTTACACATACATGCCCTTGATATCCCTTGAGCCCGCCTCGGTGCTTGAACCAATGTTCTGGTGTAAGGATCGAGTTCCTCAAATACTCTCATTACACCCAGTAGTCTGGCCAAGAGGTTATAGAAGGATCAGAGCATAGATGTAATGCCCGAGGGACTGAATGTCCTACATTCCGCGATCACAATTTAAAACTAGTAGTGCTACAACAGCAATATTTTTTCGCATTCGCATTTGCAAAATCCAGAGGGTTCAACAAAAGTGAGACCTGTGCCACTTTTTATGCACCCCAGTTCTATTTGCGGAAAAAAATTGGAGAAGTGTATGATAATTTTTTTCTTTATAAACTGTGTGCACTTGCCTTGCCTTTATAAACTGCTTGAAGTACACTTCAAGCCAAAACTATGCGATAACTACTCACATTTTTCTTTGTCAATTTACTGATACTGAGAAAATATCACACGAGCGTTTTACACGGCAACGGTAAACTATTCACAATGTTTGTAATAAAGCGTTTGCCAGTTGGGACCAATGCAATAAAAAAGTGATTAGTTTTTAAAAGAAAATTCAGTTTGGTTGAATGGAAGATTTATTTTGCCATCTGAAATTCCTACATTACTAGATCCTGAAGATTCTTCAAACCTACGTCGCCCATCAACAACATTTGAAGCAAATAGTGAAAGCAGCAAAAGAAGGGGGGAGACCCCATTCTTCACCCACGCTGCCCTACACCGCCCAAATGCGTCTGCGCTCCGGAGCAAAAGATGCAGTTCGGCTGGTGAAGGAAGCCTTGAGAACTCCAACTCAGCACACAAAAAGGTGCGTGTGGTTGTTAAAGAACAGAGTTTCAATTCAGTCTGCTACTGCTGATGAAGCGTTTTCTTTAATGGCCACGCGCAGCTCAGTAAACACAAATACCAGATTGCCAGAGATTGGTTCAAGGAAAGGGAAGCCTTCGTGTGCTCCACATACAACGGAATAGAGGTTGACAAGGAACGATGACACTTTACAGAACTGTTACGAAGTAAATTGTTATCTACTCGACCATACCGTTTTTTCGAATAATTTCTGCTCACCAAATTTCCATCGGCGCTCAGATCAAGTTTCATAATCATGTGAGGTTTTAATGGCAGCTTTGGGCGCCATGACTACTGTTGGCACACAGGCGGCGAAAATTAATTCAAATTTGGCGCCGTACTTGGAATTCAATGATTTTAGCAATTCTATAGCGTTAATTAACTGAAAAGGGTATACATTTCGAACGTCCCGGGTTGCATTTTTTTCTGTAAAAATCGCGGGCGGGCTTCCAGAGACAAAGGCAATACATTTTTTTTGTATGAAACTCTTTGGAACGTCTGAACTGCTTTGACATTTTCAACTGCTTACAAAAAAGGCCGGCAGAGCGCGCTACGGAATGGACACCAAGAAACGAGCCAAGAGATAATAACATTTCATATTGTCGCAATTTGAGGAATGCCAGCCTCCTACTTGCGACGCAACGCGAGCGCATTGTCGGGCCGACAGACGGACGGACAGATAGATAGGCGGTCAGACGGACGGACGGACAGTCGGGCGGACGGATGGACAGACGGACGAACAGGCTGACGGACGGACAGACGGAGGGACGGGCGGACGGACGGGCGGACGGACAGACGGAGGGACGGGCGGACGGACAGACGGAGGGACGGGCGGACGGACAGACGGAGGGACGGGCGGTCGGACGGACGGGCAGACAGACGGAGGGACGGGCGGACGGACGGGCGGACAGGCGGACGGACGGGTGGACAGGCGGACGGACGGGCGGACGGACGGACGGGGCGGACAGGCGGACGGACGGGCGGACGGACGGGGCGGACAGGCGGACGGAC
>BLKR01000023.1:0-228112 GCA_011170035.1 Teleogryllus occipitalis | reverse complement strand
GACGGACTGACAGACGGACGGACAGACGGACTGACAGACGGACTGACAGACGGACTGACAGACGGACTGACAGACGGACTGACAGACGGACTGACAGACGGACTGACAGACGGACTGACAGACGGACTGACAGACGGACTGACAGACGGACTGACAGACGGACTGACAGACGGACTGACAGACGGACTGACAGACGGACTGACCGACGGACTGACAGACGGACTGACAGACGGACTGACAGACGGACTGACAGACGGACTGACAGACGGACTGACAGACGGACTGACAGACGGACTGACAGACAGACGGACAGACAGACGGACAGACAGACGGACAGACAGACAGACGGACAGACAGACAGACGGACGGACAGACGGACGGACAGACAGACGGACAGACGGACAGACAGACGGACAGACGGACAGACAGACGGACAGACAGACGGACAGACGGACAGACAGACGGACAGACAGACGGACAGACAGACGGACGGAGAGACGGACAGACAGACGGATAGACAGACAAACGGACTGACAGACGGACTGACAGACGGACAGACAGACAGACGGACAGACATACAGAGGGAAACACTAGACGCAGACGGACCCACACAGAGGGAAACATTAGACATCAGACAGACAGGCAGACAGACATAGAATGACGGACGGACGGACGGACAGAGGTAGACTGGCAGACTTTTGCCGACGATCGATTTTTCGGTGTCACGGACACATAAAAGATTGATTCTGATCACACGTGTTAGAGGAAGTAATTTACTAAATATAGAAACAAGATTTATACTTTATTTAGAAAATAACTAAAACTGTCTCTTTTAAGCAGTGGCGGCCTGTAAAGTGCTTTGCGGCGTTGAATCTATGAAGCAGTATGACTTGCAGAGCACTCCTTTCCATAAAACAATGCAAGAATATTTAGTTTAGCTATAACACCTAGCAAACTCGCATTCAGAAAGAAACAATTGCCTTAAAACTGTAAATAAAATCTTGTACGGAATAATATTTACAGCGCGTATCAATTAACACAACAGTTTAGTATATTTTCCTGTCACATTAATAATGAAGAAATGCGACTTTAATTATATTATAGTAGACTTTGGTACTACATGAACAAATTAACTATATGGTACTGTATGAACATTTTTTGTGGAAAATTTGACTGTTTATTCGCCATCTTTTGTTGATTGAACTTCCAGACCACTTCCCTTTTTTTCAAAATTTGTTTCAAAAGTTTAGTAAATATCATCACATTTTCTACTATATCTAGAATCAGCCCAAAGACGATGTTTACATTCATTCTCTTTATTTTTCATTGATACTCCTTTTTCTAAGCATTTTCCACCGCCAGCAAAACATTTTGCGGCAACGGGTAAGAGTTGGCGACTACGAGCGATCGCTGCAAGCCACCTGCAGCCAGCGTCCGACAGCAAGAGCGGGTGGCTTGGCAGCGCCGCTGCGCGCGTGCTGCTGCCCGCGCTCTCTCGCGGTGCTGCGAAGAAACGGGAGTGCGCAGGCGGGGTCAGATGGCGCGGAGCGGCCCATGCATGATTCTAAGTCGCACACGAAATTTAGTTCTCGTTCCTGCCGTTCACAGCAAGAGTCTTCGATTGGGTTCTTCTCCTTATGGTTTTCACAAGTGATTCACTCAAAGGCTGGTTGACGCTTCGCTGATTGATTGATTGATTTTTTCGTGTTTCCGGGCGCGTCAACTACTTCGGTCATTAGTCCCGTTAGTGTAGTGCATGTTATTTTTCTCGGGAGATGGCAGTGATCTTTCCCCGCTGGATGTCGAGATCCGGCGCCGACCTACCGTCGGCTAGTGGGGTTTCCTCCTAACCAGGACTCTCCCACCAACGGGGCACCGCCCCAGTCGGGACAAGCTCTTTATCTCCCGACCAGTCTCCCGGAATATGTGGTAGTGTAGTGCATGTTAGTGTAAGTGTGTGTGTAAGGGGAGAGGATAGGACAAGGAAGAGGAAGGACAGATCGCGCGCAGTCCGTGGCCCGTTTGGTAAGGTACTGCTCCGGCATTCGCCTGGTGTTGATCGGAGAAACCACGGAAAACTACCGATCAAAGCAGCCGGCCGCTAGAATTCTCCTCCAGACAGCAGCTGAATTCGACCTAGCTGAAAAGCTAGTGTCGAAAATCCTGCCGCCGTCAGGACTTGAACCTAGGACCTCCCGGTTAGAGGCGCTGCAGTGACATCAGTTGATGCACTGAGCTACCGCTACCGGTTTGACGTTTCGCTTTGCATTTCCAAGTTAAGGGCGAGGCTCGGCCCGGCTCTCGCTTCAGCATAAAATGTTCTCGAGTCTCTGCAACGCATTTTAGTTACTTCAAAGGTACTTGTCTTTTTACTATGCATTTCTAAGTTGAAGGCGAAGCTCGGCCCTCACGTTAACTTAAAACATGTGAGAGTCTGGGCAACGCATATTTCCCGCCTTTTCTGCCAAAAAGGAGACACGAAAATGAGGCTACTACTGCACCGGCTACAAAGTTCACAGCTGTATCATGAGTTGGATACACATTTTCTGCTCCGAAACAATACTAAACTTAACGTGCCTGACGGCGCTTTGTACGGCGACGATAACAATTTCGACTCCGATGTAGAATTACCCACTGCGCATCCCCGAGCGCGCACACTCCACCAAGAGACCGGAACGGACAGCCGCAGTGGGGTGGGGGGTGGGGGGAGTTGGGGCACGGGAGTGGGGGAGGGGGTGACATGCTGCCGGCGAAAACATCACACAAAAGGCGACGGCCGTCAAAGAAAAAATGAACTCATTTCGCCACGGTCACCATAACCTAGCTTTAAATAAATTTACATGAATATTGCGGTGTGTTAAGTGCACCAAAAGTAAACAGCATTCATAATTTTTTCCATATCGTCCCCGTATGCCAAAAGCAGGAATGTGCAATTTTGAGAAAAAGACAATTGAAAGTTTGAAGTCCATGTAAACTTATATACTTTTTAAATTTTAAAATCACATACTTAAATTAAAAATTACACTTTACATACAAAAACTTAAAAATTACATATTTTTTAAATTTGTAATTGTATTTTGAATTCAAAGTTTTCATTGCCTTTTTCTAAAAAATGCGCATTCGTGGGTTTGACAAATCAATTTTGTTTTCAAAGAAATGTTCGTGGTTCATTTCCATGTGTACATTCCTCTCAAAGTGTAACGTGAATAATAGGTAAATAGTTTTTTGTAATGCAAACACAACGTAGCTTACACTTTATTACCGAAGTATTTTCAATTACACTCAATTTCACTCACACGAAATCTTCATCCCTATGAAACATCACAAGGAGAGATACAACTTAACTCTTACATTACAAAATTTTGTAGCTTCTTTGTATACTGTGAAATTGAAATTAAATTTGCATTTTTCAATAACATTGTATTTTATGGTAAATTAGGTTTTTTTTTTACAAATTTCACGAGACTAAAAAATTCAAGCGGCTTAAGAATAATTCAAACGAGTACAGTAATAAAATGAATTGCTTCATTTTGTTAATAAGACTGATGCTCGGTATATCACATTTAATGGATATTCGTATTCTATATCCAGCGTTCTTTCAAGTGCACGTAACTCACAAAAGTAGGTCGTATATTCATTCATAATTTTGGACAGTGTCGAAAAAAAACGTATTGTTGACGATAACATGGAGTGTGGTGGTGTTTCAACAACGTTCCTGACCCATTTAGATAATCTCGCTCCCTCCGCTGAGGATTCTCGTCCTTCGATTTCAGAATAACTTTGTTTTTCAGCATTTTCTCTGATAAATCCAGCGTTAAGTCAAAACATGTCGGTTGTTACGAGGCACAATGAGTTTCAACATTTCCGAAGGAAAGGGTTTTTCACTCGTATAGAAGAAGATTATACACAATCAATTGTTGATCATTAGAATAGGAATTAAGTAGTTCGTTTTCGGAACTCAATAGCGCTAACACTTTAGTGAAAAAATATATGGGGTGAATAAGATATCAACCACAATAGTATACAATGTTTTTATGATGCGATTACATGTATTCAGACACGTGTTTCGGGAACACTCTTCCCATCATCAGTGGTTCTACAATTATTAAACAAATTACACATGTCAACAAATCATATATCAACAGTGAACAAATAAATAAATAAATATTTAGAATAAGTACTTACCCAAGTAACATAGATTAAAACACATAATTATGGAAGGTCGAAGGACGTCATTTTGGACGTACGCTGGACGAATGCAGAGTGCGGGAAGGAGGAAATGGACGAAAGAAAGCTAGACAATTAATAAATTTATGATGGGGCTGGATTTAACTATTGATTGTTCATTAAGACTTACAAGGTTGGGATTTTTGCCTAATTTTAAGATTTCTAAATTTTCTAATATATTTAATTTGGTACCTTTATTTTCGAAATGTAGAATTTTAAAATTAGTTTCAGGATCGAAAGAGTGGTTGTATTGGATAAGGTGGTTGGCAAATGTGGAAGTGCAAGAGGTACCTAAAGGGTTTGAAGCTGTACATTTTCTATTTGATCAGTAATCAATTAGGAGGAAAATCATGACGACCAACTTCATGATAATCACTAAGCTCGCATGGTTGCATTCTCCCAGGATCTGTAGGGCACGCGACTTCCGATGTCGCTATCAAGGCTTACGGTCTGCTATTTCTCCGGCACTCTCAGCTATTTCCTATTAATTTTCCAAGAATACAATTGCAAACATTTTACTTTGGGCTCGGTTTTCTCTGGCAACTCTAACCTTCTTCGAAACTGCAGAAACCATCCCGTTTCGCACATAAGATCCAGGGGATTTTCAGGCTTCAAAAATCTCAATGTGACACGAAACAACTTTTCAGTAGCTGCGATTCAAACATCGCATCCTCTACCAATAACGCCGCGCGATGCGACCTTCGTCGTACAAGTGGAGCACAAAAATTGTGCTCGCGACCACACAAGTGAAAGGAGCGACCAAGCCATTCGGGTCAAGGAAAGTGCATGCTTTGCACAGAGCTGTGCACCGTGTCAAGACGAAGACTTGTGGAGATAGAATAGGCAAAACGAGTCATTTCAATTACATATCGTACTTATCAAACACAATAATTATAAAATAGACAATTATCGTTTGGATATTTCTTCCTTCATTTCAAAGTAACTCTAATAAGTTGCGTTTCTGATATGAATTACCGCTGGAATGTGAGAAGTTTATTTCTCAAGTGATTTCGGGTAACCAAGGAATGCTCATCGCTCAAGGCAATAGCGTAACGAAATGAGTGCGGGCCCGCTCGAAAAACTTAAAACCACCCCCCTTTATAAAGGTGTATAGCAAACACAAGTAGTGTTAGTACCTTCAATAATACAAGCATTTCGTAAAAATAGGCCCTCTTTTACCTGTGCATGCGGGCCTTGCGGGCTCGAACGTTACGCCACTGGCTCATCGCCGTAAAGCTAATGGGTCATCGCCGAGTTGAAACTTCCTGTGCTAACTTATTTTCCTGTTTGGCTTTTATTTTCACAGCATAACTGAAGGGTTCGGGAGTAAAAGATGGTAACCCTCAAAGTTATAGTTATTGTGGTATTAACATTTTCGTACGCTTCCATATGCTGTCCATGCGCTGTAATTCTCAAATAGTCCAAATTATGGCGCGTAGTTGTCCCCCAGGCTGTTATCTTTATGTACCAAGTTTAAACACCTTCCAGCAAAAATGTTCACTTGCTTATATCTTGCAACATTTCCACATGAGTTACCATGTTTAACACCGAACCCTTCAATTATGTATAAGCGAGAAATTAGTTTACAGTGATTGCTACAGAATTAACACCTTCAAGGCACAGATTCTATAAATCTAATGAAAAGTTTTCAAACTCATCTGTTTTTTTTTGTTTTTTTTAAATTGTACATAAAATATTGAACAAGAATAAAATAAACTAGGTCACAACTAAATCCATGAAAATGATCCTCAGGAAGTCAATACTAATGAATTTGACCTTGGTCAAAACTATATTTAAACTAAAGAAAGCAGAAGAAAAACGGCTAAAATTTTCTCCGTTGTTATTTCGAATTACACATACACGTTCCATGTACGCAAATGAATTGAAATTACCGTACGTGGTTCCCAATTTATTTCAGTTCATTATGTTTAACTTTACATACTGAATACTACTGTCATTTACACACAAATACACGGAAATAAGACGCAGAAACAGCTGCATTTAATTAATGTGTGGTTATAGTT
This sequence comes from Teleogryllus occipitalis, assembly GCA_011170035.1. Classification (NCBI taxonomy): domain Eukaryota; kingdom Metazoa; phylum Arthropoda; class Insecta; order Orthoptera; family Gryllidae; genus Teleogryllus; species Teleogryllus occipitalis. The sequence continues at coordinate 221,861 of BLKR01000023.1, read as the reverse complement.
TGTAAAACGGAAATGTTTATATCACGTGTCGACAACTGTAGCAATGTTATAAAAACGTTGTTAAGTCATGTTACCTCCCTTCCTGTTTCTTATCCTGCAATTGGAACAAAATAAACATCCGTAATAGTATATTTCCAATACATTGAAAAGCCATTTTGTAACGCAAGTAAGAACGCGGCAGACACTTCGAGGGCGGAGTGGAGTTCGCTTAAAATCTCCTCCAAAGAACGAGTAATGAAGTGTACTCTTTGGAGCAATGTGATAGGTTGTTTGGAACACTTCAATCGTATGCTTATTTTTGATAATTGAACAATCAATTCATTCTCTAGCTCTGGAGTATTTTAAAAATAATTTTGAATCTATTAAACATGAATGTAACAAAAAATATTATTAACTCATTTAAAACTTTGTTTTATTTTGTAATGTCAAATGGCATAAGAAAAAAATATTTATGAACAACTCTATTGAATAAAATAATGGTTTTATTAATCATGATGATTTTGATAGAGCGCAATTCATTCGTTGGCTGCGAGAGGCAGGTTGCTGCCGCCTGGTTCATTCACTCTGTGAGCGCAGCCGAGAGGAAAGGTGGGAGGTGGTAAGTCAGAGGTTGTGCGGCGCGGCGACAATCGCGAGAGCCGGGTGCACCAGTGCGTCGCGTCGCGTCGCTTTGAAGCAACAGCGTCAGGTTTACCGAGGTCATAAACGAGTTCATTTTCCTCGCTATCTTGTGCTTAGCACGTGTCTGACAGATGACACTCACCTGCCATCGTCTTCTTTACGTTCCAAGCTCGTCAGGTAGCCTAATTATCGGTTAAGCAACACGCGCAATACTAAGAAGCGGGGATCTATGTGAGGGGCTCTTCATTACTGAAGCAACTTTCGGACTTCAAAAAACATCTGAAGAGAACGACGAGTCAGCCAGGATACTGACGGGCTTCGGCGCCAAGGCAGCATTTTGTAATCTACGCCGCAGGGCTGCTCTTTGTAAACGTAGAGGGACCTGTGAAGCAGGGAGCGCTCCAGACGCACGTGAAACGACGTGATGTGACGGAGTGCGACGCGTAGCCTCGTCGTCGGGACGTACTACGCGCTCCGTTCTCGTTTTCCGTTTCCTTACGCTCCGTTACGCAACCTTTCCTCCCCGTCTCATCTGGAGTCGCTTGCCGCGCGTTTCACTCACCGCCACGGCGACGCGGCGGTGGCGTCGCAACTTACGCTAGTTCTCCGCGGCGTTTGATTGCTGGGGTGCATCTGCCCGCAGCTCTCCAGCCTCGGACCAAACCTCTCCCTTCACTCTGTCGCTCTCCAGTTTTTTTTTATTTCCCTTCCCCTTTTCTCCGTGCCCTCGCCGTCCTTTCTGATGTTCAACGGAATTTCATTCAAATCCAAGTCTTGATCTGGTAGTCTGAGATCGATAGATACTCACGAGAGTGGGGGACCGTTCGTGAATCAAGTACTACGTGAACTATTTTTCGGAGTCACGGCGAAATTAAAATCTGCAACAAATTCACCTAAATGAAATTCCATCTTCTCCGGCCGAGAATACAACATTCGATCAGATAAAGACCACCTCGGAAAGACGCAATACCTGCCGGACAATTGGGGAGGCATAATCAAGTCACAAGCAGAGCTATTCAGCAGATTTGCATGCTCCCTAAACGTCCGTCCGGCTTACACACTGCGTCTGGGAACACGAAGGAACACCTCCCTGCCCGCCCCCAGCGCTCGGGTCACTCGCCCTTGAGCTAGCGCTGCACCCGCCATGGATGACGCTTCGGGGGCACTCCCAAGTCTTATTGGTATGTGAAATAAGGCACCCAGAGAAAACAAGAGGGCAATAGATCCACGGGGGACCATTATTTCAAACAACTGTTTCGAACTCCCTTCCCCCTACATAAACAGAATTTATTTATCTTTCTGGAAAATCAGGGCTACAATTAAGGACAAGTAGCCCGAGCTCTCCCTCCCCATCTAGGCACCTCTGTATAACAGAGGGGACTTCTCGACAATCTGTAACGTATCCATTGGATCGCCGCCTACCTCCCAATAGTCTGAGGGCGATGGCGCCCATGGTCTCCGGGAACAGCAGGGGTTGTCAACCTCTGCGTCCGCGGCCAGCGAGCGCACCACCACTGCCTGGCTTGTTGCGAGCAGCCCTCTGGCTGGCCGCCTGCTTATTTTGACTGACAGGCGGCGGCGGCGGCTGGCTGAGCGGAGGTCTCTGCCCATAAATCAAGCAGTGGCCGCCGCAACCCCGCGCCACCATTTGACTGACTAAATTGGATCGGAAATTGGTGGCTGGAAGCGTCTCCCAAGTTGCTCAGCGGCAGCGGTGACACGTGGACATGCAATCGTCCTCCTCGACCGATTCATTTCACTATTTCGTGTGTTCCGGACCTCTGCGGTCATTAGCCCTGTAAGTTCCCCGAGGCCCCGTTAGCGCACTTTATATCTTGGGAGGTGGTGGTGTTCCTTCCCCGCTGGCAAGTCAAATCCGACGCCGACCAATCATCTGCTTGCCAGGTTTTCCTTGCACTGGCACCCGCCTGGTCTTGTTCGGAGAAACCACAGAAAACAACAGATCACAGCGGCCGACCACGAAAATCCGCAACCGACGGGACTTGATTAAATTCAATGATGCCTTATTTTACGCTCCTTTCATCGTCTAGCGGAGACAAGGTATCACTCGGGTGACGAAGCAATTTAAAATTAGCTCAGAGGGTTCTTTTAGGCTTGAGGATATTTTACAAGCAGTAAATCTACAACATGGGACGGCCGGCTTTACTTCCACTCCGAAGGAAGGAGTATGAAGTTTTCGTCCACGGCTTCGATCCAGTGTGAACCCACAAACTTGGGTATAACAAAACGATACGCTAACCGTTATACCACCAAAGACCCCGGGACCTCGGTCTCTATCCCCGCGACTTCCTGGTCAGCGACGCTGCAGAAGCAACGGAAATGATATTACTGAAACATCGGATTCAGCAGATCCACCGGCTCCTGAGCAGAATCACCGACTGCTGCTGGTGGAGAAAATCAACTTAGGGCCCCGATCTCAATGCGACGTAAGCAGGTCAACACTGCCTCTAGTCACGTACTGTAGTGGTGACTAGTAGAGGGGCTTGTAGCTCCTACCTAAGTTACACTGTCATTGTGGGTGAAAGATAACTTTAATTAACGGACGTTTTGGGATACACCGGGTCTGTCTCCTGTGTCGCCACAGTTCCCGTTCCTCGAAATTAAGCATATTATTGCTTCCTACTGGTCAGCGGAATTTTCAACTGGCCCCTGTCCATGCTCGGCGTATTTCTTAATAATTTTTCTCAAAGAGGATACACGCTAGTTCACTGGTTCCTATAGCCATGGCATAACTTTCAGCCGAACATATCTTACTTTTCGTAATGTGTTTTTACGCTAACTTGCTGTTTTTTTTTCAAGCTTACCTTTCTTGCATCATTCTCTCTTTTTTTTTTTCTTTTTTTTCTTCTTTCTACTGTACGACGGAAACGTAACCAAGTATTCTCATCTTAATGAAAATTATGAAACGATTAAACTTGATTTAAATGAAGCTATTCTACTCTATAAAATTACTCTATTTTACTCTACTCTATTTTGTAAAAAATTAAAATAAAAAAAATTTTAAAAAAATAAAAAGATTACGCGTTTAGACTAGCAGACTTTTTGTCATTTTCTAGTGCTATTGAGCATTGTCGAAAACTTCATTGTTCTGCGAAATGTTTTCTTCCGCCAGTCTTGAGAGCAGGAGCGCCAGATGTTAATTTTTTGAAAGTGTCAGTTTAGTACGTGTAGTTGGGTTTAACGAGTGATTTAAATCCTTCTAATAATGTCACTAACATGTAAGATTTTTTCCAAATCATGCTGAAAAGCAGATAATAGGTGCACGTGAGTATTGAGTCATCAAACTGATGTAAACTGACAAACCAAACTAAATATCAAATTTAATAATGAAATAATATTTCTTAAAAAGTTTTAAGGTGTATTTTGCTTACATTCTAGCTGCATATAAATGCACAATATAATATGAACATTCTCAAGATGGCGAGAAGAGAATAATATGAAGTAAAACGGTTAAGCACAAGTTACCCAACGATTGTGAAAGAAATGTGTATATTTTCAATGTGTTAATAACCTACCACATCCCCCATTTGGTTTCGCATCAATATTTGTAAAAAAAATTGCTCATATCACGCAACCGACTCGTATGCACACTTGTGTATCCACATCACAATCACAAGGTGAAAACATCCTGTCTTTGACGGCATTCAAACTCACAATCCACGTTAGGAACTATTGCCACTACAATATGTTGGTGACATGTATATAGGTCAGCCACCAACCTCTGAGGATACGTATATTCTTTCTTTCGTAATTCTGAAGTTGTCCAAATCAACCACAACTTTTACTACTTTTGTGAAGAAAAATGATTACGCGTTGCACGCAAAGCAAAATCTCGATAGGATGATTACAACATTCATTTCGTAACTAGAGAGCAATAGGTCCAACCTGCCCTTCAGTCATGGATGCGTTTACGTTCAATTCACGTGTGACAGTCGTGTAACATGATTTATTAAACTATTTTCAAACCTGCTGGAAGGACAATAAAAGCAAGTCCATTTTTATCAGTCGATTTGGTAACCAAGCGCGTGTAAATACGACAGAATAATTACGTTCCTTCTTCCCAATCTGAGACTTCAGAGCTACAGTCTATCTCTGACTACTACTGCCTCGGATTGGAACACGAAGCAGAGTTCGTCCTACACTTATCTTTCACTATTGGCCACGCCGGTGGGAAAGACGTTTCATTAAACGACTGAATATAATAATAATAATAATAATAATAATAATAATAATAATAGTAATAATAATAATAATAAACAACTTTTTGATTATGAGTTTGGAGCTTTTAAATTAAATTTAAGAATCGTATCCGTCTAATGGCTGTGAGGGTATACAAATAATTTGTAAAATCACTAACGCCTTACGTGTATATTGTTAGCCTTTACAAATATTGTATTGGAAACTCTTAAATACAAAATCATTGGCTGCTTATGCAACGCTTTCCGGAACCAATAGTATGTTCTCTTCCGAGCGACTAAAAACTGCGGATGTTCGACCCCGAAGTTCTGGCCGCACATGCGCAGCTAATTCTCCTTTTCGCCCGCCTCCGCGAACCGAAGCAGGGACCCGAGTGAAGGTCGCTCCCACAGCTGCGCAGGGGAAGGGGGAGCGGTGTCGCACCGCACAGCGCTGTGGGCTAGGGCGTTCCCTGCGTCCGGTAGTACCACGACCCGGCCCGGAGAGCGAGCGAGCGAATGGATCGCACAGGCCCGGATTTCGAGTACGATGTACGTACACCTTGAGCCGAAACATTTTTCCGCCATACCTACGACCCTTTCCACTGCAATGTCAGGTGCAAGTAACACAAGGCCTTCAGACTAATTACACTTCAGCTCCCTCCACTCGTAATGTGAGACCCACGAGATTGCAGGAGTGTATATGAAGCAGAGTCGATTTAAAAAATAAAATGTTCCGACATTTCGTTTCGCTGATCTTCAAATTTAGATTATAAAACTTCTGCTATTTTTCTGTATTTTTAAAAGAAATTTAATAATAACTAAACGAACAATAATTTTACCAAGCTGAGCTAATAACACACATTAATAAATTGCTGAATTTTAGTTCAGTATTATAAAACGCACGGGATATTCAGCGTTACTGTGAATATCCCAAATCAATTTATCATTTTTCAATTATATTTTGCTTTTAAAAGTTATTTAATTATAAATTGATCAGTTTCATGCTTAAAATCATGAGTCATAACTCTCCAATTAACTCTCAAACTAGTACAAATTATGGTGCTAAAACAACATAATTTCTCCCCTTTAGTAATCGTTATGCAATACTATTTATACCACAATTTCTCTCCGAATTAACCCATCACAGTCATTATTTTATGTAAAACTCATTACAAATCGTAGAACATTGCTGCGAAAACTAAATATTTTCAAGCAAATATCAACACAAATTTGACTATTATAACTGCTTTTCATACAGCTAAATCGTGTCACAACAATGAGACGTTCACAGAAATTCATCTGCCAAGTAGCGACAGGGAATGCCATGGTCGCATTATAATCTGATGTTCCCTGAAGGCTAGCAATTTTTATTTCAGATATTTCAAATAGGTTTTTCCGAAAGATTAACATGTAAACGTATAAAACAAACTCGAATGTAAGAAACGAACAAAGAAATATGAAATAATATACAAATTCTAACTTCCGTAGCATCCAACTACCTGGAATCGATTCTCATATTACGTTCACGAAGCACAGGATATTCGGAGCGGGCTACCAAGTTTCATGTCAAATTACTAAAAAAAATACTCATATTTTCGAACAATTCAATAGGACTTTAATTGATGACCTGTTTTAATGAACACATTTCATTAAGAAAACAAAATTTTATCTTCACAATTGTATACTGCGAATTTTACATTGCTGCATTTGACATTTGATCAGTTGTTACGGCGCCGTCCGTTTTTAAAAGTGTGTAAGAAAAATTAGTTTAAAGAAAATAAAAATTGCCTACGTTAGACACAAAATTTCTCCGAAAATACTCATGTTTTCGAAAACTGAACACGACATTGTTTATCTTCATAATTGTAGTTGTGGGAAGATGCCTAACAAATTTTGAGTATTTTTTTCAATTATCGAAAAATCATGGTTTTCAACGAACATGAGCTCAGCACTATTCTCTTAAATGTCCTTCACACTACCCAACAAAATTTAATAAAAAACGATGGAGCCGATTTTGAGAAAAAATTGTTTAAACAAATCGTCATCAGCCAGATCGATTGGGGAATGTAAATTTTGAAGAAAATCGGCCGAACGGTTTAACCCACTAGCGTTGTTCACAGACGGACGGACGGTTTTCCCATCAATAGACATTTCGGTATCAAGGATCCACAAAACAATTATTATGGCAACACCACTTGTAAGAGGATTTTTTAAAAATAAAGCAAATGGATTTATCCACTTTTTCGTTGCAAGGAGCCGGTAATAACAATTTTTCTGCCGAAAATTCACCGCTTTTTTCCGCAGCATAACTATATTCTTAAGAACATTCTTAAAGGCGAGAAAGTAAATAAATAAATTATAACTGTTCTGGGGTTCCTTAGCGGTAACTAAACCCTGGTAGCCCATACAGTGCCAACTAGAAAATTCCTAACAATTTCTGCCCATGATGGAGATGGGCTACTGAATCAATCTCCATGTGCCCGGGTACAACAAAGAAACAAACAATTTCAAAATATCAATGAAACCCTTTTAAACATGGCCACGCATGTATCATTGTGAATCCTTCCTGTACATGGTCACTGGCGGACTTTCCGCGTCCTTAGCCAAATAAAGAGAAAACGTGTAAAAATTAATTCTGATGTGGCTGGAACTCTCATATTACTACTGCCTCCAGTCGCCGAGTTGGTCTTAAAGAAAAGACCAGACTGACTTTTGTAGTCACATATGTCACTTCAACTTCTTTCTTGGTGAAATTAATCAACTCTGGGATGTCCTAAATAGCTTTTTAAATCATTTACTTTTTCTCACCACAAAATATAACAAACAGACATTACGCAACTAAGAAATGAATCAAGTTTGGGAATGGGAAATGTGAGGTATTAGTATTTTACCTTGAATTTCGGCTAAGTTGAGGCTCTGAAGGACGTGTGAAATCAAAGAAAGTGACTTGAGGACGAGTCATAAGAGAAGGATTTCTCTGCACATCAATGCTTCTAAACCTCCCAGTAGGGGTCTATTATGTTGATTTTTGAATTTGTGAATTCTAAAGCAATGGCCTTGAAGGGCGGCCATGGGAAGGGAGCACATGGTGTTGGAAAATCAAGAACAAGTGTTGTGTCGCGATTTACTGCGACTACTACGAAATAGTGTCCCTTTTGTGGTGCAGACAAGTGGAAGTAAGCACGGACAAAAAGCTTGCCACAGTGTGATTCACTTCTATAATCTGTATATGATTTTTATTCAATCATGTATTGCCTAGAATTCTGGACAAGTTCTCCCCTAATAACGAACAAATCTCGATCGTACTGTGCGGGAGAGAAAATTTCGAATATCAGAATGCGAATTTCAAAAACCTATTTTAAGCATGTAAAATTTTTTTCAGATACAATAATGCGCAAATTGAAATTATTTAATCTTTCCTGCTGTAAACTTTACCCTCATAGAAACACACAACAGAGAGCTTCCTCACTTCTCACACTAGTAATTCCCCTCTCTCTCCCATCTCTGAAAATCCTTTTGTCCTGATTAAAATGCTGAAATGTCACACTCCATCAGAAAGATCTTAATGTACAACTGAAGAGGTTATTTCGAGGTTTCTTTGCATGCATAAAATTTCTAAGCTTCAAAGCTCAAGATTTTTAAATATCATTAGTTTCCCATGTAACCTTTATCTCCTTCTTCCAAGATATTCACCTGCAACTGGTCCAGGGTCTGTTTCGCTCGCTGCAAGCTCTCCATGTCTTTCATCATGCGTCGTAAATCGTCTTTGGAACTATTCGTCTGCCGGCGCGCGTACCACAGCCCGACGAGAGCCACCAATAACAGGTTTACTAGGATCATGTCTTTCTTATGATGGTACGCTTCTAGGTCTGCAAGAACAAACAGCGAGGTGGAAGTCTTGCCGCTCTGAAATGTGGCACAGCGCGTCTGGCGTTCTGTTTGTACATAACAAAAGGCAGCTTTGGACACAAAACGTCCCGCAGGCCTCTTGCATATGGAGCGGCCGACTCCGAAACAGACGAAAGCCATCGAGGTGGCCTCCCTTGAGTGGCGTGCTGGCGGGAGGCAAGGCGTGCCCGAGACAAACCATTGCCTTGCCGGCGCGCGCATACACAGGCAAACACGTCACCAGCAGCAAAAGGGTACACAATGCATTATCAGTCACTCCTAATTACAAAGAAAATGCACGCGGGGAAGGGGGGGGGGGGCTACAAGCACACACTAGGACTTCACAAAACGGATGCACAAACGGGGACTTGTTTGGGAGAAAATGTATGAAGTCAGAAACTTGGAAGAATTGCCTAGCTTTCACATAGCTTTCAGCCATTTAAAAAAATCGAAGATTATTTACCAATCCAATCATCTGAAGGGATCCACATTAAAAACATTACATTACACGGAAAACTGCTAACTCTTTCCACTAAACGAAGTAAACTCTCATTATTTCAGATATAGGAACTTGCCAACGCCTGTCTCTTGTGACGTGGCCACGGTTCGCGCACCCTACACAAAACCAAGAATACTGTGACCTCACGGAGGGGAAAAAGCGGGCGCTTCGCGTGCTGAAAAACTGCAGCGGACGAATGAAAAGAGTTCCTGGCCTTGAGACCCCACGCCTCGCCTAGCACTGGCCCATGCCAAGATCTTGGCTCTTCGCGTCGCTCCCGCACTAAATAATTTGGCTTATCTCCGTGTGTCGTAGGGCGTTAAACCACCGCCTTGGATACACTTGAAATATATCCTTTTGTTAACAAGCCTTTCTAACATAATTTGCGCCGTTCGAAAGTCGATCATGACCCAGAAATGCAAATTCTAACAATTGAAGTTTTTATTTACAAATAAAATATTTTTCGTGTAATCTGTATTGTCTTTGACAAAAAATCGTTTATTAAATACAATTACATCTTACAGCAAATACTATTAGCATATTTAAGGAAATTGAAAGTGTAAACGGGGATGCATATTTAAATACACCTTCCCCCCTCACAGGGAGGAGTGAATAGACAGTATTACTACATTTCCAAGATTCCATCAAACCAAATTTCTATTTTTGATACTTGAAATATTATTTACGAACTTTTTTCTAATAACTATATTACATTCTTTTAATACTTATCAATCGTAACTTCACACTATGGATTTGAGAGGGCAGTTTCCTTCTTTCCATTACAATCAGCATCATTCACGGCCCATGCCCAAAGATAATGCACCTGTGGCGGTTGTTTTGATTCAACTATGCCCAGAGTTTAATTAAGCGAACAAAAAGGTCTCTTCCACGGGTGTGCGCTTGGCCGAGTTACAGCCACCGGCGGGGAGGTAGGATGGTGGTGGTGGTGGAGGGTGGGGCGAAGCGGTGAGGGCGGGGAGGGGGCGAGGAGGGGAGGGGGAGCGGCGGAGCAGGGTGGCATGAGCCATGCCGGCGACAATAAGAACGAAACGCCCCACGCGTCGCCTTTGTTATGGCGCCCATGCCTCGTTGAGCAAGGCGACGTGCACACCAAATATCGCGAGCCCGCGACGCGGTATGTCTGTATACCGCCGCAGTTCTAGCTTTTCGTGCTTTCGAAAATAAATTAAAATAAATTTTTAAAAACGCACAACCTAGTGGTGCTACAACTGCACAAATTTTCTCGCATTATTTCTAAATTTGAAGTATTAAAAAATTTAGAGTATTCAACGAAAACGAAACCTGCGCCGGCATTCTTTTAAGCATCCTTTAATTTACCAGTGGGAAAAAATGAAGAAAAAAATTGAAGCGATTTTTGGGAAAATGTTAATTTTTATAATTAACATTTACTACAAGCGGAAATAACACGAAAACAGCTTTTTTTTCAAGAAAAGTGTACATGACCTATTTTAAAGATGTCTTTTTAGTACCATATTTTATACTGTACTTTTACTCATATGAGGAGCATATTCAAAGAAAAGATTCAGAGATTTCAACTAAAATGAAACCTGCACCATTCCGTTTCAAACTCAAGACGGCCACGACTTTCTTTAAATCGATCAACGAATATCAATTTAATATACAAGTGCGAAGGAGAAAATAGGTGTGTGTGTGTGTGTGTGTGTGTGTGTGTGTGTGTGTGTGTGTGTGTGTGAATAAGAACAAAATTTATGTACTTTCTCGTTACTAGGGATCGCCAATAAAAGTGTTTTCTATCGAAAATTCGCATTTTTCGGCGCACGATTACAATACTTTCTCTTCTTACGAAACAAGGGCAAGAAAGTAAAACACGCAAAAGAGAATCAATTTATAAATTTGTTTTAGAAAATATCAGAAACATGAAAAACAGGATCGCCGGACCATACGCTGAAATTTCCTGCCACTTCCACATCTCCCGAACAATTTATCAAGATGATACCACTGCCCATCTTAACCACATTTCTCATAATTACTTTGTCAAGAAAGTAATGGAAATTGGTCAATAAAACACAAAATATGTATTATTCATCCAAATGTATTGTATCAAAGTAGACCCCTTCCGAAATTATAAACTAATGCCAACGAATAATCCGATTATGAAAACATTTTTAAACGCAATTTCAGGAATCAACTTCAGTATTTGCCGCGAATTCTCATTTATGTCTTCTATGGACTGAAAGCGGGTCCTCGAAGTGGTCATTTGAGGTTTGGAAACAGAAAAAAGTCGGCTGGAGTCTTATCAGGGTAATACGGTGGTCGTTCAATAAGATTTGTTGAGTTTCTTGTAAGAAATTCGTTCACGATGATAGTCTTGTGAGATGGATTTACCACCACGATACCGCACCGTGTGTTTTCTTTCCACAACTCTGGACTTTTTCGACGAATTTGCTCTCTCAAACGCCGCATAACGCTCCGAAAATATTCTTTTTGTTTGTCTCACCTTATGGCATGTATTCCGGGTGCACAATACTGCGATGATCAACCAACCTGTCAACATCACCTTCACTTTTGATCGACTTGACGTATTTTTTCCGGGTTCGGCTCAGTTGAAAGGCGTCATTCCGAGGTTTGTTGTCTGGTTTGCATGTCAAACTCGTAAACCTATGTTTCATCACCAATTATAATGCAATGTTTCATGAATGTGGGGTCAAAATTGACTCATTCTAGCAAATCTTCAGCGATCTTCCCTCGATTGAGTTTTTGCAGAAGATTCAGGTATTTTGGCACTAGTCGACCGGCAACACCTTTTATGTCCAACAATTATTCAAAATGGTACGAATTAAGACACAGAAAGTTCAGTTGCTATCTCTTCCCAGACTTGAATGATGACTTACTCACCATTTCTTACATTTTAGGGATGTTCAATTCAGTTGAAAACGTTGAGACTGAATAGCCAGGCAAATCTTCCACATCTCGACCGCTTTGGAACGCACTATATCACTCATACGTACGTGTATTTGATAAAACTCGAGAGAACATTTTCAGCTATTAGGCATACGAAATTCCATTCGCAATGTAAAATTTAAAACAGATTTTTTGTTCCATATTTTTATCCATTGTAAAAATCACAAAACACGCTTTAGAAGAAACTGACAAAATGGAGTACTGTAAAGAAACTAAATGACATATGTCGCTCAAACTCCGCGTGAGAATAGAGAACAATTGTGCCAACTAAGCGATAAACAAAATTTCGACGATCTCTTTAAGCGGGCGTTTTAAATTATAAATTCCCGGTACTTTCTTGACTTAGTAATACGTGGTTTGACGCAAATTCTTTTACCAGGTGCACCATTAAAGAAGTGGCTTTATTCTAAAGCCACTATCTATTTACTGCTTTTTTAATCGTAAATGAGTTAGTAAAACATCCAATTAGTTAACAAGTTCGGCAATACAAGAAAAAACCTTGTCTTGCCGAACCATACTTTTCCCCAGCAAAATCAAACACTCTGTGATAATAATTTCATAACATTTTAAACAAAACTAAATTATTTCCGTTTTCTTGAATTCTTTAGCTAATGGCCATCCTAATACAAAGTATCTACAACTTAAACTACTGCTGCTACAGAATGAATCTGCGGCTGCCCAAAGTACTTTTTTTTGACGTTTTCTCAATTTTTCGGTTTCCGAATAGTAGAACCGAAATTTTAATTCAAGAATATTAAAGAAGAGTAAAACCTCGTCATCAATGGCAATTTTCATTGAAAAATTTGAAGCAGTTTTTAAGAAAATGGCATTTGAGCGTTTCTGAAAATGCGGAATTTTGAGCTCATTTTCACAAAAAACTGTTCGAGAAACTTTATGTGACATATTTAAAGCACATCAACTCATAAATACAATAATGTGGACAAATCGCCGCTAGTGTAAATATTAACGACGTGAGAGACAAGTCAGAAATTACTTTTTTGTAATTTTTGAAAAAACAAAAGAATAGAGCAAAGTGGGGTTTATGGCATCTTATATATTACATTTAGCACTATTACTACTAAAAGTTTAAAGAAAAAATTTGGAGCAGTTTTTGAGAACATCTTTTTTTTCCTTTTCTTAAAATCGCACACATCTCACGCAATATTTCGCAGAAACTTCGAAAACTTTCAAAAAAAAAAAAATGTGTATCATATTAATGAAAGAACTAATTATGGATAACAAATTTCATTTGAAGGAAAAATCTATCTTCAATATTGTAGTTGTAGGAAGTTGCCGAAAAAAAATCATTCTTTTACAATTTCCGAAAATTCAGAGTGAGCCCTGAAAATCGAACCTACGCCATCTTCATAAGTGTATTTAACTATATTCTTACAAGAAATTTGAAGAAAAAAATTTGAGTTAATTTTCACAGAAAAGTTTTGAGTTTTCGAGAAACTTTAACAGACCATCATATAAAACATATGTAGTCATAAATTAAATGTAAACTAATCAACGCTAATGTAAATATTAACGACGCGAGAGACACGTAAAAAAATTACATTTGTGTAATTTTTTGAAAAACTAAAGAATAGAGCAGTGGCATTTATGTTACCTTATGCAGTACGTGTAGAACTACTTCTAGAAGCTGAAAGAAAAAAATGGAGCCGTTTTCGAGAAATTCTTGTTCTTATTACTTTTTAATATCGCAAATATTGCACACAACATGCGCGAAAACTACTGCAATTTTCAAAAATATGCGTATGACCTTAATGAAAAATTTAATTAAACAAATTTCATTTTAAAGGAAAATTCCCGTCTTCAATTTTGTAGTTGCAGGAAGACGCCGAACTTTTGCAATTTTCGATAATTCAGAGTTAACAGTGAAAATCGGACCTACGCCATCTTTATACGTGTATAAAGTTTAATCTATTTTAAAAGAAATTTAAAGAAAAAACTTGGAGCCGTTTTTGATAAAAGTTTGAAAATGCGCCAGGAAGTTCATTTAAAGTACCCCCCAAAATTAATTAAAGTTAAAAAATTAAATAAAGCTGAACTTTGAGACGAGCCAGATTGACCGATTAATATCAAACTTGGAAAAAATTCTACAAGTTGTTTAGGTGCTAGTGTTGTTGACTGACTGACTGACGGACGAACATTTTAAAGAAAAAACATACTTTTTCGGTCTCAGGGGATCCCAAAACGTGTATTTCCGATTGCGATTAAATTTCTCGAAATCGATTTTGCTCAGCATTACATTTTAACTTTCTCTATATTACGTATATTAATCCGTATATATGAACATATATGAGAAAATAATAAAAGCTGATTGTTAAACGATCTCGAAATGAACATTTAATGACCAGACAAAATAAACACAACAAAACTCCCAGCGCAGCTTTAAAACACCATACAGACTACTAGTACTCTGAATTTAAGGGAACTTTTTTCTGAATTAGAGAAGCGTTCAGATATAAGTTTACCAAAAAATAGTTTTCAAAATTATATTTTCTTCATACAAAACTACAATGAAGGAAATATCTTTTTAGCTATTTCGGGAAAAAAATTATTCTTAAGTCTTATGCTACAAAAGACTTGCTCTCTCAAAATAAGGTGTCACTCAGAATTACGTTAAATATTTATAATACTGCGTTCATATTTTAGAATTGTACAGACTATTGTAAATAAATTATCATAAAAATGAACTATCTTTTAAACCGCACAATGCGAGAATTTAAAGTACGTTTCATTACGTAAACATGGAAATATTTTCTTGGAGAATATTGTATTTTTATGAAACGGTAATATGTGGCTACGCTTATTATAGGATTCAGGCGTCCTGTTAATCTCTCAATTATTTTATAACAAAATGCTCAGATGACAGCACTGACTCACATTCTTTTTATTAAGATTTTGGTATTGACTAGTTGCTTACTTGTCGCGTCATTGATTGAGCTGCCAACTCACAGGATTACATCTGATGCAATCTCAAACTCTCAAAAGTCTTTGGTTTTTCAAACTTCGTAACTCTTACTCTCTCAATCAATGCATCGTGGATTAAAATGGAGCCTCGAAATGTTTTCCAAGTAGATAAGGCACTGTTAAGGCTGACCAGTAAAACCAATTACTGAGACCAGAGCTAATGAGATAATTTTGTACGCATTTTCCGGTGCAACATAAAAGGCCGCTCACTGCACGCTTGCTGATTTCGCAAGGCTACTAAATAACCTGCGCAACAGAATTGATTAACCAGTTCATCTCGACAATCATTCCCTCCACCATGCATACTTAATTTTAACTAAAAATACCATTACATTTATTGAGAATTGATGTTGAAAGACATAAGTAGTAGGATTTCCTTAAGATTCGATTTCCCCTAAATGAACAATATCGGAAGGACATTGGTTATTTCTTGTTGCACCAGCAGTAATACAATTCCATCCATATCAGATTAGAAAACGTGAATGAGCGTTAACAAGAAATTTATTCACAACATTAATTATTAAATAGTAAGGCAACATTTAACATGCAGCAAACACAGTTTAAATTACTTCCGAGTGCCAAATTCCTTGTGACAGACATGCAAATTCACATGCTTACATTATCTCGGCTGGAATAAAAACTACGAATACAATGAAACCATCCACGTTATCGTCAGTAAACAACAAAAGCGTAAGGCAAAGCCTAACTTAGGGTGTCATGCGATAAAACGTGTCTGGCGGGCCTAAGAGCTTCCGTTGCTATAAAATGGCATAGCCGTGTGTTGACTGAACTAACTACTATTGCGGGAGGGGGATCCTCTTCCAACAGCGGAGCATCTAGTATCAACAACGCACAACCCAGCCAAGAATTAACTCACGAAAACTTCACGTTTTACAGAAAGAAATGGCGGATAAGCCATGATATCGGGAGCAACAATAAGCGTCAATAACGGCCAAGGCAACACCGCAATTCGTTCGAAGTGCTTTGGAGCGGAATTGAAGGAAGTAATTAATCCACTGTTAAAACTACAGAAGCTGATAAGGAAGTATTTTAGTGTTACAAGCATTAGTATCCTGCTTTCTTCTTTAAAAACTTACTATAAAAATACATTCAACACGATTATTCTTAGAATATTGAGCTATTTTTGGAACAAAATGGGTTTATGAAAGCAACGATCACACACTAATCCCATGAAAAAATTGCTGAAGATTTTATTTAAATATTCTCTCTCTCACAAAGGCTACAGAAAGTTTGCACACCGGATAAATGACGTACATACACACTGAATATCTAATTATCTGTCAGGTTGAATATTACATTCCAAACTGTCCCGCAAGACGCAGCATTTCTACAGACGCATCACCGAGGCGCCAACAAAAATTTTGTAGTCGAAGACAGAAATTATTCGCGCACATTCTCTTGAGGCCTCTTTTCGCTAGGCGAGGGAAGAGTGGGAGGGTTAGTTATTTCCACGACAGTACTATTTTATTAAATCTGTAGATCGGTTTTCGATGCACAATAGTTACACAGGAGCGAACATTTCTGAGCTTAAGAGTTTGTTAGCAACGCTCGTTGCTACTCTTTACGGGTAATTTAACTAATGTTAGTAAAGGAGTGGGGGGAAGGAATTCTGGCGCTCAAGGAAACGTGCGCGTACATGTTAGATCCGATTGTATTTTGTTCCTAAGATTTTCAAATTCTAGTCTGGAGTAACGAGTGTTGTTACATTTTGTTTCGAGAGACATAGCGCTCTTATGCAGACCTCAAACCCGCTTCATTACCTCGTCGACTAAATTACATTATTCTGAGGACACCAATTTGCGAATTTTTGCGAGAACGGGAAATATAATCTTAATAATGCCACCTATTGTGTCTATTAATTACAACATTCAAATAAAAATTTTTGTATCTCTGATTTGCAATCTGTCACATGGCCACATAAGATGAGTCAAAAAGGACTTTAACATTGGAGGCATGTGGAGGTTTATTGACACCACTTGCAGAATTGTTACAGGTGTCATTTTGTGGCGAGAGGCCTCTAGTTTCAAAGTCACATTTTGGTTCGACGTGACTGCTATTGGTAATATAGCAAACATTCCACAGAAAATCAATGTCTTCCGTCACTCGTGTCAGCATATCAGGCGTTCCTCCTGCAACGGCAGAGTAGATTCGATTTTTCAGGACTTCTAAATTTTCTGAGGGCGAAACATACACCCGATCTATAATGAAACCCTTTTGTTTCTTGAAACAAAAATCACACACCGTGCTCGTTCCGCACAAGTAAAAGTGACCATTTTAACAATTCACTACGCTGACGATATTGGAAACAAAGTGGTAACACGGCACTACACAAACTTGAGGACTCCAGCTACATAATGCCACTTGCAACAGTTCTGTAGATCTTTTCAAAGAGCCTCCATATGCCTTCAAAGTTGTAAAGTCGTTTTTGACTCACCCTACAATAACCGCATATGCAGTTATTGCACATTTAAAAACATGGTGTACACAGTACGGGATACGATCACCAGATAACGTCTGAGTGCACTGATGTCTAGTAGACAACACATGCAAACGTTAGTAACCTAGAGCACGCCTACACAACGCATGCTCCCGCGGACATTCTGCACTTAAGAGCCAGCTGTGTGCACGCGAGAGTGGCGAAGATTGGGAGTGGGGAGTAGACGGATTTGCAGGGAGGGGAGAAGTTGAATCGCGGTCGACGCGGTGCGTAGAATGCCTGGGTGTCTAATTCAATGGTCCATGCTGGGAAATTATTTGCTCACTTATTTAAATGGTAAATCTACTGTATTTCTAGCTAAAAGGGCCATATTGCACTGTTTAAGTTCTGTGCACTGCTGTGTTTCGACATATTTTTATTACAATGGTCATATTTTTATTTTTTGCTCATTGTAACTCATGAACAATATTTTAAAGCAGTAGCCACTTTTAAAAATGTATTGTGTAATTTAAAGAACAAAAATTTACAATTTAAAAATAGATTTTCCAACAAAAATTTTATAATCGCCAAATGAGAGCATAACGTAGGAAATTGAGGGCTCATCGAGATTGATGTAAATATGAAATGTAGGGAATTCCAAGAACGGTAATGTTTGGCAGCACATATTAGTGATCTTTTCTCATTATGAAGCTGAATAAGAGGTGCCAACGAGTAAACCTCTTTTACGATATTTTATGGGGAATCATGAAATTATTATGAATATTGTTAAATAGAACGCAAGGGGTTAATCGTTTTTATACGACGTCGTATACGATGAATAAATAGTATTCAGTGATATGAAATTAGAAATAAATAATGTACTCTGGTCGGATATTAGAGAATTAGGCCAGAAAGTAATCATGATTTTTTTAGATTAAGATTTTTAGTTTCGATAGAACCGTTTTATTCAATTAAAATAGTTAATGAAAAAATATTTTTTTACTATCATCAAACAAAAAAGATTCAATATTCCAATTTTTGCATTAGCAGCACGCTTTTGCAATTACATGGTACCAAAGCGAATTGCATTGTCTGCCCTACAAGCAATTATACTTAAAGCACACAAATGAAATAAATATTTCTATTTTTAGCTCCATACTGTACATTGTCCTAAATAGACAACACACATTTCCAAAATAAAAGGTAAAGATACTTCAACCATGTGCAACAGTCCGTAATTCTCGCAATTGCTCTTTCAATTTACGCGCTACTGCTGGAAATACGCATTCTCATTGGCGGTCCCCACTCCTAGAACGAGTCTTATCCCCACCCTGCCACGCGGCCCGGGTTCGCACTCAAGTTGTTCGCGCGCGGCTCCCGAGGTCAGTCGCATTGCACAATGCTGTGCAGGCATTTCTTCGACTGTTCCGACATGGATGTGACTACAGTTGAACAGCGAGCATATGTATAACTTGCATTTCTGCGTGGCAGAAATACTCGTGTCAGCAAGTAGCAACTGTCAATCTGCTGCGCAGTGGACGTCCAATGTCTGCTCACATCGAGGTGCAAGTGGCTGTTATCGAACACTGTTTAGCAGATGAAAGGCGTTGGGTGAAAGGAGTTAAGTGAATTCACATGCGTATTTTCTTGTGTTTTAAAGTGAGTTGCAATTACAAAACCATTCCGAAGTATTCAAAATCCAAGTGTATTTTGTAAACGTATGTATTATGCTACGTTTTAATGTGCTTTGAGAAACGGAAATCAGAGAGTACGTTTTTCTGTCAAGGGTATTTGTGCAACAATGAATAGCGTTGAAAATATTAAACGCAAGAAATCAATGACTTCAATAAAAAAGTCGCAAAAAAGTTGCTGAAAAGAAACAACGGAATGGAACTGTTCGTCATGCTATCACTTCATAAGATGATTTGTGTTTGTCATTATTTATGTTAATGAGTGTAAAAGCATGCATGCAATGTGTGTGTGTGTGTGTGTGTGTGTGAGTGTGAGAGAGAGAGAGAGAGAGAGGAGAGGGGGAAAGGGAGCGGGGGTGCAAGAGAAAGAGGGAGGGAGAACAGAAACGTGGCACACCATAATGGCATAACCACGAGCCACCACTGATCCCGAGCGATTCCAACATGAAGGAAATGAGATGTTGAAACGCATTATTGAAATAGATGAAACGTGGGCACGAGCGTATGAACCAGAACTAAAAAGGCAATCAAATGAATGGCATTGTCGTGGTTCACCTCGAACACACAAGTGTCGTTAGAAACCATCACCCTCGAAGGACATGTTTATTTTGGCTTATGACAACCAAGGTATTCTCGTGTGTCATCCTGTTCCTGCTGCACACTCTGCGTCGTACACTGCGGAGGAAACGTGCAGGGCTTCTCGACATTGAATGGCGATAGGGGTGAGAGCTCTGGGAACACCCTCCGTACTCCCCTGATCTCATTCCAAAAATGAAGACGCCGCTACGTGGGAAGCGGTTTGCAAACAGGGAGGACATCCTAACAGCGCATTGACGAGAGGTGGCGCGCATAGGCGCATCACGCACAGCGGATGGTATTCAGCGCCTTCTTCAACGTTGGCAAGAATGTGTGGACGCCTTGGAAGATCATTTTGAAGGTTGTTAGCTCGTATGAGTAAGAGTATTTCGCGTACTGTTTTGTATTGTGCATATGTAATACGAATACAACAATCTCTATTTACGCATCTTTCAATGTCCCTTACCCATAGCGCCTTATACTCAAGTCCCAATGTATTACCACGAAGAACATTAGTTGCGAAGAACATTCCAGCGATTTTCAATCGTATATCCTGATTTTTGTTTCTCGCAGCTTTTATTGACTGATACAAATAGTTTCCATGACTTCTCAAATGACCCTCGTACAGGGATTGATTTCTGTCGGACCGTGACGGAACGGCGTTCCGGTACCTCGGGAATAATAAAATTATATTGTAAACTAGTGTGCCCGTACGAGAACTCGCGCATGTTAAACCCCTCCCTAATTTTTTCTCCGGGTATTCTGAAACTGCAACATTCGAACATGTGCTCAGTTTCCATCGTAGTTCCCTCCACAATTAGGTACACAGCGCTTTTAGACCATGGCCACACGTTAAATGAATGGTAGTACTACACGCATTAGAAACAATCTTCATCGGTATCAAGCAACTAATAATAGTACTTCTAGTTGTTGCTGCGAGAGCGAATCTTGAATTAATAATTATGCAAATAAACCTCGTCAATCTGCGCAAATCACGATGCTCACAGAATGCTTAAATATAAGATGAAGGAATCTAAGCCTTCTAAGCGTGACGTTACACAAATGAGCACCGGCACCAAGGGTTCATGGAGACATTTGTGTATTCCTCTAAGTCTACGTGGTGTTGGTAATATCGATAAGCGCCAAACCGGCAAATATTTTAATAGGTCGAAGAATACTTCATCCTGTAGATGACGGTGTGAAAAACGATTCTTTGAGGTCTTCAGCCTCAACATTTTAAATTTTAAGGCCCTAGAACGCTTCGTTTAGGAGTTATTTAACGATATAATGACTGAGTGTTGCGGGTTGTAATTAACATGAATATTTAGATGCCTTTTTAAAACAAATCCTTCATATTTTTGAAGTCAAAATGCAATTCGTCATGTTTCCTTGAAATTCTCTTTCGTCAGAGACCTCATTTACAAAGATTGGTTTTGTGCGAGAAGGGTACGTACACTACTGAAATAATATGGGAGACTATATGAAACCATTTCTAATAAATTAATAATTAATTTAGGGTGCGTTCTGGGACCTAAAGTTGTATAAATCAAGAAATGTATGTATTTTGTGTGTATGTGTGTAATATATTCTTGACTCTGGTTCTAACCGGGGACTAACATTTTTGGTTCATTATATTTGATGTCAAAATTAAATAGAATTCCTCCATAAAGATTAATTTCATTAACATAAAGATACAGCAAAATACATTAACGGCATGTACTGAAAATTTCAATATCTTTATTTGTCCTTAAAACATTCACCAAGATTGAAATTGAAGCAAACAATCGCGTATCGCCACCGCCAGTTATAGCCCACGCATGACACGACCTCTGTTTCCAGAATGAAACTGGGTGGCACAAGGTTGTCTATAAGGTGCTCATTCCGGGTCCACTACCTTCACCTTCGGGGAGACTTCAGTTATAACCTCTGGCCGATGATATTTTTTTCAATCTGCCTATACTTGGCCTTTTCTTATGTGCTAGCTGTGGGTAGTATCTCCAAGATGGAATTCGGCCCTTTTTTGCTTCTTTCTTGGTCCTGACGCAAGATGGCGCATGATCGCGATCATGCATGTGGTGCAGATCAAGCGACTCTAACGGCAGGACTGAGAATGACGCAAAAAGTCGTGCCGAATTTCATCTTGGAGATGCCACGTTAGAAAAACCCAAGCATAGTGTTGGAATTTGTGGCTCAACGCGATGTATTCTTTTCCAGGAGGGAATTAATTTCGTTTATTTCGTACGTTCACTAAAACCGAATCTTCTTATGCTAATTTGTAATGTAAGTGAAACAGGACCAGTGACTTAAGTTCACTATAACCGAGTTCACCATAACCCGAGTCGACTCTGTGTGTGTGTGTGTGTGTGTGTGTGTGTGTGTGTGTGTGTGTGTGTGTGTGTGTGTGTCTTCTCGGCACATGGCTCAATTACGCGTATTTGACTCAATTGCGAGCGATTGAAATGCGAGGAGTAATCTACCAATCCGTGGCGTTGCCCGTCTCTCCACGGAAAGTTTTATAAATATAACAACTTTAAACGAATGCTATAAATAGGGCATTAATGATATTCAAAGAAAACCTGAACAAAAATAGTTTTGTTTGAATATCATTAATCCCTGATTTAATACATTTAAACGTTGATTTTTGCTCTCCTGTAAAATTAAGTGTTTATGATTTATCAGCTTATTCACCGTGATCATATATATATGTGTGTATGAGTGTGCGTGTGTGTGCGCGTGTGTGTGTAGTCTCGCAGTTATTGCGCTTGAAATTTGGACCGGTGGCGAAGCGTGGTAATAACGTGGGAAGGGGTGAATGGTGAGAGGGCGTGGGGATGGGGAGCAGCGCGCGGGCAGTGGTCGCAGGCCTCTGGACCAAACGGGCAGCGCTACGGATTGGATGATTACCCCTCGCATTTCAATCGCCCGCAATTGAGTCAAGCACGCGTAATTGAGCCGTGTGCCGAGAAGCGATGCGCTCAACTACGCCGCGTCTGCCATTCTCGAAAGGGAGCGCTTCTCTTCGCTTCGAGCATTCCGAGCGAAAGAGTAACGCGGCTGAATCCTAAGAGCGGGTGTACCGATTGACCACAGATTGTCTCCTCGGCTCTTCGTCGGCGAAGGGGGAGGGGGTGCCGCCATGCAACCACACGTACGTACTAGCACGAGGACATACGTTCAGAATGCACCCATTTACCGTATCGTAATCTTGGGCCAAACTTTAGAAAATATTTTAGTAGTTTTCTGTAAAGCCAATTATGATCACCAAGCTCTATTTCCAACCGAGGTTCATTTCATTAACCTATTTTCTTACCACATATTATCGAGTTTGCTTGTTTCTGTAACCTTAAATGAAAATAGAATAAAATACATTCCAACTTTTCTTTCCCATTTTTACTTTTTCGCTCTTACGAAAGTACTTCATAAGAAGATAAAGTTACGTAATCGTGCGCCGGAAAACGGCGAATTTTCCGCAGAAAAGCTCTTATTGTCAGACCCTGGTTAAAGGAAAAGAAGTTAAATCCAGTTGCTAAATTAAAAACAAAAATCCCTCAACACACAGTGTAGTCAGAATCCGTTTTGTGGGTCCTTGATTCAGATAAATCGATTGTCGGCAAATCGTGTGTCCGTCGGTAGCGCCTAAGCCGTTCAGGTGACGCTAGTGCCTAAACTGTTCACCCGATTTTCTCCAAAATTGATATTCCCAGATCGATCTCAACGAACTCAAGGCTTTGGAAATTTCAAACGGATATTTTGACATGAAGCTTCAAAAACATTTGCGAAATTTTCTCAAAAATGGGACCAAATGTTTTGATGAAACTTTGTTCTCGGGTAACGTAAAGGACGCTTAAGAGAATGGTGCAAGTCTCTGGTTCGTTTAAACCTCAGATTTTTGAAAATTGAAAAAGCGCAATTTTTTAGGGGTGTCATCCTACTACTATAATATTTAAGATACAGATTTTTTTCTTGAATGAAATCTGCTCGTTAAAGACGGATCTTCAAAAAAGTTCATTTTAAATATTTTGTAAATATGAGCAGTTTTCGTTTATTTGCGAAATATAGGCAGGTTAAAAAAATTAACATTATTTTTCTCGAAAACCGCACCAATTTTTTTCGTTAACACGTTTCCTTTTACTTAATAGAAGGGGCAGTAAAGATTTGGTGCTAGTCCCATTTTCGGCTCTCTCCCCGTTGTTTGGAAAATAGCAAAAAGTGAACATTTCAAAACTGCAAAATTGCTGACAGCGATTTTCACTTTAAACAAAGCCTCATGACTTAAGCTGTTTTAAAGCGACCTTAAATAAATACAAATTAAAAAAGCCTATTGGAAAATTATCATATACCCTTTATTATCTTTATTATTATTATTATTATTATTATTATTATTATCATTATCTTTAAAATGTCATGTACACGTTTCTTTAAAACAAAAAAAACCTAGCGTAGCAAAAGAATGGCACAGACTTGTCCGTATTTTATTTTCCTAAGTTATTTTTTTAATCTCTTTAGTCTGGACGAGCTCTTCGGTTATGCCTTCTCAGCTGCAGTCTTTTGCAGCCCAAAAGACATTTTTTCACATTTCCACAATTCTTCAGCTCCTTTATGAAACTGAAACACGATTTTCAGAATACTACAGAAGTGTAAGACCAGGGCCAACTTCGATAGGTGGTTAATTGCATGTATTGACTATACGCGTCAGTGCAAAAGGGTCGCAGGTTCGATTCTCGACCTGATTTTATTGTCCCATCTCGTATGAATGTGATGTCGCATAAAACTATTAATAATTCAAGAAAATTCATTGAAGCACTTCTACTCGCAAATACAATCAATTCAGATAAATAAACTGGATGTGTCTGTACGTGGTTTTTGAATTTTCAACACTTTTCCAACTATATTATTCAATTACTAAAACGTATCTCAAGTCAAATAAATTGTCAAATCAATCTATGCATCTGTATGAACAGATTTACATAAACTAATGAATATATCAAAAAGAAATTTAAATACGTTATAAACACTACCCATGGGACCAACTTAGATTGTTTTACCGTGATACCTCTAACGGTCCCGAATATTATTACTTTTCACTTTCTTGCCCTTACGAAGGTTCTTCACAAGAAAAAGTTATGTAACCGTGCGCCGGAAAACTGAATTTTTAACAGAAAAACTCTTATTGCCAAACCCTGGTGGACCCGAAAATGTGGATAAATCCAGTTGTTAAATTTAGGGGGAATAAAAACCCTTAACACGTAGTGCCAGAATAAATGTTCTGTGAGTCCTTGATACCGAAAAATCGATTGACAGCAAAACGTCTGTCCGTCTATCCCTCCGCCCATAGTCAATGCTAGCGCATAAACCGTTCAGCCGATTTTCTCCAAAATTGATATTCCCCAATTGATCTGAACTAACTCCAGGCTTTAAGAGTTTGAAACTCATATTACGATTATTGAGAGTTTTTTATTTGAAGCGAGCATTTATGTATTTATGCGTCGGCTTGAGTACGAGCAATACGACGCTTCTGTAGTGGTGTGAGTGACGGCAAGTTAGTCTTTAGCATCCGAGTTCGAGTCTGGCAGCGATAAAACATTTTTGCTGGCTGAAAACACTTTCGCAGGTTTATGTAGTCGAATAATAGAGCAATGCAGTTAGTAATACTGCCAGAAAGAATGTGCTTTTGTAGCACCACTGCTTTCATATTCTAGTGCCTTTTGCAATACTTGGGTCTTTTCCGTCCACGAAACGCAGTTAACGTCCGCCACCTCGCCGCAATGCACCCCGGGCGCACGCCGCTCCCGGTGCGCACGGGCGTTCTCGCGGCGGCGCAGCGGGCAAAAAGGGCTGGCTGTCTCGCATTCGTCACTCGGCGGCAGCGTCGCAGAGACGGGCCCGCCAACTACTTTGCTGCATGTGACCGCCACGGCTAGACTCGGGAAGCGCTTCCTTGCGCGCAGGCCCACAGCCGTAGCGAAGGCGGAGCGGGGGGCGGGGCGGAGGCGAGGCGGAGTGGGGACGGGGCAGGCAGAGGTGGGCATGGCGGGAGCGGGGCGGGACAGAGGCGGGGCGGCGGAACATGCTCGATTGCAGGTGCGCGCCGCGGGGTGGCGGCGTGGACGATTAGAAAGGCACCCTCGTCGCCGTTCGTAATGAAACATTTTATTTTCGTAAATACGTTCCATCTCTGACTAGCCTCTTTTTTAACTCGGCATTTTGCAGAATTGTTTAACGACTTTTGGGGATGCGGCTTTCCAAGCCATCAGGAACTCGTGTAATTGTTTAGAATATAATAATTTTTTTTTACATTTTCTTGTATACACAGGTTAGACACAGGGTTACATATTTTAAGTCCAACTAGTACATTTTAAGTACATATATCGGTTATTATGTCCGTCAACTGTTTTAAAAGCTGTATCATTTAAGTTATAAATTAATTCTCTTTGTAGATATTTAATTACAAGTAAAATATATTATATGTAAATAAAAAAGTTTAACGAGGGTCCAGAAATGTAGTTGCCCCTCTAGTTTTGAGCTAAGCACGCCTATATGCTCGATGTTTCTGAAACGGAAAGAATTGGCAATATGCATAGCATTAGGAGCACCTGGTTAATTCTGACATTAGCCAGACGATGTGGATAAAGCTGTACGAAAAATGAACGGTTCACATCAGACTTCGGCTAATGATGGTATCAGTCAAACGTATGGTATCAGGAGCAAATTTCATTAAGTGTTAAATCTCTATCTTCATAATTGTAGTTATAGGAAGACGCCGAAGAATTTTTGGATTTTTTCAATTTTCGAAAAATCTAGTCTTTAACAAAAATGAACCTGCATCATTCTCTTAAAAGGCCTTCGCACTATCTAACAATAAAATTTAATCCAAAATGTTGGAGCCATGTTTTTGAAATTTTTGAAAATGTTTCAGGGGCTTCATGTAAAGTATCCCCAAAATCAAAATATCGGTGTCAAATTCAAGGGGATGCGACATCAGTCAGATTGGGGTATATCAAGTTTGAAGAAAATCGGCTGAACGGTTTAGCCGCTACAGTTACGGACGGACGAACGTTAAGCCGTTATTCGATTTTTCGGTTTCAAGGACAGACACAACAAACACGGACAAATTTATCAAATCTTTCCACTTTTTCGTTACCAGGGCTACCAAAGAAAGTTTTTTTTCTGTCGAAAATTCGCGGTTTTTTCGCGCAGCATTACATACACCCCCACTCCTTTGCCAACATTAGTTGAATTAAGAATAAGATATAGCAACGAGCATTGTGGACAAAATCTGATAAATAGAAATGTTCGCTCCCCATACAAACTATTTTGCATCGAAAAATGAACTACAAATTTGATATAAAATTCCTTGTCAAAGGAATAATTTGATATAAAATTCCTTGTCAATAACCAAACTCCTCACTTCTCAGGCAACGAGCGAAACGACTGTTGTCAATCAAAAATTATTAATTATCATAAATAATATAAAAAATTAGGCGTTTTTACGTTAAATACGGACGGACGCACGGAGGGACACAGACGGACAGCGGACGTTCTGGGAAAAAAAACACCCCTTTTCGGTACCAGGGGACCCCAAACCGTGTATTTCTGTTGAAATCTCAAAATCGATTTTCCGCAGCATTACATAACGCGTAGAGAAAAAGACGACTTCTGTGTGTTTGACGATTGTTTTGAAGTTGAGCCGCACGCGACGTGAGGCTCCACGGGAGACGCGATGAATGGGCAAGGCCCAGATGCAGAATGTGTAACGTGCAATGTGTAGGGTTGAAAGGAAGTGTTTGTTTATACGACGTCATTAGTGGAAGGGACAATCCAAATCAGTACTTGAATGATCACAAGAAGCCCTTTCGAGAATTTTATCTTGATGGGTATTCTGGTCAGTCGATTTCTGCTGGTGTATGTGAGTGAAGAGTGGATGTGCAGTAGAAAAGAAAAGTAGGTACGTAAGTGAATCGTGTAGTGGGTCAATTTTAAGAGATCTAAAGGGATCGCAGGTAAAAGAGTGAAATAATTAAAAATGGTAAAATAACATTTTTAAAATATCCGAGAACTTAAAAGGAAAACACCCAAAAACGGAGTCAATCGTTTGAATGAATTTTGCAGAGCAACATGCATCCTCTTTAGAATGAAAATGGAAAATGAGAATGAAGAAATACCGATCCCGAGGAAAATAAAGTTAACTACACTGAAGTATAAATTGAGTAGGGAAATGAAGTTCGACGATTTTGTACATACGGTAAGTCTGAAATTCCACGCGTTTATATTTTAAAATGTTCCTGCAACAATCGGGTATGTAATGAAAGATGTTAATAATAAACCTATACCAAAATTAAAATATTTTCCATTTTATCACATATTGGTAGAAATGGGACTTGAATTTGAAAAGCGAAAAGACAGAAATTATACAATAATGTGCTGATATTTATTACTACGAGAAATGCAGCAGTTTAGAAACGAGAAAAGGAACATAATGTACTACGATGAAAGTTGGATAAATGTTGGTCACAGTCTTTCGTTTATTGCGTAAAATAATTAATCAACATTTCACGATTTTCCCCCTTCTTTTTATATGAGAATACATATAAAGGGTCCTTCTTAATTAGATTTATGCTAATAAAAATATTACGGCTATAATAATTATAATAATATAATAATTGTGAGAATAAACTTCTTTTTTTCAGAAGATGCTTGTATTGAGAAAGCTGTGATTTTGACGATTCTGGCGCGAGCGGGCAAGCGAACGTGTAGCGTCGGCAACAACGCGAGGATTCTCCATAAGGCACATTGTACCTTCACAACGTGAAAAGCAGTATACTGTACTATTTCTAAGACCTTTTGATTTTACTCAACACTCGTCTTATGTGAATAGGATACACTCACTACATTTTAATGGCATGTGCGTAAGTATTACATGATTATAGGATCCAGAAATTCATTAGAAAAATTAAGATCAACAGACCCCATGTGGCAAACGTGAGCATACGTGAGGGTGGAGCGATATGTGGGGCGGGGAGTCGGAGCAGGACGTGGCGGGGAGGGGCGGGGAGACGCTGAATGAGGCAGGGTGGATTGGGGAAGGACAGGATAGTGTGAGGTACGGGCAGGCTGAATAGCAATGTGTGATTTGGGGAGAGACGGGGGAGGATAGGGATGAGGCTGAACGGAGGAGGGTGGATTGGTTTGGTTTTGGTTTGGTTTGGTTTGGTTTGGTTTGGAGCGGGGGCAAGTGTTTTGAAACCCAAGCTCATCACATCTTTTTTCGTAATAACACCACAATACGCCTTACAACAGCGCAGGGGTGTAGTTCGATGGCTGGCCTCTTAGAGTCGCTGACAACTTCGGGGATCAATAACCTGATTTAAGGGCGCGCTCCGCGACTGGCATAATATGTCATCGCACCTCATACTCGTGGCAGATTTGCCCTCTGGCGCCATACTGCGGTTTTCACAGAGCTGCCTCTCAATTCCACTGAAAGCCCGTCACCACAGTGGCATTTAGGCACGATTTTTCACGTCTTTCTCAGTCGTGCCGCTAGGTGTCGCATGCTTTCGACCGCATCAAGCAGTGCTGCAAATGAAGCGGCTCTAGCGGCACGGCCGAGAAAGACGCGAGAAACCGCTCGTAAATGCCACCGTGGTTACGGTCCTAGAGTGGAATTGAGAGGAAGCTCTGTAAAAACCGCAGTATAATGCGAGGGTCGCATTGAGTATTGGGCGGCACAGAATATGTTTATTTTTGGAAAGGATACAGTCACTGAGCAATAGAAGACAACAAACGTTTCAGTCACAACAGTATGTATATGAGCTCTTGTAGCAGGCTTCTATACATAATAAGTGTAGGTACTTTTACTTAAGATTTAAGTGACCAGGTAACTTAATGCAAGGACAGAGTGTATACAATTTTCTTTATTTTTCTTTGCTTAATGAAGTACAAGGCAATACGGCGTTTATCAAAATTTGTATTTAATAGGCTCATTCCCTACGTAGTTCTGCAATCCTAAGCATATCCTAAAGAGTGTCTAGGCTACCAATATTTTTCTATTTATTCAAAGTATGTAATTAATTTCGGCCACCTATTAGAAATGTGTGTAATCTTAAATTTGTTTAAAATGTAAGACGCATTAATCTTTTGTATATTGGTTGTCATTTGAACCATACTTGTTATTGGTAATGTAAATATTCACTGTTGTTTATAACTCATTTAACAAGTTCACAAGAAGGCAAAGAGAAATTAATGCCTTAAATAAGTTAATTTTCCATTAAATTATTGAAATAAAAATGTCTCTGTGTACTACATCTGACAGAATCTCGCCCAACAGTTTCCTCTGTAAATTCAGCACACGAAGGGCTGTTGGAAGTTTTATGCGCGAGTATGGAATGGGGCGGAACCCGCGACAGAAGAAGCCAGAGCGGTGCGCAGGAGGCAGCGGAACAATCTGCACTTTCTCTCTCTACTGACTCTCCGCCCACGGTTCAAGCACTAGATTCCGCGACCTCACAGTCGGCCAGGGCTCTTATGCAGCCTCCTGTCAGCATTTCTCCCTTCTTCCAACGGGAAACTTTGGTAAATCAAAATAGTAGTAGGGGCGCACATGGAAAGTTGATCAGTACGAAAATTGTGATACAAATTAAGATTTCCAATCTCGATTTCAAAACTGAAAGCAACATTCTAAAGTTCATTATGGCGTCGAATAGTCTACGAATTAAATTCGCAACGGCAGTGATAGGAATTCGCAAGATGCCGCAATTCTACGGGGCCCGGCAGCTTTCGGGTCCACATAACTTCGATACGCGTACAGTTTATTAGCGCTTATGGTCATGCTATCGAATAATTTTAATACTCGTATACTTATGAAAACTTTAAGAAACATAAGCTCTCAGTATGCGGCATGAAGTAACGTTTCACTGAAAAGGAAAGGAAATTGGTCTGCTTTATTTTTCGCCGTACAATCTAATATCAAAACTAAATATTCGCTCCTTATATTTGTCCTTGCATTCCCCTCTTGACACCACTGGGGTGAGAGTTTTGACCGTCTCCTCAGCCCCCAAACAACTGCACTTGTCCCATTCAGGAGGAATCGTGAAGAGTAAGCTCCCGCGCAGCGCCTCACGTCGTCCACCCACTCGCCCTCACGCGACGCTTCACCACTCGCGCACATCGCATTCACACGCCCATTCTCGTTGAGAGCTTCTGGCTTTACGGTCGCGAGTTTGCGAGTTTGCAAATTAAAGTTCTGCCTTCTTCTACTTCGATTATGTTTAGAATAATGTAAATATTTTACGTGGCTAGCTGGAGGGAGCAGGCATAAGGGTCTGAGCCTCATCATTAGCAAAGACAATTATTGTTATACTCAATTATGGTTTGTCTTTCCAAAGAATTAACTGGCCCAACCGAGAATCGATCCCGAATCTCCCGGAATACTCCCAATGGCTCTAACCACTTGGGCTACCGAAACAGTCAACTCAACCAATAGCATTACGTGATGAGAGTCTTGGATGAAATACTACACATTTCACCAAACTATCATTTGTAAATATTATTATAATTATTCCTCTAGTTCACGATTTAAGATGTTATGAGTCGGTTGATTATAAAGTCTACTCCAGGTAGCAACCAGCTTCCGAAGGACCAGATGTAGGGACTGTCGGTGCCTCTGTTACTGTGCGCAAAATGTGGGCTGTTCCAAATAAAGCAATTCCCTGTCTTTTTTAATGGCCTGGCAGTTTAGCCTAAATCTTACACGAATTATGTGGAACAAATCCCAGAGCTCCGATAACTATTGAGACGACCTCTGCTTTTACGCCCCGCATTCGGCTGATCTCGATTTCCAAACTTTTGAATTGAAGACGTTTCTTTGCCTCCTTGGTTACGACCTCCCAGATCGCACGGCATAGCAACATCTACAAGTAGACACAATTTTTTATCCAAATCCCGGATAACACTATCCGGTTTCTAGGCCACTATCGTGCGATCAGTTTGAATTT
Source organism: Teleogryllus occipitalis (assembly GCA_011170035.1). Taxonomy (NCBI): domain Eukaryota; kingdom Metazoa; phylum Arthropoda; class Insecta; order Orthoptera; family Gryllidae; genus Teleogryllus; species Teleogryllus occipitalis. The sequence goes on along the minus strand of BLKR01000023.1, from coordinate 190,038 downwards.
GTTGGTCGTACAATATTGAAGGAGTACACAGTCCAACAGACGTCACCGGTTCTGATGAGTGTTCGAACCCCTTGGGGAATGTGTTTGAAACTTTGAGGGCAGTACAAGATCTATCGTGTCTTTTCAAGTATTAGGTTTTTGCTAGAATTGGACAAGCTGAGACGATATGATCAATGGTTTACACTTGTTCCTGGCATATGCATGATTACACATCTTGGGAAATTTTGAGAACCGCTTTCTCATAATGTCGTATTCTCAATGCCTGATCTTGGGCAACAATTACAACTGCTTCCGATTCTGGCTTAACTCTTCCCCTTTTAAGCCACATAAATGATTCATCTTTATCCTCTGCACCTTATCCATGAAGTGGTTTGTCTTTCCACGAGGTCTTTAACATTTTTTGTGTCTCATATTTCATGTTAAGTAGCATCAGAAGTTCAGTGTGTCTGTTATTCTTGTTCGCGTTTGCTTCTTGTTACCCTTACAATGCCTCTGTTTTCCATTCATCGGTCAGATTACATGATCTGCCTCATTAATAGATCTTTATGGCTGACTACATATTTTCCCATCCCGCCTATTTGGCCTGGCCTAATTGTGCCAGGAGGCTTCAATTTATTTGAGGCCTTTCCCCCCTTTCTTACGTAACACAGTCTACGTACATCAGCTCGAGAGTGTGCGACATGTTGCATTGTAAGTAGTTTTCTGTTTTTTTGATCCATGATTCGAATTTCTTGATCAGTCGAGTCCACGAGTCCGAAACAGAGGCTACTGGCACCGCCAAACTACAAATTGCAGATATTTTATTCCGGGAGTTCAGAGCGGACTGCAGGACAAGTATCACTCTTCTGTAATACTCCCTGCGAATTCTCTTTTTAATTGTGTCGTTCGAGATGGTCTCACATTCTTCAATGCCCAAATATTTGTAAGTTTTACCTGGCTCAAGATCTTTAAACACAGTGTGCATATCAACATCAATGGTCTTTGACGTCATTTTGCCTAAGTTGATTTTTGCACACTTGTCAAGACCAAACTTCATGCAGACATTTGGGAGAGAATCGCTTCATTCTTAACAAACAGTTAAAGATCCATGTAAAATAAATGTGATACTTGGTCTGTCACCATGGAGTTTGTAACCAAAGTCAGGGTGCGACAACTGTCTAGATAGTGGGATTGAACTAATGCAAAACAACAGAAGGGATAGCGAATATCCCTGGAAAATTCCCTTGTTAATCTGAATACTTCTTGTTTGTACTACTTCCTTTCCGCCGTGTATTAGTAACCTGGTACTCCACGACTTCATACTAGCCTTGGAAATCTCAACAAGTCTAGGATGAAATCGATAGATCTCCAGTGTCTTCCAAATCCAATCGTGTGGTACAGTGTCTCGGCCTTCTGGTGGTCAATCCAAGCCATGTTTCAATTACGATATTACTAATAATTATCATTATATTATTATTATTATTATTATTATTATTATTATTATTATTATAAAGGCGCGGCTAGGTATAGCTCACAGCAAAATATATGAAAATCAAATCCTGCTATTGATATGCTTCAGCAATCATTAGATATTGATCGATTGATTAATGTTTCCGACCACGTCAACTCCTATGGCCATTAGTGTAGTGAATGTTTTCTATTTCTGGGAGTGCCCGAGTTCCCCCCAGGGAGGCCTCGGGAGACCAGGTTTAAGCTCCTAACACAAGTATAGTGCATGTGTTTGTAAATAAGGGAAGAGGGTAGAACAATAGCGAGGAAGGAAAGATCTGAAGTAGTCAGGGACCCGTGTGTTAGGGCGCGGCTCCGACATTCACCTGGTATTGATCAGAGAAACAACGGAAAGTACCGATCAAACCATCCGGCCTCTAGAATGCTTCACCAGGCTGTGGTTGAATTCGACACGGCTATTTAGTATTGAAAATCCGTCAGCGTCGGGAATCGAATCCCAGGACCTCCCGGTCAGAGTCGATGGATACTGTTAGGAGAAACCACGGGAAATAAGTACCGATCAGACCATCCGGCTACTAGGATTCTTCTCCAGGCAGTGGCTAAATCCGGCATAGCTATTTAGCTAGTGTCGAAAATTTTTTCAGTAGGGGACATCATACTCTACCAGGGGATGATCTCGAGGATCACCCGCGCTCATCAATTTGCATCCGGTTGGTCACGGCACAAGAATAAAACACTTTATTCGTTTGGAAATATTCTTTCAGGAGCGAAAAGATGAACAGAATTGTTCAATCGACCTAAGGTACAAAAGAAAGGAGTTAGAGACGCCAGCGTTCCAATTTAATCACTCAGGCGCTTGCACATCCAGCTGCGATTTTTTTCTTGCTTTCCTTCTTCCTCCGTTCTCTACCTTCTCTTCCTGCGCACGGGAATTTTGTATTACCTGACGGGACGCCGCTATTTCCGGAATCCTCGTTCCTTCTTGAGACGCCGCCAAATGTCCAGGGAAACGAGTGCGTCACAAAGGAATTTGATAGTTCCGCGAAAATGCAGCGACGGGCGGCGAGGTGCCAAGTATTGAAGTAGTCCGCTTTTAAGTTCCATAACTCCGGCAGGGGCGCGTCGAGCTATGCCAACCAGCAAGCGCCAATGTCACTATCAAGGCATTTCCAAGAGCAAAACCTTTTACAACGCTCTCAAATGATGTCAATACTTTCCTCTGGAGTAATGTAGAGGCAAGAATACATTATTGTGTATAGAAGAAGATACTAAGTTTTCCACAGTTCTTTAATACATGGTACGTTCAATTATCTGTCATACAAGAAATTGATCTATCGTACCCTGTATTTCAAATAACTGAGGTATATGGTTCTTGGCGTTTTCAGTGTAATTAAAATAAACAACGCCTAAATTGTCGCCAAGAAACTACTCAAACTCATGTCACACCTTCGCAGTGCAGTAAATCATTCCCTCAAGGTCAAAAAGCATGGACACCGACAATGATATCCGCACGTGATTACAATATTCGAATGAAGATTGACACCGAAGAACTTATCTACATGTTGATTCGCAGAAACTTGTTGTGAAAGTAACACACAATATGGTCGTGAATGATTCCTGAGTTTACGACGGCGATTGCGGAGGCAAAGCGAGCTGATTCGCGTCCGCACAGCGCGCCGCGCGTGAGTCGCCAGACCCCTCCTGCTTATCGCGCGCGCGTGCTGCGCGTGTTTGCATCGCGACTGCCGTGTCACGGGGCGAGGACGCCGGGCAGCGTTGACCGTGACGGCTCGAGGGCCCAATTCCCCCAATGTTTCTGCCTCCAGGACTCCACAATCCGAGATTTGTTTTCCGAGATTTCTGAAATTGAATAAACATCTAACGATTTAACGCGCTATTTACAACTGAAAATGTCCTCCATGGCAAAATGAATATTTAAAAAATATGAATGTTAATAACTAAACTAAATAAATTTCGAAATAATCATAAAAACTAGACTAAATGACTCGCAATTTACTAAATAAAGTACAACAGTAAATATGATCCATAATTACAAATAATCCCATAAGATAAAATAATTGTCTTTATTTCTTTTTAAATTGCAACCAACTGCAAAACAAAATAATTGTGTCCAGGGTTACGTGTTCAAAAAATAATATTCAACATTATAACATACGTTGGATTTAAAGAATATACGAAATTAATATAACATTGGCTGTGAAATATAATTAATAATATTTAAATGAAAGACCTCCTGAAACTCCCATTTATATTATAAATATATGCGTATTTGCCATTACAGAAGCCTGAACTAATGCCAAGTAATTACCCCAACTGCCCCACGAATAACAAAGTATCTAGATATGGTCACTCTTGATTTTTTCGTCCTCGTTAAACATATTTTTCAACCTTGAAACTGTCGGCACGTATGAAAACAAACATGGCTACTATAAATCTGAGAGTGTTTCAAAACCGGACTTGCACATTTCGAGAGAAGCCTGACGGCAAAGCGTCTTTCCTGGGCGTCGCGAAGCCGCAACGGCATCAAAGCAAGAAAACCCGCGCGGCGCCCGCACGCCCACGTCAAATAGACGCCATATGCATCACGGGCCTTTTTATATCCCGAGCCCAACGCACGCCAGCTCCAATTCATACGCACGATGTCGCGGGGCCGGGCTTCTGGCGCATGCCGCCGCCGCCGCCGCCGGCACCACGCGCCCCGCCACTCAGGCCCCGCGACGTCACCGATGACGAACTTTGCACCTCTCTGACGGAGGGCATCGTAGCTGCTGCGTCTTTCCCAGCGCCCGGATCATCCAAATCTTGTGCAATGAAGTGAACAGGTGTTTCTAGGAAGGAAGCGTCGGAAGAAAGAAGGGAGAAGAGACGATACCCAAGAGGACTGATAAACAGAGGAGAGGGAGATAGGAGAGAAGGACGGGGACAGGACGGAGAGGAAGACAGACGGCTGAGAAGACGGGACGGAAGGAACCAAGCTCTACAAAACCTACTAGATTTAAGAAACAGAACGTTCACACATCTCGGCCTCAGCCTTTATAGTAATATTAAGTTCATTATTTTGTATTTTTATGGTAAACTTTAACTGAATATGAATTTAATGAGAGTGGAAATCAACTCTCTATCAAAGTGGTTTATTACTTTTTTAATACCTAATTCATTTTCGTGAATCAAAAATGCTTTTGTTCCTTCCAATGAGATAATTTATAAGTGTCCACATACCGTGGAATTTTTTTCAATGCGTATTAGATCCTACCAAGCGCTGATTCATTCCCAACATACACAGAACTTTTATATCATTTAAACTTTCGAGTTATTTTTCCTGCCTTAAGCCGAGAAGATAAAAACCTCCATTTTAATATTTAATGTAATGTAATAACGTGTGCAAAAATAAACTGCTTAAAAGATCGAAGTAGTCACTTCAGAACTCATACGTCATTTTCGTAACGAAAGGAACAAAAAGTCAGACACACATTTTATCTACTTTTTAAAAAAACGGTTACATCAAACAGAGAAAATGTATGCAGAATTAATAAGACTACTATAATCTTCTAGGCGGTGAACTTACTTAAGAGGGTTATTTAATACAGGGATCGTTAAGATTAACATATTTTTCTTTACTACACTAAAATATACAATTTAATTTAGTTAGGAACTAGTGATCTGCCTCAGCAAAACTGCTGCTGTCGATTTTGTGTAAAACGGAGTATAGGAGCATACAAAATTGACTGTTCTGGAACGACGTCAATATTGTAGTTGTAAGAAGTTGCCGGAAAAAAACTGCATACAATTTCCGAAAAATTCAGACTTAATCCTGAAAATCGGACCTATGCCACCTTTATAAGTGTATTTAACTCTATTCTAGGAAGAAATTTAAAGAAAAAGTTGGAGTCATTTTTGAGAAATTTTTTAAAAAAATATTCCTAGGGCTTCATATAAAGTCTCCCCAAAAATAATGAATGTGTTTCAAAATCGCACAGCTTCAGCTCACACAAAAACGATGAGGAGTTCTTCAATTTGGAAAAAATCCTACGCAAGGTTTGTTCACATACACAAGACGGACGGATAGACGGATGGACGTTCTGCATTCAATTGGTTTTTCGGCATTAAGGACCCACAAAATTTGGATTATGGCTACACCACGTGTTAGATGATTTTTTTTTCTTAATTTGGCATGTGGATCTACGTTTTCGTTATCAGGGCTCCGCAATTTTTTTCTGGTGAAAATGCGCCGATTTTTCGCGCAGCATTACATCACTTTCTCTATACCACGTATATTACTCCTTGTATGTGCGTGTATACGTATATATATATATATATATATATATATATATATATATATATATATATATATATATATACGTATACGAGAGTGTAAAATTGTGATACGCACATACGTAATCCACAAGAAAATAAGAGGTAAGGACAAACTTATTTTTCTTCCAGTCCCTTGCTACAATGACAATCTTTTTTAGGGTAAATACTGTTTCGAAAGACATTGATAAATAAAAATTCAACCTCTTATGGAATTCACTATACCTTCTACTGGAATTAAACCAATTTCAGTAAAAAAGAAGCCTAATATAATCACCATATATTTAAAGCTCCTCTATCTAGTTGACCCCGCTATCTGCGCATTCCGAGAATGTGTGAATGAGAAGGCACGAAGAACGTAACATCGATTGATAACAGTTTAGCAAATAAACAGAATTGCTGCATATGATACTTTGAGGAAAAACACATCCCTGCCAATGAAGGCATGTGTGTGTGTGCGTGTTTATGTATTTATGCATGTATGTATGAGCGAGTGACTCAGTGCGTGAGCGAGAGAGAGAGAGCGAGAGAGAGAGCAAGAGAGAGAGCGAGAGTGAGCGAGAGAGAGCGAGAGCGCGAGAGAGCGACCGCGTGAGAGAGCGAGAATGTCAATAGGATGTGAAGAACATGAATATGCGGAGCGTAGCTTGGCGGAGTGTCTCGTCCGTAGTATTCTTTCCATAGAAACTGTTCCTAAACTTGGGTTTTTCAAACGTGGCAGCTGAGGGTATCTTCAAGATGGAATATAGCACGGCTATTCGCGTCTTTCTCGGTCGTGCCGCCAGAGTGGCATGATCTGCAACATTCCTTGATACGGTCTCGCGACCATACGGTCATGCTAGTGGAATGTCATGAGACATCTTGCGGCAGGACCAAGAAAGACGCAAAAAGTGGTGCCGTATTCGATCTTGAAGATAATACCCACAGCTGTCACGTTAGAAAAACCCAAGTGTATGCACATGAGCGTTACATGTTTCTCCAAATAAAGTAGTAAACAGAAAAAAATTAGAAATGCCACCAGTCTACCAATATTTCATCAAATAAGTTGGATACGCTCTATAATACTTGAAAGATTATTAGCTCAATTCATTTTGAATTTTATATACAATTATTAAGAAAACTAGTGTTCCTACAGCCTGGCACAGAGTTTCTCGTAGTAAAGTTCTCTAATTTCCTTGGTGTGGACTGGCTTTATGTGCTTCCTCCATCTGTCCTCTAACGCCGTCCAAAGTACATTTTTTTTATATTTTCTCAATTTTTCGGTTTCCTAATAATAGAACCGAAACATTACTTTAAGAATATTAGGAAAGAGTAAAACATTGTCATAAATAAGTTGCATTGAAAGATTAAGAAAATGGCTTTTAACCGTTACTGTAAATGCGTCGCTCTTTTTCATAGAAAATTTTTGAGTTTTCGAAAAACTTCATTGGAAGTCATTTGAACCGCCTCCACTTACAAATGCAATAATGTTTACAATTTCCTTGTAATGTGCATATTAACGGGGTGAGAGAAGTTTTTTTAAAAAAAAAAAACACGAAAATGAACTTTATGCAATTTTTAACAGTGCTATTTGCACTACCCCTCTGAAAAAATGCAGAAAACATTTGGAGCCATTTTTGAGAAAATGGCGTTTGAGTGTTTCTGAAAATGCGGAATTTTGAGCTCATTTTAACAGAAAACTGTTGAGTTTTCGAAAAACTTTATATAACATTATTTAAAGCACATGTTCTCATAAATACAATAATGTTAACAAATTGCCGCTGATGTAAATATTGTTAACGCGAGAGACAAGTCAAAAAAGTTACATTTTTGTAATTAAAAACAACAAAAGAACAGAGCAATATGGCGATGACATCTTATAGATTGCATTTAGCACTAGCCCTACCAAAGGTTTGGAGCCATGTTAACAAAATGTTTTTGTAATTTTTTTAAATTGCAAATATTGCACGCAATATTGAGTGAAAACTACTGCAATTTTCAAAAAAATGTCCCTGATTTTAATGAAAGAACTGATTCATGGACAACAAACTTCATTTAAAGAAAAAATCGCTATTCCTAACAAAAGTTTACAGAAAAAAATAAAGTCATTTTTGTGACAATCTTGTTTTTGTTTTTTTTATTATTGCAAAAATTGCATGTATTTTGGGGGAAAACTACATACTAAAATTTTCAAAAAAGGAGCATGACCTTAATGGAAGAACTAATTACGGAGGAAAATTTCACTTGAAAGCAAAAATATGTATGTTCAATGCTGTAGTTGTAGCACGGCGCCGAAAAAATTCAAACTTTTGCAATTTTCAAAAATGCAGAGTTAACAACGAAAATCGGACCAATGATCCTTGTCCCTATTAAAACTATTAAAATAACTCCCCACGTCTAGATGTTCCTGACTGTCAGAAAGTTTTGCTGTAATATTCCCAGAAACAAACAAACAAAAATATTGCACACGTCCCGGTGGGTTTCTAAATTCTATGACCGTCCTAGCAAGTCCACGCTAAAATCTGCGCAGTTACATTATTTGTCCTATACGTCCTATTTGTGACCCACATGTGGTTCACGGACGTAGGAAAACCATCATGTATTGAGTTTGGTGAACCACATATGGATTACAGGACAGTGAACGTGTTGATAAGTGCATTTCTCTCCATTATTACAAGAAAGTTAAAGAAAAATTTGAAGCCATTTTTGAGAAAAGTTTCAAAATGCACAAGGAGCTTCATGTAAAGTACCCCTAAAAATTAATGTTTTTCATGTTTCGCAAAGCTTTGAGTGAGGTCAGATCGACAATGGTTTATTCATTTTGGAAAAAATCCTACGTATATTTCAGGCGATGATGATGTTCTAATATACGGACGGACGTATATATATATATATATATATATATAAAAATCAACACTTTTTCAGTATCAAGGACTCTCAATTTCTGAAATCTTACTACTTTACGTGTCAGAAGGAGTAATTTACTACATTTTAGAACAGCATTTATGCACCTTTTCTGTATGAGGACTCCACAATAAGAGTTGTTCTATCGAAAAATTCCCATTTTTCGGGAGCAGCATTTCATAACTTTCTCTACACTACGTGTATAACTTCGCATATACGTATGTAGACGAGAAAGTAGAAATAACCAAACATAATAATGGAAGCGGAATAATTCAGAAAAATTAAACGATAAAATATCTAAAAGACCTTTCCTAGAACTCGGGTCTCCGAATATATAAGATTTAAAGAAATACAAAAGAAACTGCATCATATTGGATCATGAGTTATTAGTTAGTTACGAATTATATCACGATGTTAAAGGAACTCGGGACAATTGATATAACAAAACAAAATTTGTCACTGCTCCAGTTCTTTTTCTAATTGATTTAATACATAATTTTCTTAACGTGAGATCACTAAGTCAATACTCAAAATTTTGAAACAGTAAATTAGTTCACACATGTAAACGACGCTTTTCTGAAGTAACAAAACTAAACACGCAAAGAAATTGAACTTGTAAAAAGCCTCCGCATGAGTACTCATAAAGATACTTTTTTTTCATTGTTTGTTCCCCCACCAGAGCGGGAAGCTCGGAGGTCAGTGCATCTCGCGGTCGTTCCTCCGCCTCCTCTATGCAACGATTCCACGCGCCGCGCTCCACCGCAACCGTGATTTCACTGATTATGTCACACCTCGGAAATAACCGGGCCGCTCCCGTTTTGGGGCGTTTGGAACGCTTTCAGGGAGCGTCTCGCGAGGCGCGCGCGCGTCACAAAAGGAGGAAACAGTGCTGCCACTGCCGGCGGGCGCCACGCGACCTACGGGAGCAGGGGTCGCTTACGCAGGGCTCGCACGGAAGCAACGCCAATGTTCACTTAGTAGTTTTTTGACAGGTTCTTAAATAGTTGAGCATCGTCGAAGACCGCACCGATGTGCGATTTTTTCCACCAGCCAGAATAGATGAGATGAGCGTCAATTGTAAATGCCTTGAGATGTCAGTTCAGTACGTTCAGTTAGAGGTTAGGAATAGCTTCCACGAAGTATTTCCGTACTGTAAATAGTATATTATGCAACCAGTTTATAATGTTATGCTTTGTTGCTTGAATACATGTTTAGAAAACGCGCGACGTTGGGAGCGAGTTTTCAAATTCGTAGTCAAGCAATAAAGCAACATTATAAACGAGTCACATACACTATTTTTTTGTGCCATAGCATACATTTATAAAAGAATCAAAGTTAATTTTTTGAAACAACTTTATTGTGACGTCATGGATATTTGGCATCTGTGCAAAAAAAAACGGTGGTCGGCTGTTTGGTTTACTGCTACCTCCCCACGACTGTCTCGCTGCGATTGGCTGATTATGTTATGATGCAATTATATTCGTGCCGTAAATGGCAAATACCTGTCAAAAATAATGCTAAAGATGTTATTTTATTAACTATTTTTTGTAACGAAAAATATCGTTTATAATGCTGGAATACAAAAAGAATAGTGTGCGCATTCATACTCACAGCAAAAGCAAAGGACAACATGGTACGAGTCATCAAACGGAAGAAAATCGTCGGGCCATCAATACCAAATTGCAAAGCGCCCGCACTGTTTACTTTTATCATTCTTTAACTCGGAAGGGACTAAATTTCAATCAAAGAATTATGCATGTCAATATTTGTTGAAAGGGAAGATTTAAAATTTATTTTTCTTGCATTCTAGGTACATAAATACGTTGATTTTATGCGATCATTCTCCAGTAGCCGGAGTAACAAAGATACCGGGGAGTACAATTCCAGGACAAATTACCCTACGTTTATGAAACGAATAGGAATCATTTCTACGTGTTACTCACCGACCAAGCCCCGCAATTAAGTATGGCATTAATGACACACATGTTCGAATTGTTCATGGCTTCTGCCCTGAACGAACTGAACATTTAGCTATTCATTGTGATTCAAGAGATTTTTCCTCATTCGCACAATCTTCACGTAAGCAGATGAAAGAATTTGATGTCTCCACATATGGCCCTGAACGACTAAGAAGATGAAGGCGTTGAAGTGAAGTTTAACTTCTAAGCAGAAAAGGAGTATTAATAATTAATCACTTCGAAAATGTCACGTCGCACAGCTCCGTATTGTTTCCACACAGTTTTTATCTGCCTAATGTCAACTGAAGCTTGCTTTCACTTTCATCACCGAGAGGCAATACAAATACATTGGATCCTAAACAACACACACTTGCTGCTTCACTTTACTCACAAAACCATGAGCACATCACAAACACTTATGGTAATGAACCAAAACATAGCGTGAGATACAATGCATGCAATGCGTGAACGGCAAAGCCAACATTACACATGTGGGTGGTACAAACAAGCACAGCTCCCTTTACAATGTACGTTAATGCAAAATCCACAAACGAGTCGTCAGAGATTATATAACCCATCAGATGTAGGACTTCTTTGGACTTGTACTGAGAATGTTCAGAAAAATAAAAATATATAATTCAGGGAGTAGTCGCCTTTCTATGAAAAATTCTTACTTAAAACATTTAACTCCGAAGTTGTGAGCCAGAATATCGTATACCGTTTAATCAGCTTTTCAAATATTACGAAATTTTATAATTTTCGTTTATACTTGACTATTCGTCTCACGAAAGGTGACTGTTGATACCTTAATAATTCTTACTCGAAGGGCACGGATGATAAGAACACGTCTAATAACGCTTATTACGACAATGATCCCAGTTTCGTAAAGTTTGATAATCCAAGTAATCCAAGTCGATATATACTTACACTTAGTCTTCGTGGCCATCGAAACTGACGTACTCCTTCTAGATTCGAAAACATATTTAGATTGTACATCAGCACTATTCACTACGGACAGCAACTGTCAACGACGCATTCGCTCAGAACACTAGCATACATTTAAGATATCTCATAGCGTAAGATGTTTTGCTGCTGAGAAGCAATAATGAATTAGTTTTCTTGGAACACTCCGCAATACACGCTTTCTTAGAAACCAAGCGCATACCATTATGTTTCTTTTTGAAGGCTGTAACTAACGATTTTATTTAATTTTATTCTGCATATCCGACGAAACTTTCTCGAGTACGAATGATCTTTGCAGCTTGTATTTTCGTATTTGATTCCTTGAGACCTTTAATTTCCATTCAAAGCCATATCCACCAATAGTTATAATCATTCCTTCAAATTTTTCCACAACACATTTAGAATCCAAAATCGAGCAACAGTTACATAAGAAAAAACTCCGAATGCAGTGCAACAGCAGTAAACTGCCACACACCCCATCACCATTTTGCTACGGCGGTAAACAGAAGTACGAAGAGCATCCGTCAGGTGCTTCCAGAAAGAAGCTCTCGTCGTGGCTCAAGTGCGTTCTGCACACATTTCCAACGTTACGCGCATCGCCCCGCTGGGCCTCCCTCGCAGCCTCGCTCGCGCTCACCTCCTCGCGCAATACAATGCCTTCACATTGCTCTGTCATTCAATCGGTTTGCGCGAACCGGTGGTTAAAATTATTGTAGTGCGCAGAACCGGTTGTTAAAAGTTTTGTGACACGCAGAAATAGCTGAAATTTATCACAATCAAATTGTGAAATTCTTGCTCTGAATAACACATTTCGAATTTGGACTGTCTCACTTTATTTCATCCTCACGCTTATTGGGAAGATATTAATTTTGTGAAATCTACGTCTGCCCTGTCTACGTCTTGGACACCATACGGCTGGTGACACACGCGCCAGGTATACGAGAAGTACAGAATATTCACAGAATCAACTAGCTTTGTGATCACTTTTGTAACCTTTAGGCAGTTCTTACATAGTATCCATAAATCTGTAAAAACATGTTGCTTTGCATTCAAACTTTTCAGTACAGGCATGCTACCTCATTTAATAAACCGTTTATTCTGTGAATATATAAAAAAGGAAGGCATTGGAAATCACTGGGGAGAACCAGTTGTTAAAAAAATAGAATGTCAGCACTGCATACTTCTATGACTTACGTGCGATATTTTTTACATTTGAAGGGCTCGGTGAGAGATCATTTGGCGAACGCATGCAAATAAATGGCGTGTCAAAACAGTCAGTTTTCATTGGCTACATAATGGAAACCTGTAATGTTGAGTTGAAAGAGGATTGCTCAAAAAATCAAGGTAGGAACAACTTCAACTCAAATGTTGGCTTCCGATTCTCATTGACTCATTCATTTGTAAAGTTCGTTACGCAAATACTTCAAAATACGGCTCCACACAATCGTTATTTTGTCATGAACGCTCGCAGAAACCCAGGTATACAGCGATTTTTATAAGAAATTACCGTTTAGACAGCTAGTGCTGAAAACATAACTGAAGGTTTGTGGTCGTTATGTCCTTCAGTCTATTAGACTCCCTCCCTCCATTTGTTCGTTTGCTAACTTGTAAATGGCTTCGACGCATCCTTTTGTGATGTCCTCGTCCGACCAAAATATAGGGCTCCACGATAAATAATTGAAATTAGGAAGTGCAATGCTATGTGCTCTTCTGCAATTTTTTTATGAACATTACATTGAACTTACTTTTTGTGTGAGAAGTATTAGTTTTACTTTGAAACCGAGTCTTGAATGAGAGATGCGTACTGGTTTACGTGTTTCGGTGCCTGTGCAGTAAGGCGGCGAGCTGTATTTACATTCGGGGCAGTTTTCTTTTACTGAATATGAGAGCATGTTAAGAGATTTTTTCACATACGTAATTAAATTTCAATATTTCTCGGACTCGCCGTACGTGCTTATACCTCAGCGAAACTCAAACTTCTGCATAGTGATGTCTTCACGGGAGCCAAACCAAATACTTTACGAAGAGGCGTGGCTGAACAGCTGTTGCGGCGGAGAGATATTTTTCTAAATTACATGTGATGTTCACTTGTTTAGCGAACTATCACTTTGGCCCATTCTTAGGCGGATTCTTCTACTAGGGGTTCTAGAGATCTGCCAGGCGTGCCATTTGCTCGCTCGTACTTGCTAGAGCATTTCATTCTCGAGTAGCGTGTCCGAACATTCTGTGCTCGCTCGCGGTGGGCTTAAGGACCCATGGGTTAAAGGACCCATGGGTTAAAGGACCCACGGCGGTGGCGATTTCCGCGTATTATAGCCTCCGCCTATGCAAGGCGTTGATAGAGAAGGGTCCGAGAGCCAATGTGAACGGTCGCGTTTAGTGTGGCGTGGCTTCAAAAGCAAATTAGGATAATTATGAAAGCTTACTTTCGCCTCGAGATGTCACCGTAACACAGAAGAAATCTAAAAAGAATGATAAGAGGAAGAGGCTTCACACATTGTTTGTCAAATCGGAAAGACTTTCTTCAGATTTGAGAAGTTTGTATGTAAACGAACATCTTTTTTTCCGCGGGAAAACAAGAAAAATTTTACATTTTCAGATGTTTTTGCTAACTTCACTTCTTTTATCGGCAACACGTTTTTTAAATATTCGAAAACAAGTAACAGTGAAAAGTAAAGTGAAATTTGAAAAAAAAACTAGTGGTTCTGCCGAAACACATACTTTCTCGTACTGTTTGTAAATGCTCTGCAATGGTTTACAACTACATAACCAGCAAGTGATTTCAACCAGCAACATTTTTCCGCTCCGAGGCCCAATATCAATTCCTCAGACTTAACTTGTCGACACTCATAACACTTCTCTATACAATAGCCGTACGGATCGATCACGGGCAGAGGCATATAAAGGTAAATGCCCGAGTCTTGTAAAAACCCAACAACAATCCAAATATACGTTAGAAACTCCCAAAGCCTCCAGTCTGTTCAGATCGATCAGGAAATCTCAATCTTGGAGAAAATCGCCTGAAAGGTTTAGGAGCTACAGTCGTCCACAGACGGACTGACAGCTGTTAGTTTTGTTGATTGATAGTGATTCCGGACGCGCCACCGCGGTCATTAGGTCATTAGTCCCGAAAGTGTTGCACATATTTTTCGTGGGGAGGTAGCCGTGATCTTCCCGCCCTGGATGGCTTAATCCGGCACCGACCTACCGTCGTCTAGCGGGATTTTCCCCAACTAGCTGCCTCCCACCAGAGGGGTATCCTAACCGGGACAAGCTGTAAGCTTCCGTCCGGTCTCCCGGCATGTGTGGTACTGTGGTTCATGTAAGTGTGTGTACGTAGAGGGTAAATAAGACAAGGAATGGAAAGAAAAGATTGCACGCGATCCGTTTGGTAGGGTACTACCCCGGCATTCGCCTGGTGATCAGAGAAATCATAGAAAGCTACCGATCAAAGCAGCCGCCCGGTAGAATTCTTTTCCACACATCTACAGGATTCGACCTAGCAATCCGTGGAGTTGTTTGTAATGTGGTATAGTGGAAAGGTGTGGAGTGGTATGATGCTGTTGTTGTTGTGTGATGAATTGTCGTATAGCGAAGTATATAGTGTGGTGTGGTGCAGCGTGTGGTGTGTAGTAGCGTGCGGTGTGTAGTAGCGTGCGGTGTGTAGTAGCGTGCGCTGTGTAGTAGCGTGCGGTGTGTAGTAGCGTGCGGTGTGTAGTAGCGTGCGGTGTGTAGTAGCGTGCGGTGTGTAGTAGCGTGCGGTGTGTAGTAGCGTGCGGTGAGCAGTTGTGTGCGGTGAGCAGTTGTGTGTGGTGAGCAGTTGTGTGGTGTGGTGTGTAGTTGTGTGTGGTGTGGTGTGTAGTTGTGTGTGGTGTGGTGTGGGATGGTGTGGGGTGGTGTGGGGTGGTGTGGCAGTGGGGTGGTGTGGCAGTGGCGTGGCAGTGGCGTGGCGTGGCAGTGGCGTGGCAGTGGCAGTGGCGTGGCGTGGCGTCAATGTGCGCAGCGTCCGTCGCTACAGCTATATACGTAGATCCCTGGCGCGCCCATCATTCGAGTTGCAGGCGGAGCCGCGCCTGCACAGGCCTACAGCACGCGCGGCGAAGCAACGCGCATCTCATGACGGCCAAAGAATCACATTTTAACACAATTTCAGCCGGAAAATTATAAGTTTACTTCTCCCAATGTTAACAGTGTTCGAGAGTTACTGGGGTTGGAACAAACCAACTACTGAGGGTGGGAATTTGTTTCAACGAAACTCAATTCCTACTTGCATTACAAACATCAGAACGCGCGGCGCGGCGGCGCCGTCGCCAGTACAGTGCGTTTACTGTTGCGGTCCGTCAGGGCGCCGACCGCGAAGCTCCTCGCACTGTTCCGGGACATTCCGAACGGTTCTCATGCGCAACATTAAAAATACAACACAAATTGGCGGGGTCCATCAAATAACAGCGACTGCGCAAGTTCTTTGAAGTAAAAAGTAATTTAACACATGTAATGTAAATGTGAAATGAAAAAATGAAGTGGGATAATGTTCAATTGCAGTCGTTGGTCGATACGGGAAATAACCCAAAGATAAACGTTGAAAATGTCAATCAAAATGTCCTATTCATTACTAAAACTACTTAAAAGATTGCATTGTAAACGATGAGGGAAGCTTTCTGTAATACACTACTTTGTATACAAAAAAATAATAAAAAATAAAATTGGCGCACACACACATTTCAGAGACACCATAATATTTCTAATCTTATTGAATACAAATACAGTTTACGAAAACTGGGAAATAAATGTTCATTACTTTATTTTTATTATTACATGCTCCATGTTTGATTTGTTTTGCGCCGGTTACTCGCTTGCTAGGGCGTGGCAAGAAAGAAGGACTCCAGGCTTAGGGCGGCTGTAAGGCCCACTGCGCGGCGGCGGACGAGCAGCTGCAACGCGCCGCTTTCTGCCGCCGTCAATAAGAAGGCGGAGCACCGGGGAATTAATTTCCGAGCAGCACACAAGCTCGCTTGTGGCAGAGGTTCCCGGCCTTGAACGCCAATTCGGAGGGCGCGGCGCGGGCCCCGTCGCGTCAGCGGCCGCAGCGGCGGGGTGGGCACTCGCCGCAAACGAGGGGGACAAGGGAAAAATAAGGTGGCAGCAAGAATAGAGGCTAAATCAATATACATATGTAACCAAACAGGAAGTAGAGAAACAATATAGAAAAGGTGAAAGTAAAAATTAGAAATGAAATAGAACACTGGAAAAGAAAAATGAAAAGAAAGACAACAGAAAATACCGACTTACTTGTTTCGTAATCTCAGATAATTTCGCAGGGTTTTGCAAAAAGTCTGATAAAATTACCAGTATGTATCTCGCAGAGCTTCGAGTCGGGTCAGTTCGATCGTGGAATATTAGTTTTGGAAACAATCCTACGAATACTTTGGAGACTAGTGTTATTTATGAATGTACGACCATTTCAAATACATCACTTTTTCGGTATCAGAAGACCCCAAAATTTGTATTTCCGTTAAAATCTGGGAATCTATTTCCGTAACATTACGTAACTTCTCTATACTGTGTATATTACTCCGACTAATGTACATATACGAGAAAGTACAAGGTTCTATGAAAAAATCTATCTTTGTGTTAGTGAAATTAAATTATCTGCAAAAAATTTGTCATTAAATTATCATTAAATTTGTCATTAAATTATCTGCAAAAAATAAAACGTGTCGGTGCATATCCATATAAAACATGATTAAGAAAAGGGCATCTACAAGTGCAGGGAAACCACTTACGCCAAAATCTCGATTGTCTCGTTAAAATGTCCTTTTCAAACATACGTGGAAGGGTCATGGCACGATTCACTCTCGAGGCAATTTCTGTTACAATGAATTTAATTAAATGCTTATCAAATACTGATTGATGAACTTCATCGTTAAGGAAGTTAATTCAAACTAACATCTACCGTTGTTAGACCCGTACGTGATGCGCTTGTTGCATCTCGGGAGGTGGGTGGTCTATCAATAGTTGTCGTAGTGTAGCGCGTATAAGAGTAGATCTGCGTAAGCAAGGGGGTGGGAATAGGATAAGAATGAGGAAAGAAAGATGGCGCACTGTCTACTGTCCATTTGTTAGGGTACTGTTCCGGCATTCGCCTGGTATTGATAAAAAACTACGAAAACTATTAATTCAGGGCTGCCGCTCGCTAGAGAAGTTAGATTTAAAAAATGGAAAAATCGAGCAAAAATAAAGAAGCTTCTAGAATTGAAATCTCAATTCCAATTAATTTGTGCCTCATTTTATTACTTTGCTAGTAGTAAAGAGCTTAACAAGCTTAACCTATCAATCTTGTGGCTATTCTGTAATTTTGAGCGGGTGTTATGTGACCAGTGAATAAGATCTCAACATATCATCACTAGATCAAATCAATCCCATTTTTATTCGGACAATTTAGCGGTTGCTAACAATTAAAATATCCAACGAATCACTAGCTTCCACCTGATGCGATTCAAAACTCTCAGTAATATTTAGCATTTAGAATAAAATATTTCTAACACGACGAAATAGTTGTTTTTTTTCACATATGCTTTAAAAGAAATTTAAAACCCGACACACAGTGAGACACACTCGGGAGGAGGTAGTACTAGACCCACCACGGCGGTAGTTGGAGACCGACACAGCAAATATCCTCTCTTCAGCCCAAATTCCTGAAGCGATGTGGATGCATATAGGGGCAAGCACAGTGTTTTACGCAGTCAATTTCAACAGGGAATAAGTCAGAAAATTTTTCGGGGTGGTAAATGTTTAGGTCCATCGATTTCACCCAGAACTACATAGCATCCCAACCAGAACACCAGCACCCATCCAGAACAATATAGCATCCCGTATTTTTATACGGGATGCTATATTGTTATTCTGGTTCATTACGTAAATCAAATAGATATAAGCAGATGGCCAGTATACGTAGATGTCAATGAATATTATGTTTATGTTATAGAGAAAATGTGAGACAAATATTTGCCAAATTTGTGGTATTGTATTGCTATTATTCACGCCGAGACAAAAGTTGATGTTCCTTCATCGTTTCACTTTTTCAATTAGTCTCCATTACAGTTAATTTATAATTTACAAAAAAACTGTAGAACCCACGTAAAAAAACCCTTAAAAATAAATACAGTACTACACATGGTTTCAACACTTCTTTGCATTCACATTTCTACATCTGCCTATTTTATCATTTGACCTCTCCCAATGGAGTATGATATCTTAAACTTTTCAAGGGATGTGGTATTTAAAAAAATGGGGTGAGGTACCCAGCCCAAGACGACGGCTGGGTAAAACACTGGGCGAGCGTTGCGTAAATGGAAGTGTACTGCCGCATTCTCGACTGTCTTCACCCGAAGGCCGCGCCGCGCCGTCAGCTACTCGCAGCGTTGGCCTTTTGACGTTTTGCATCTTCATCTTCGTAATGCGCGCTTCGACGATCCGGAGACGACAACGCTGTACTTAATCACGTAACAGCGCCGAAAACAAAGGGCGAGCGAGTGGAGCGTCGCGTGGGAAAGCGAGCGGCGGTCATTACGACAACCCTCTAGTTGTACAGGACATTCGCACACATCGTCGGAAGCGCTCGCCACCCTACCTCATCCCCAACAACAAACTCGCAGTCACACACGCCTTTGGACGATCGTGCGACACTCACACCGCGGCCACTATGTAATCAACCCAAGTATATATTCAGAAGGTAATTGTGTGGAATCCACAGAATGGATATACAGTGTGTGTGTATGTATATATATATATATATGTGTGTGTGTATATATATATACACACACACACACACACACTGCACTTAGATAGCAACCTATTGGAATAATTATATGTATTCTTACCTAAGATTCCACCGAGTAGTAACTTAACAGTGTTGATCGAAAACACACACACACACACACACACACACACACACACACACACACACACACACACACAATTGCAACTGCACAATTGCAACTGCAATTTTTATCGCACGTACAGAAACGTGCGAGAATAGCGTCACATAAGTGCGAAATTTTATTAAAAAATCTCTCCCGCCCCCACAACTTCTCAACCGCATGTCCACAATAAGTCCTGAATAAATCAGTGGACAACTACGAAACCTCGAACACCACTGACTGTGCACCTCCAACTCCCAGCACAACCTTAATAAACAAAGGAATTCTGGAATCCCCCAACATGTTTAAGCACATCCCTGCACTGAGAATGGACAACAAAAACATACTAGTCACCTCAATGTGATTCATCGTCGGTGGCCGTCCTCAGGCGACCTCGACATTTTCACATTCGCGCTCACATGAATAATTTCTTTAATACAGTAAATACCGTCAACGCACCGCCGCGCGGGTTCCTCGTTCACATCGAGTCCCTACCTTCAAGGCACCGACGCAGTGGTCAATTTTGGTTCCGTACCTGGATTACTAGAGACCATTATTTGATGTAAAAACTATGTGACTTATAAATGCATAATTACTTTCATCCTCCTATATGCTATTCGCACGGTGGGTCAAAACTAGCGAGTGAGAACTTGTTACGAATTAACGATAGTGTTAAAACAGTTTTTAGAAGTTAAAATTAACAAAATAATAAAAGACATTTAAGAACTCATTTACTAAGCTGGCAATGAATCTGCATATTCTGGCTCTACAATACTTGTTTTACAGTTTCTAAGGATGACCAACAATTCATACACGACACACTAGGTACTCCCGGTCCCCAAACGCTGACAAATCCTTCCCCAACACCACTGAATTAGAAAACTAATCTCTGATGAATATTTCTCTGAAAGTACACGATATTTCTCTCGAGTTAACAATTAATGAAGTCTTAAATTATAAGACTTATGAATGAAAAAATATACTAAAATACAAAGTGGTAATATAACGTCACCTTTGTAACTTAGTTTACTATACTAAAAATTCGCCCAACTATTACCTATTCTTACTTCGAAATAGGAATAGGCTAATACTTAGCATAGCGATGAGTTCCAGTCCACGGCCGAACAAATCGTTTTGAAAATTTTGTTTTGTCAATGAATAACAAAAGGACTTCTTTAAATTTTCAGTGAAATGTTCACCTGCTTTTCACCAGCGAATATTCTTCTTGTTACCTGATATTCTCTTTTATAGTCGCTTTCTGAACGCAAACATGCTCATATAATAAATTAATGATCTCTTTTCGCATAAGGTACCCGGAAACCAAAAGCACGAAAAAACGCGTGGAAGCAAACAGTCGCAAAAACCACAGATCCAGTGCATCGAAGTAATAGCCTCGGTAAAAGATTTCAACATTTCAAGAATTTTTTTTTTTTTTTTTTTTTTTTGCTAACTCCGTTTGAATTCAAACAAGGTTTTTTACACGACTTGATAATTATCTGTAACTATCAATGAAACTGTAAAATTATAATGCAAATCTATATACCAGGTGAAGCTACACATTCTCGCGTATTTAACTACAGTCATTCAACGCTGCACCATTAAGAAACTTCAAAATAGTTTCCTAATTCCTGTTTTCATTTCGTAAAAAAGGGCTGAGAACGACCCGCCGCTGTCTGAACGGTTGCAAATCTATATAAGACTCTCTAGGGCTGAGGAACAATTTCTCTTGACCCTTCCCTATTGGTTGTGTTCATTGGTCGTCCATTGGACAGCTATGGAGCCAAAATTGAGCACAACACGACTGACTTGGACGAAATGCGAGGTGAAAAACAGTATGTCCCGGTAAAATATAATTTTAAAAACAGCGGTGCTACAATAGCACATACTTTCTCGCGTTAATGGAAACAGCCGCATAGTATTAAAAAAATGCATTTTCTGCGCTACTAACACCTCAGCTACTATTTGAAAACGTCCCAATTCAAACAAAGCGCCTGTGTGAAGAGCGATAGTCAGGAGCAGCAATCATTTCTTACTTTGACAAATGAAACAAACAGGAGTACATTTGACTGATTCAGTATTCGCAGCAAATTATACAGAAGCGTTGTAGTCAAAACTATGTGCATTCGCTTGGCGCATAATATCAATTCTTGGCAAAAACGCTTATTTCCCTCTGTATTCAGATTTCAACTTGTTTATTTGTTACTCATAGTTCATTCATCATACACAGATGATAAATAATATTAATAAACTAATTAATTAAATGAATTAAACTAATATTGATAAACTAATTAAATTACTAATATTCTACGATTTGTAATATTAATTTATTTCCACCTTTTTATATATGGACACCGCATCAAACAATGCGCAGGAAAATAAAACTAAGGTAGTATGTTCGTTAGATCCACCACCATGAGTCAAACTGAAAGCTTTTTGCATGAAAAATTCCGAACATGGTCGAAAGTTTTCATGCAGAAATCGTGCATTCTGTACTGCACGTCCAATCTGCACGAGTGCATTTATTTACCACAGAATTTAAAGCATACTAATAATCTCCGGTAGTGACATTTTACATGTCAAATACGGTAGTGTCACTTAGTGGGTCTCCTCGACATAACACCGCAGATCTCTCTTTGAATATCAAGTGTCTCCACCTCTCTGCTCTTACGCAATGTCTGGTCAATGGAAAGAAGAACGTTGCACCGAGTACAGGGGTGGCGTTCGCGGTCAGCGCTCTGAGCAGAAGACTTTCAGTGGCGGTTTGTCCTCTGGCCCGTTACGTAAACGCATCAACTGACTACAAAAACACAGATTTCACGTTCTCCGACTGAGACTGTCGTGGCTTGTGTATCTGAAGTGCCGTGAGCATTCCACATGACTTCCTTACGAATACACAAATGAGTATTTCCTTCGGTTTTATTATTATTTTTTTTTATCTCTGAAGTTTAGACGATTCTAGTTTATCATTTAACCTCCCAGTCTTGAATAACTAACGAAATGTAAAATTCTCTGGAAATAAAATTAAATTCAACTTAACTGCCATATAAGTTAGCAAAGTTGCGATCGTTTGGTATTACCTTCATGATTTCGTATTTTTTACGAAAATTAAAAAGAATGACTACAGAACGACCCTTGACTATTTCCAGGCTACTAAGAGAATCATGGTTTTTAAAACCTGACATTTAGAATTTGTAGCGCGGGTTCAAAACAGATTTTCGCAGGATTCTGCTCTATTTCAAGTTTCTCATTTCATCGTATGTTTATTTTTAACCTCGTCATTATCCCCAATCAGAGTAATCCACAGTTGGCAACACCAGAATCCTCGGGCTACTCTTCAAGCATTGCACGTCCAAAGGTGAGGATGTTCTTGTGTCCTCTCTCACAGGAGTATAAAACTGAAATTGTCTTGAAAAATTGTACGCGTCCCAATAATTCCGATTTTCCCAGTCATCCTTCGAACAAAAACCGTAAACTGACGAGACTTGGTGGCTCAAGAATGAACAGTAGCATCGAAACGGAGGTGGAGCGGGAGGTATAAAACGGAGAAGGGCAGCGAGCAAGCGAGTCAATCAGCATTAACGAACTTGGTGTGAGCATTCGCTAAGTTGCCTATTTGCGAACCACACTCCCAAAGCGGTATCATATTTGGAAATCTCGGACCCACTCCCCAAGGCCTTTTTGGCCCCAGCTCTTTGCGACACGTGGCAGGGAAGGGACGTGCCCGTCGCATTTCGAAACCATGGAACACCTACACCTTGGTTTGACAATGGATAGATTGAAATGAAGTTAAGATTTTCGGCCTCAGACAAAATGATGAAATTTCATAATTATAATTGTAGGAGAATTAGAAGATATCGAAGTGACGATAATAGTTTCGTGAATTACGGGTATATAGATTTTACTTTCGTTTTTTCTCTAATAACGCATGCACATTAATATGAATGTACGACGCAGCCCTTTTATTTCATTCCTTTCAAGCATTCGATATCTCTGCGCGCCCAGCCGTCGCGAAGGGTTGGATCCGGCAGGTGCAAAGGAGGAACAGCCTATGTTCAGAAATATTTTTGATACCCGTACTCTTACACGTGTACATACTGTCATTGTTCGGAAAGCACTCTCAGAAATATCAACGCGTCCTCTCAGAGATTCTGAGGGATTAGGAGGAAAGCGAAGAGAACGATGCCTAAGGATTGCAAATGCAAATATCAATATGCAAAATTAAAACGTCGCCCGAAATCCATTTGGTTTAGGAATGAAAATGCTACAATTAGCGTTCACATTGAACACTAAACTGACAGTCATCCAACATAACTTCATATTTTAACGTATAAATTGTGATTATTTTTTTTCCATTCACAAACAAAACATCAATCATAAACATCAACTTTCAAAAATGTTTCATGGTTTTATAAAACATTTTCATGTTTCTTCAAAACATCGTTAGTTTGAAAATACATCATGTCACATCCCTACCCTTGACACATCGCTCAGGATCGACGCTGCATCGCGGAATACGGCGAGACGAGTGCCGATTATATAATCAGCGAAACCTTTCGAGACGAAAAACATAGGATTCCAATTTTGTTCCGTCTTAGATGCAGGTCTTCGAATGCTTTTGCCGCTAGAAAACGAATCTTTGCCTCCTGAATAAATTCACCACAATGCTCGCCTCTATATTAATATTTTATTGCTTTTATTACAACTTGCTGCTTTAAAAATACATAAATACATCATAATACAATGCTTTACACTACATGTTTTGCCATTAGAGCTCCATACGTCTGTCAGTCTCAACTATTTTGTATTGCGCTGAATAACACTTGTTTACAAACTAATTTCACTACACAACTGTACATGATAATCGTAAAAATTGTATTTACGGCGAAAATGTTCAGGTCCCTTACACTTTTTAAAGCATTAGAAAACATGTCGATTGTTGGCGTGTAATTTTCTTCTTTGTTCACCTGATTTTTGCTTTTCATTACCATTTTCTTGCTGGGTGTCACAGGAAGTTCTCCAGAAGAAACAGCTACTTGATAAGCGAGTACAGTATTGTAGCTGTTGATGCAGCATCTATATTAAATCTACGATATTCACTGCTCTGTTCTAGTGCTCTCTGCTGACAATGAAAGACTAAACTTGAATCCCCACGTCTTACGATGTTTCAACAATTGAGCTCAAAATTCTAGAAAAAAAGGTGCGCAATAAGCCTAGTAAAAGGTAGCGCTATGGAAGTGTGAACACTGAAGTCAAGGTCGACCCAGCGAAGTCTAAAATCAGTCTCATTTTTCGTTTTGGACATTGGGCAGTGAATATTAGTGATAGCGGTTCCCGTTTCCGTTTTATACGATAAAATAACATGTCAGTACAAATTATTTCCCTCGGGACCGATATTTTCCGCCTTGGGCAGGTTTCATTGCAATAATAATAATAATAATAATAATAATAATAATAATAATAATAATAATAATAATAATAATAGTCCACAAATACTGACTTTTAATGCAAGTAGCATAACCCAGCGAGAGCACGTCGGTATATCGACACGCCTAATGTACCGAGTCGCAGGTGTGAGTCATTCCAGAGTAAAGGAACAAAGAAATAAAAAATAAACAAGATTTTTAAAAAAGTTGTTGAGTTAAGCTCCAATATATTGTCTTAGGTTTTTCAGAAACAATTTACATTGAAAGATGCCACATTGTTTTTTTCTTGTCTGGAAAGTCGTGTATATTATTTTACGTACTGTTAGAGTACATTGTGGACTATATACTATTCAAAGATTACTCGAGTGACGAAGATTTCCTTAGTTTTAAAACACGTTCGAATTTTCTATACATTTCATTGTCGTTGTCGCCGATATATCGAAAAGTTCGACCAACTGGGTTTGCATGCTGCACATTTTACAGATAACTATTATTAAAAATCCACTTTTTTAAAGAAAAAGTTAATGGGAAAACATCATCCAAATTTTAATTAATATTTGACAGCAATCCTATCGCTTAATTTCACATTATTTATTTACATTGATTTTACCAAAAGACGTTTCGGGATTTTTTCTCCCATCATGATACAAATATGACGTGCATTTATTTTGAAGTAAACTTATGGTTCGAAATACTTAACACACTGTCGAATCTGCCGATACATATAATTTTTCTCGTGTCTTGAGCAGACTTTTTCATCAACCATAAATGAAAAGCATGCGACCAGCATTCTCGCCAAACGAGCCTCAAAGAAAGCACGGGAGAACGACGATATTAGGAGGTGGTTTGACGGGCTTCATAAACAATACGCGACCATGAACATCATGCTTAAACCTAGCACATTGTACATAATGCCATGAGGTCGTCGGGCAGTTCCGCGAATGAGATATATGACGTTACTGAAGAACTTTTGTTTCCTATCACTTTTCACTTTACGATGTGTGTTTATCCAGTTTCGATGTTTTAAACAGCTTGCCAGCGCCTATTTCATCACTACCAAATCTCTGTGATAGTAGGAAGAAATAAAAAAACAACTTCGACAATTTTATTCGGGAAAAGAGCTTCATAAGATGAATACTTTAAAGGAGACAAACGCCGTTATTAGATGAAAAATCGAGCCGAAGAATAGAGCTCGCTAATCTGTTAATTCAATCTGGTAAAGGAAATGGAAACGGGAGTGCTTAGAAGCAATATGTACCTGAAATATAGATACTTTCACAAACAGTTCAATTTTCTTTTTCAGTTCTAAATCGGAACTGATATTTTGACTTTTATGGTACTTCAGTTCCAGAAGATGCGAGAATTCTGGCCCGGTCATATCATCACTAGCTTGATATTCGCAAAAAACTCATGAGATGAGGAAAATATCGAAAGCACAAACGGGCGGATTGTAATCGGGCCACAAGAGATCCGCCTGCTTTCCTGCCTCACTTCTCCTACCGCCTACTTACAACGCCTACAGCCGCCCAGAACAGGCGGCAATCTCGCGCGCTAGCAGTGGCGGAAGTGGCGGTGCCTCAGGGGGTAGGGGGACATATTTTGCCCAATTTCACTTTACGACGCATCTATTCATCCGATTTGGGCAATTGATATGGCGTTGGATTCACGAAGCATTTTCCCATCGCGTTATAAGCCAACAGTTGTTTTTTTCTTCTTCCAGAACTACAAAAAGCAATTTGAAAAATGAGTTTTCGAAATAGGGCTCCTCAGCGTAAATTTTTTATTAAATGCGAATCAAATGCCCTTTACTAATTGAAAATCGGACCGCTTGTTCAGACGTTATTAGTAATGTAATTTTTGGTGCTGCCACGTGGATGAGACAAATTGAACTAGTCGGTACATTTAGTTTAACGCCAGCGCAATGAAACAGGAAAGGTAAGCCATTCGTAACGGCTGGCGTTCGTTAAGGATTTTATTCCAATTTCAGTTAAGAACAATACAAACAAATGATATTAAAGATGTCCGTTTAATACTTTTTATAAAAGAAAATGTTATTTTTTCTTCTAACCATGTATTATGAAAAGCATTGAACGACCCATGTCCGATATCAAAACGGACTTTATAATCCTCGCCTATCGTGTCTGTTCGCAAACTTCCAGCGCGCCAGTTCAATGAATAAATTTAGTTTCACTATTTTGTAAATATACAAAAGTTGTATTCGCTTAATACATATTCAATACAAGCTGCATAGAATACAATAAACATAGTGTACAATAATAGGCACTTTCGTGCATCTCTCTACCTTACTAATAATTTTATTTATGTCATCTAATATCCAAATCATCTTATCCTTAACATTCCACCCTTTCCACAGTTTTCCTTCTTCGAAAACCCTCAACTCCTTAATATATGTTCCCAGTATCCCTCTTCCATCTAACAGATCCTACATTTCCCCCTCACTATTTAGTCAATATCTACTCGCTCTAGTTTCATTTCCTAACCTATATCTTTCTCTCCTTCGTCTGTCTCTTTCCTTTACGTAACTAAGAATATCATTTAACTGAATAATTTTATATCATTTGTTATAAGTTTCTTATCTTTTCGTAATCTTGCTGCAATAAATGATCTTTATCCCTTAGAAGCAATTCCTTCCTTAAATCAATCCCTTCTCCTCTTAACTTTGTCATTTCGTTCAAAGAATTAATTATTATTCCAAAAACTATCCCTTTTCTATTCAGAGTTCTCCATCTGTGCTCTTACCTAATTCCCACCAAACTTGCTTTAATAACTCATTTCCCCTCCGTCTCCTAATTCTTTCCCCATACCTACACGCTATTTTGCCCATGTCTATTCTAATATTTTGCCTCTTTGTATCCCATCTTAGCATGTAACCGAGTGTTATTTGCTCTGTATGCGGGCGCACGGCGTTAACAACCACATCGAGGCCTGATCCCGTGGCGCTGCGCGTCTGCTGCTCGGCCTCTCGCGCGGCCCGAGTAAGGCTCGCCTTCGCGCGCCAACAGAAAAGGGCATACGCGTTCCTGCGCAGGTCGGACTCCTAGGCCAGCTTTCTCTGCGGCACATGCGATTATTCTTATTCCCTTTACGTAGACGATAACTCGTACGGAACGCTGCCAAGGTTTTGACGTGTAACCTTCAGTGCACCCTCAACATTTTCCAGTTGGAACGAACGGTTTCAAATTTGGCGCACACACCTATTCCATCACTAAATTCCTTTCGGAGTCCTTAGGGATGTCAATATTCTAGACGAAACTTTATCCAAGCAATAATGTAAGTAAACTAGTCACAACAATACAAAATACAAATTGACAATTTACTGCTTGAATGGAAGCAGAAAGAAATATATAACACACATGATTTATAGTTTGATAACTAAATAAAATTCACAATACATTCCACATATTAGTACCAATTTGGATACTTGGGTTATTGTTTTTTGCCTGATTGGGCAAATTGCCAAAAGATATTTGAAATTATAATTTCATTATTCCGCTAACATTTGGAATCATTATGTAAGTGTCTTATACACCTTGCCCCAAGGCCCAACCAATGTGTTACCACGTGCAATCAATGTTCGCGAACGTCAGACATCTTGGGAAAAGCAACGCAGTAATTTGTCTCATGACAACTGGCGGGGACACATACGCAAGCAAATAACCACATAGGCCCACATGCGCGCATACACCAAACGGTTGGAGATTCTCAATCAAATCTCAAATCAAAACAAGACAGAAACAACATTCCTTGGGTACAATACTCTTCGAACGGTTCGGAGCAGCCATTGTGGAATCTGAACTGAATTGCATTGGCGTTCATTGCATCGCTTTTTCAGAAAATTTAGAAATAAATTCGTCAAAAACTTCTTGAGCGGGGTACGTTTTGCTAATATCTAATTTTTTAAATAAATTAAACATCAAAACAATAAATACAAGATTCTGAAAACTACGGGAAGAATGAGGACCGCTAACTTTATTCTAGCGCATCCGAAGCTGTAAATGCACAGCAGATTTGTGTAGAGCAAAAAAAATATTACCCACAATATTAAATTATATTGCCTTTTAATTAATGAAACAAGGAGTGCGAAATTATGAGCAAAATGCTCCTCCACGAGAATTTGCATCAGAGTTTAGTATCGAGGGAAACAAACACCACGCCTACCGACGTTTTTTCACGCAGTCATGTGTCAATCGACAGGTGGCACCAAGCAGCCCTCGTCTTCCTTCCGTCACAACTGAGATGGATGGACTGATTCTGCGAGTTCGATAAAGTATCTATAATAGATAAGCCCTCACCCTCAACCTGACACTCGTAATTACAACCGTTCAAATAAATTTTGTTTGCAATGCTGCGAGCGTGGCACGTCTCGTCACATCGCGACTCACAAAACGTTTCAACACGAAACCATCCGATAGAGAGAGTGGACGGAAAGAGGACAGATGAGTAAAATATAAATATATTATTCCAATTCCGTGTAGGTCACTTGCAAGTGTCAAAGCTTTAACGAGAATATGACGACCTTTCACCAATCTAAACGCGCCTAAGGAGAGGATAAAACAATTGCTGCGTTCACCTGCAATTGGTCCAGAGCAAGCTCAGCCTTCTGCAAGCTCTCCATGTGCTTTATCATGCGACGAACGTCGTTCTGCGAACTCTTCGTCTTGCGATAGGCGTAATAGCACCCGGTCAGAGCCAGCAATAACGCCGTTACCAATATGAGATCTTTCACAGAGTGGCCAGTATCTACGTTCATACTACACAATTAGTCAGCAGTCATTACTTTTTCTGCGCATGAGTAAAATTATCACTAAAGCTACAGAAGCGCTACAACACATTAACAGTACACTCATTGCAATCCGAAAAATTGGCTCCCAAGTGGCGTGCTGACTGGAGACACGTCTTCAACGATTTCTCCTAGTGGAAGAAAATATTTTGCGTTAACTGCACGGTAAACATTGCAAATAACGGAGGTTTCTCAAACATTTCAGGCTCTATCTTCCGAACACAAGCTAAAACCTAAAATTCCTTCGTTGCCCTTTCAAGCAGCCTCCCTTAGAATATCCTTGCAGAAAAAATGAACATATACACATTGTAATGGGTAGAATTTAACACACTACTGATTTCCCCGTATTGCAATAAAATACATTTTTGTTTGAATAATGGATTTCCCGTGCTGCCCAGCGACACTCACCAGATTAATAAGAAAAAACTGTCAGCAGAGGCGAGGGAGAGGTGCGAAGCGATAGCGAAACTCATCGAGGCAATACGCGGCGAGCGTCAGCAATGCACGTGTCAAAAGAAGCCATGCAAAAGAGTTGCTGAAAAAGAGCGGTGCAGCTGACGTGCCGTAGCGAGCTCTTTGGCCGCGACGCAGCTTGGCTGGGAAGGGCGTAGCGAGCGGGGTGGAGGCGGGGGCGGCATTATGTTGCACAATGGCAAGAGGGCGGTGCGGCCAGAGCCACCCCTCGCGACGCCCGGTAGCCCGCACCTTCCCCCTCCCCCAAATCCCAACCCGCCCGACGCGCAACGCCGCCAAAGGAAGACCGACGCGGCAGCGGACAAAAAACCTCCTCCCCGTCATGTACGCCCGGGCCCACGTGCTTCAGAAGCTGCGAAACTACAATGCGATAAGATTTTATGCAATTAGTTTATAATGTTAAGCTTTATGGCAAGGGTACACGTTTTGAAAACGAGCGAGTTTTCAAATTTGTTCGAATGCAATAAAGCAACATTAAAAACGAATTGCATTAGCTATTTTTTGTATAACAGCATTATAAAATTTGTAAGAGAAATTTAACTTAAATAAAAACTTAATAATAAAACTTTTGCGAAGCTTTTACTTTCTTGTGTCGTCTCGGGTATTTTGATCTCAGTGCGAGAAAACTGTGGTCGGCCGTTCCGTTTACCGTTACCTCCCCCAAGCTTCGCTGGTTGGCTGAATGTGTGATGACGCAATCATTAGTGCCGTAAAATCTAATACGTCATCATGTATGCCGTGCCCTTTTACGAACGATTTCTTGCAATAGATAACGTCGTTTATAATGCTGGTATACAAAAAACTACTATTATGCAACTTGGGATCATTCGATTTCTCAACGCTCACGAATCTTGAAGCATTCGACATTCAAAAACTATTCATTGAGCTGTTTCATGGGAATTTTTCCACAAATTCTACTCAACTTGCGATTTTTAAGAAACAATATGAATGTTATTAATTAAATGAAAAATAAGAGAATATTAATATTCGCGTTTAAATTTTGAAAAAACTTGGGCCTTCTTTATCTTTAAACGCGTCATATTTGTACCCATACTGTAAGCCTTTACACAAAGCAAGGCACGGCCAACATTTGGATATTTAACACTCCGGCAAGAGAGACGATCCCATGGGAGCAGTTTAAAAACCACGCAATCCTACTTTTAAAAAAACAGAATAATGAAAACGACGTTGATCTAGGGATGGAACCGCATCATCTACCCCACAAGAATAGTTTGATCCCTTTGTGAAGGTGTACACACAAACGAGGAAGACGGGTTTTTGTCCTTATAGGTGGGGAAAATTCCATTCCAAAGAGCGCCCCTTTCTACCCCCGCCTCCTGCTCAGACTACCCTCGACGCGCGGCACCCTGTTCTACTGAATGACGCAACAAGGGCATGAAGCACCGGTGTGACGGACTGACGAGCCTGAGGTTTAAGCTTACTACTTTACCGGCCAAGGAAGTAGGGAGCACTTGCGCTGCATTACGCCGACGCGTTTTTTCTAAAGTTTTTCCCCCACAGTAACAGTTGAAAATTATGACAGCTCAACGGTAATGGAAAAGTGCCGCCTGTGAAATACTGGCTGTTTTTCACGAAACATTCGATAGCCACCTGTGAAACTCAACTGAATAAAGAAGCATGCCAACTACTGTATTTAGAAAAGCAACAGTTCAAGAGTAGAAACCATGAATATTGTTCACATGCTTGCAGTGGAGAATGATAGAACCACAACCCACAAGTAGATCACGTAAAAAACGTAACAAATCAAATACACATGTGAAGCACAACGCAAAAAATGAAAGTAAATGCTATTACAGTTTAAAGACACCCCTATAACAGAACAGATAAATGAAGATTTCCATGACTACAATATATGTCAAGAAAGCTTTCTAAGGCAGTGAAATGGAAAAAACCACAATTATCTCAAATCCTAATGGTTATACGTTAGTACAGCATGGCAAACAAGATGAATTTCAAGCATGCCAATGTTAGATTGTTAACTATTTTTTTAAAGGGGTCTGAAAAAATGTTAAAAATCAAATGCACCATGCAAATTTCACAGGTCACTAACAAAGGAAAAGGGTATATTTCACATTGCAGCTACCTACAATATCACTTCTTATGATGAACAGTGACCTATGTATAATGATTTTATCAAAACTCATGCTTTAATATAATTCAATTTATTCTAAAAAAATTAAGACAATATAAACCTCTGAAAATTTGTTGAAGAAAGTTAAATTGCCTTTGAAAGTTATGAATCGGTATTCCCTTTGTCAGCACGCCACTCACAACATAAATGACACATGAATGCAATCATTTTAAGTCACATCTACAATTATATGTAACTATATGCAACAAATAAAGAATATGGACAAGGAAGAATGATTAGGAAAATTATTTCCACTGTACCTTTTGGTGATCCAAATAAAACAACATCCATGGCTTTCAAAGCAATTTTCTGCTTATGAATAGGATCTTTAATTCCAAGGACATTACTTAAGTAATGCATATTGTTTACAGCAAGCCTAAAAGCAATAAATATAATACATAGAATAATTAAAGTGATATCTCTATTTGTCATACACTCAAAATTATTATACAACACTGACCTTGGAAGCATTGCTCCTGTAACTTTGTGAAGTTTGAAATTTTCAGCATACTGTGGTAATTCCACACTTGAACACAGCCAATCTGATGTCTGCTCGACAGTCCAGTTGTGAACCTGTAAAGAAACATGATCTCACTGACACACTGACCAAGTCTTGGGAAAGTATCTGGGAGTTTCATGGTTCAAGCACTTCTTCAATGATGATATAACCAAGCAGGATGTTCACATCACCACAAGACAAAGAAGGAGAATTTTGAACAAAATAACATCAACAGTTCTTTTATGCCTACTGACAGGTATATATGCACCACAGTCTTCCATGACAACTAGCATCAATCAACACTACACAACCAAACAACTATCAAATTAACTCAACAACAAAAATCCAACATTCAGTTGAAAATAAAATTAATAGTTCTCTAGACTATTTTTCTCATATATTTAATAGTTACATTTATAATATTCTTACCTCAGAGCGTATCCATGCTTCCCACAATTCACGCACAGAAATATGATTATCATCATTTCGATGGAAGACTCGCTGTCTACGTTCATATCCATCTTCATATTGCAACTCTTGTCGTAAAAACTACACAAAATAAAAAAAAGTAAATAACATGATGAGAATCATCAACTAAAACGATTCCAAAAAATTATACCTCATCTGATTCAGAGAGATCCACGTTTCCATTAGCATCATCATCTAGTTGTCTATGAAGTGAACGGATAGCTTCCAAACCAATTCTATCATGAGATGCAAGGGTCAAACAAGCTACATCATCATTGCAACCTTCTCCTATTGCTGAAAACAATTACATTAAAAACATAAGAGAATTTTTATGTTTCATTTCAATAACATTCTTTACATTAAAATACTATAAACTAGACAAAATTTTTGCAGTTTTCGAATATTTCTCATCATATTCAGAAAGTGCTTATTAAAATCAACCTCAGTAATAGCAATACTTAGAGTCATAGACAACATATAAAAAAAATATACTGTTAATCCTCAAGCATAAACTGTCACTCAACCACTCAAACTCAATAGCCTAAACACTATTTTCCTTCCAATTATATACAATATGATTTTAATTAACTTTCCCAATTCCTTTTCCCTAATTGTCATCCTTGTTAACATAACACAGAACCGACAGTTATCGTCAAACTAACAGTTTATAAATTAAAAGTGAAAAATGGAAGTATTAACTCCTTTTGATGCATTATGAATTAATATCCTCCTCTACAAAAATTTAATTGTAACTATTCAACTGTAAAACTTGTATTTGTTATCATACATATAAGCACTGCAATGTTAGGTTTCAACAACGAAACGAAGAAAATATTTACCAGCTTCAAAACTGGGTGTTACATGAGGAACACCTTCATTCGCTACAGATTGGGAACTTCCAGACCTTAAAAGATTGGCACTTGAGAATGATGGCTTAAGAGTTCGTTCTTGTCGAGCTTCTGGAACAGTTTCTGTTTCACTTTTATCCCCATTGCACCCGCAACTTATTACAAGACACAAGATTATGCCAGTTTTGAAAATCGTGTACATTTTATTCTATGATCCACTCCGACTCTCTGGTGATTTAACACTCGTTAACAATCCACACTGTTTCTTCTTCCAAACTCATTCCTTTCTAGTAACAAATTAAGTATTTCTTTCATCGAATAATTTTCAAGACATCTCAAAACCGAACTAAAAAATACAATACATCTATATTTCAACTTCAAGGTTGCTGGCTGCTGGTAGCCGAGGTCACGGAGTGTTAGCAGATGAGACTAATTAGAAAGCAGCTTGGAATCAACAACGCCATCTGTTAGTAGAAGTATACAATTTTCGAACAAATTCTAGAATGTGAACATGGACGACATTCTCAAGTGATTTTTCTCTAAAATTGTTCGACAAATCAAAGGGCTAAATAAAACTAAGAATTATTTATTACATAAACGAGAGAAACTAATAATTTAATATCATTCTACAACTGATAATTAGTGAATGTATATTAATTTACTACAATTGTCACACGAGCGATTTAGTAAGACAATGTTGGTATCACCTGCAATAAAGGCTGCCATTTCCAATCCTTTGAAATTTCGCGAAATGCGTTTTGTTTATACGGTGTGTGGTGTCGCTCTACGCGTAGTTATTTTGGATTAATTGTTAACTTGTTGAATTTATAATGTTTCTTGCAAGTTCATGTGCGTACTTGCTGGAAAAGCGTAAGACATACGTTTTAGATTCAGTGAACTGTCATTGATTGGCGGGAGTTATAAAGAATGTGTTATTTTACTGATAATGTTTCAATTTAGTGTAGCTAGACATGTGGGAAGAAGATAGTGACAATAATATATCCGATAACGCCCTTACTCTGAATCTCCAGGCTTATGGTGCAGATGGATCTGCTTGTAGCTCCTCGGAGGAATTGTGTATTGATACAGGTACGGAGGAAGGTTCACCTAAGCAAAGAAGTAGAAAACGGAAGAGATCTGAGGAAGATGTCGAGGATGGAGATGACGAAGAGGATACAGACCACACGGAAGAGGTTGACATGCCTGACGTTGTTCACCAAATGGAAGCAGAAATCGAGAGGCAATTGGATTCAAAGGCCAAGAAATCTAACCTCACTGTAGCTAACGTGAAGAACATTCTTAAAGATGTTATTACTAACGAGCATGTTTTAGATTTAGTTCGACATACAATGAAGCAACCCGAAAAGAATTTTTGTATCAGTAAGGTGTTTTCTTATGCACCAAAACTCACTAGAGCAAAAACCAGAGAGCTTCTGAATACATTCCCTTCCATGGCGTGGCCGATTACTCCAAGTAAAAATATAAGTAACTCCAAATGTAAGGTGTTGATAGAACAAGAATTACCTGAAGACTCAAGTGGGGAAGAGTATCAACCAGATGAAGATGATGATGAGAAACATAAACAAGATAGTAGTTTTTGTGTTGATGATCAAGATGAAGATGATGATGAACAAGCAGAGTCAGACGAAGCAGATGCTCAAGGTGATGAGGAAGATGAGGATGATGAGGAGGAGGATGAAGTTGAAGATGAACAGGATTCAGATAAAAATGATGGAAATAAAATACAGTTAAATGTGAAACCTAAAAATGTATCCCTTGGAGGTGAAGATGATGAGGACGATGATGATGAGTGTAGGTTAGTAATTTGTGATAATGACAATGATGGTAAAGAAACACCCTTGACTAGTAACCTTGCAGCAAGAAATGTTCATGTGTGTAAACATAATCGTTCTAAAAAAGCTGTTATTAACGACACTGCTACTCAAACATCCTGGCCAGAAGTTAGTGGAAGAAAACCTCAGAATCGAGTGGAAAATTCAACTGTCTCTCTATCTGAAAAGACACCTATCATCTCTGAGGAAAATATTTGTCAGAGAACACGGTCTAAATTGTCTCTAAGCGACACTCCTTTAGAAACAATTGAAAGTGCTTTTATACCTCCTGATATCACTACAGATATGTATGATTCAGAATGTGATGATGAAGATTGGAAGAATTTCTTAAAAGGTTTCACAGAACCTTTGAAACCAGATATCCAGGATGCTCCAGATGATGATGAAAATGATCCAGAGTACAATATAATGGCAGATGAGGAAGAAACTGATGACAAGGAAGAACTAAGAGAAGATCCTGGGGTGAAAGTGTCTCGTAAAGAAGTAAATGCCTTAATGGCTGAATTGTTTGAATATATTGGGATGCTTTCAGATGAAAATGAAGGGAATGATAATTTCCAAAAAAATAGTGAAGGAGCATTCTGTGGAGCATTTGAACAGAGGAATAATGAAGATGAGTTAAAAGATATTGCTGAGCATATAGCGGGAGCACTAGAACAACATACAAAAGAAAGTGCACCTGTAGAGTCATTGCAACCTAATGAACGAGTGTCCACTCCTATTGACTTATACCCATCTCCTGAATCTATATCAAATGAAAAAGAAACTACAATAGGGGATAGAAAAGCACCTTCTCCAACCGTTGGTAGTTCTTTTACTGAAGTAGAGGTCGAAACATGGAAGATGCCACAAGTGAAAAGATTGCTTCTAGAACAGCAAATGCGCATGTATGTTCAGTTTCAAACTCAGCATTTCCTTCTAACTTATTTGCACCCTTTATATCATATTTACTCCATGGACTGTAAACAAAACTTGTTAGTATTAAAACATCACGCAAAGTACAATAAAAGTTCTACTTATTATCCTGCAAACTTGGATGGTGCTCTTGTACTTGTTGAAAAATGGGAGCATTTACTATCATCTGAAGACGCAAAAAGAAGGTACATGGACTTCATGGATCAAGAAATTGAAATGCAAAACGTGATGAAGAGAAGGAAACAATTTCATCGTGGGGAATTTCCCCCTGGGTTTTTTGAATTTGTATGCAATAGTAATGTGTTTATATATCCTGCACTACTGCCCACTAATCCGTTTCGTTGTGATGGGCATACAACTTCTCCTTTCTTTAAATCTGAAGATCATTTAATAGCTTTGGGGTTGGAGCATTTTATGAACTATGCAAAAAATAATCCTAAAGTTTTGGGTAAAGTGTCTGTGCCAAAGATAGTTCCTATGATTGTTGAACATTTTCTGCCTGCAAGACGTACTAGTAGTGTATATACCAGAATATTGGAATGTTCAAATTCACAGAAAGATAATCCCATCAGACATTTCTTCCAGAATAATTGTGTTCCCAAAACGGTACATTATGTATTAGCTAGTAATGGCAAATGGTTACCACCATGCCAACAACCCCTTCAATTACTTCCAGGGGCATGGAGGGAATATATAATCTCTAAAAGTCGTTCTAGTATTAGTGGAAATGTGTAATTTTTTTAATGAAAATATATATATTATGTGAGAAGACTGAAATGTAAACAATACTTGAAATATCAGGACAACTTTATGTCAGTTTTTGGGATCATTAATTCATCATCCACTAGTGAACTGCAAAATTATTTTCCTTGAAATTTTGTGTTAAAACAAATATGATTTTATATTAGAGTATTTAACTTGACAGTTCCTTAAATATAATTTGCCACTTAGTCTTGGTAGAATTAATTTGCAATTGTACTTTTTTTTTATAATTTGTGCCAAATTTTCACAAACAATTAATTAGTTAATGAAATTTTGAGTATTTATATTGTTATTTTTTCGGCATGAATTTTCTTCTTTAAGATTGTGTCCTTGTTTAATTTTTTAAGAATGATATGAAAGAAGAGGTTTAGTTCAGTGCCCACAAATCAAATTTTCTGTGTTAGGTAAAGAGGAATTTGTAATTTCATTTGTGGGAGAACAAGGTACACTTTTAATAATTTTCCTGTAAGCAGTATTGTTTTTATTAAAAGAATTGAAGACTGCTTGAGAAACAAATATACTTGTGTTAGGAGATATCTTGTAGAGCAACAGTTCCCACTTTTTTCTCTTCATAAACCCATAAAAAAACTGACATTGATGAAATCCCAAAATTGCCAATAGTAACAGTGAAGAAAACAATAAATAGAAGTGTTATTAAATTTATTTTCCACATTGCATAATGTTTCAAAATACAACTGTAAAGCATCTTCAGACAAACATTTATAAAACTAAAGTTAACATTAATGTACTAAATGAATACAATAAAATGGAATATTCATTCTAATAAGCTGAAAACAAAAAGTGATCTTCAATACCTGCTGGCCTGTAAAACCTCAAATGGATGTTTAGACAATGTGAGGAAACAAAGAAATTTGAAGTTTGGGTCTTTGATGAGATGCTTAATTTTAATGAGTTTCTGACTTTGAGGTAAGTATAAATTAAAAGTAAAAGGAACTTTTCCTTTCCCGAAAAAAACTTTGTAACCAGTTGTTCAATGCAGATATATTAAGTCTATTAGGAAAATACCTTTTGAAAATTAACTGAAGCTGAGAAGTTCATTTATATTCATTTCAATATTTTTGATAAGTGAAATTTTATTTTCTGATAAGCTGCTGTGAGAACCAAAATCTTTATCTCCAGACATTGAACCCTAAGGTTGAATTTCTTGAGCCTGGCTCCTATTTTATCATGCACAGTTACAATAATGACATCTGGACATAGTAAAGAGAATTGAAATAATTTGATTTAGAAACAAATGTTAGTTAAAAATTTGGGTTTTTGGAAACAAAGAATATCTTTTGTATAAAAGTGAGTGTATATCTATGTTCCATAAAGACCTGAATCACTGGAGTGATTACTTCCAACTGTTGAACGATCACTAGACATCAAATGTTTAGGCACTAAAAAATCCTCTTTTAGGCACTGAAGGTACTAAAAATATCAAGAATAAGGAGAAAAAAGGCACTGTCATAAGTTACATACAGAATAAAATGAAAAATTGCTTGTAATTTTTGTCTATTATTTTGTAAATTTAAATGCACAAAAAACCATGTACATTTCAATATAAGATAAGATTTACATATTTACAACTCATTTATATTTTATTCTTATTATAGTTTGCATTGTAAAAGAATACCAGTAACTTTTCAAGGATCACACTTTCAAATTTGCAATGATAGACAAAATCAATTTGAATGCAGAGAAGGATCTCTCAACATCTACTGATGTGACTGGCATATATTTTAGAAGTCCGGCATTAGCAACACGAAAACCTGGGAATTTACATTTATTTCCACTTAAAATTTCTGTGCTCCCAGTGTGTTGTCAATCGACCATGTTCTCAGAGCATTGTTGGTATTTACGAAATAGGGAAATGAAGGAAAGTTTGTTGGCATAATTTTAGGAATTCTCTCGTATTTTAAAATTCAAAAATGTGAATTAAAGGTTTTGTAATGAATGGTCACATTCGACAATGGCTGATTTTCTTAAATCTTAGCTTTATATATAAAAATAATACATAATAGGCAAAAAGTTAAATAATTCTAAATAAAAGGAATGCAAAAATATAAAAAAATAAAAAAGCATTTCTGGCAAAAAATAAGCTTTATAAAACTTCATCATATGTCATAATTTGTTATGAAGTTAGCTAGAATAAAATAAACATTTCCCTAAACATCTACTGTCTAATGATTACTTTTGAAAGACAGAAAATCTTGTGGGAATGGAACAAAACCTTTTTCTCTTAGTATTTATTAATCAATAACTAAATTTTTTTTTTTTAATTCATGACATTTAAAAATTTAAAATTGAGAGATAAATTGCATTGCAAAAAACAAATCTGGCTTTAATATTCGTAGAGGAGAGGTAAGAAAAATAATTACACTTTTGCAATTTTCAAAATTTCAGAGCTATAGAGGAAATTTGGAAGTAGGCAAATTTAAATACACTTCCAATTTATAATCCCTAATTAACAGAAAATCCACCCTCACTTTCTCTGCTTTTATATAAATCTGCCCACTTCTAACCTATGGTTGCATTTAGGAAGGGGCCCCTACTGTAGTAAAACAACTTCAAACTTCTCAAAACAGCTTCTTTTCTCGTTGTGCAGCATAAGTACCTTGATTTGTTTGCTATAATTAAAGGTGGTTTGTTGTGCCTTAAAATTCAAAAATGTGAAGTAAAAACATGAAAACACACAAAAGTATCAAAATTTTGCAAAATGGTGATATGTAGCATAAAATCTCCAGTTAATCTGCTTATCTACTTATTTAACATTTTTGTTGTGAAATTTACTGTGAATGAAATATAATTTTAATGTTTTATTATAATTAGATTGTACAAATAGTTTAAAGAAATCATTTTTTAAAAATATTATTCACACAAAATTACATTAGTACAAGAAAGTAAACACAAAAATTGAATAATACAAAATATCTTCAGAAACCAAAAATAATTACATTGTACAAGAAACGTTCTTAATTATTTTCATTATAATTTACTGTTAGTTCATTACCAAATTATTTTCTGTGAGATTATTGAACCTTCTATCATCTATGTATCAGAAACTAGAGGAGCTAAAACAGCACGTACTTTCTCGCGATACTGTTAATGACTAATATTATAATGAGAATTTCTGTGAGACGCTTCAACTACCATTTGAAAACTTCTTAAACAAACGAAGCGTGAAAAATACATGTATTACTTTTATTAAATCCAATTGTTTAACGAAAACAGCTTTAAGCCATTGAATTCAGTGTATTTACGTTTTACGTTAATGCACCAACAATACACGATGCGTATTTTAGTCGGAAATAAAATTATTAGTTTATATTAACGCGAAAGAAAAGGCAGCAGTCATTATCGCATTCTGTTACCAGTGTGTCGTTACGTCGTTACAACAATGGGTTACAAGCAACAATGACCGCTCATTTGTACGGGATACACATTTTGCCAATTAGCATTGTTGATACCGCTAGCAAGAACATGAAAATGGATAGAAAAATACAATAAATATATTCTTTTATTTATCAAAAGTACTCTGTTTTTACATGCATTACTTTTCATTCCTACATCTTGCTAAGCAAAGCGAGATCATCTTTTCGTTTTCACGTTTAATTCAATTAAAGAACGCTATTTAAAATAGGTTTTAAATAAATTCTAAAAGATAAATTTTAAAACTGGTAACAAAAGCTCCAAGAAGAAACGAAAAACGAAATATGAAATAATATACAAATTCTAACATACATGGCATCCAACTTCAAAACACTTCTAAAATTACATTCACGAAGCACAGGAAATACGGAACGGGCGGCTATATTTGACGCTTAATTATTCAAAAAGTACCGATATTTTCGTAAAATTCAAAATGACCTTATTTGAAGATCTGTTTATGATGAACACATTTCATTAAGGAAAAAACATTGTATCTTCATTAGTAGTAGGAAGACGCCGAAAAAATTGAACTTCATCGATTTTCGAAAAAACAGGATTTTCAACCAATATGAGACCTTTACCATTTTCTTAAAAGTTCTTCAGACCATCAACAAAATTCCATCAAAAACGGTGGGGCCGTTTTTGAGACAAATGTTTAAACAAAATTTAAAATTGCCTATATTTCACGCAAAATTACGCGAAAAATACACAATTTTTCGAAAATGAACTTATTTCAACAAATACCTCTAAGGAACATATTTTATTAAGGAAAAAATCTCTATCTTTAATATTTTAGTTGTAGGAAGACGCAGAAAAAAATCGATTTTTTTCAATTTTCGAAAAATCACAGTTTTCAACAAAAATTATACCTCTACCATTCTCTTAAAAGTCCTTTACACAATCCAACAACAAAATTTAAAGACGATGGATCCATTTTTTTGAAAATTTCCCAGAGGCTTCATGTAAAGCGCTCCCCAAAATGAAAATATTGATTTCAAATTCAAGGGGCCGGGACATCAATCAGATCGATCGGGGAATATCAATTTGGGAGAAAATTGGTTGAACGGTTTAGCCGCTAGCGTTGCTCCCAGATGGACAAGTTTTGCCGTCAATCGATTTTTCAGTGTCAAGGATCCACAAAACACGCTAAACCACTTGTTCGAGGATTTTTTTCTAAATTTAGCAACAAAATTTATCCACTTTTTTCGCTATCAGAGCCCTGTAAAAAGTTTTTCTGTCGAAAATTTGTCGTTTTTTTCGTGCAGAATTACATAACTTTCTCTTCTTAAGAAATTATTTCTTAAGCGCGAGAAAGTACAAACGTCGTTCTATATTTACACGTCTATGTGTCGACTGTCGAGCCTCACTCTGACGTGCGTGTGCATGCAGCAAAAAGCTGTCAAAAACTGTTCATTCTCTCTCGATTTAGCGCAATCTATGTTGGGATGTCAAATGTGATTCGCGCACGCAATCTCGTGTTGGGAAGTTCAGCGAAGACAGAACGGATACATGATCCGATTGGGAAAGTAGACCACGGTCGTATTCTTCGGTTTTTATAACGTGGCGCGTCGTGGCCTGTCTTCACGATGGAATATGCCACCGCTTGTCGCGTCTTTCTCGGCCGTGCCCGGGGGCGGGATCGTATCCAACCTCAACGAATAAGCTTCAGACATCAGCTCGCGTCACAATATGAGCGGGAATTTCAAATGCAGCCAGATACCAAAATTATTACCTCGTTACAAGACATTGAAATATGTTTATGAAGCATTTCTTTTAAATATTTTATCTTGTGCACTTTCATCGTGTTATCTTCGGTTGGTTACAGTTAAAAATTGTCACTTTATACCACTTTCAAAATGTTTCTCAACACATCTCGCTCTCCATGCAACATGGCCGTCAGCGTCTGATCTGGCTCTTCAAACGAAGTGCTCATGTAGTGGTCACTTGGTTCGTGAAGAAAACTGGTGATGCGCAGAACCAGCTAAAATCTGTGCACCGGAGGAACCCACTCATGTATTTACTTCTCGGTCGTGCCTCTAGATGTCGCATTACCATTTCATTTTCGTACCTAATTATATTAATTCTTATGAATCCTTCTACCACTCCTCCAA
This sequence comes from Teleogryllus occipitalis, assembly GCA_011170035.1. Classification (NCBI taxonomy): domain Eukaryota; kingdom Metazoa; phylum Arthropoda; class Insecta; order Orthoptera; family Gryllidae; genus Teleogryllus; species Teleogryllus occipitalis. Next base: position 146,796 of record BLKR01000023.1, on the reverse strand, counting down.
AAAAACCTTAATAATCCTCTCTACAATTTCTCCAAATCACCCAATCTTTCCATGAGTGAAATCGAGAAAGAGTTTTTGCAACTTTAGGTCGAAACTCCTGGGATCTTTATATGGACAATTTTACTCGAATAGTTCTTGAGTGCGCGCTGAGTTATGCATAGGAGCGTGACAGTAATAAGAACTGTACCTGGGTTTTCGCTACTTTCGTTAAGATATTTCTTACACCGTGGTTTTCGTAATGTAGCGCCTGAGTATTTTATCTTCAAGATGGAGTATGGCACGGCTTTTCGCATCTTTTTCGGTCGTGCCACTAGAGTCGCATGATCTGTAGCATTGTTTGATACGGTCTACACCACCTAGACATTTAAGGCCTGCGCACTGGAGTTTTTCAAAGTCAATATGGCGGCTAGAGAAGGACGACTTGTTCGAGTTGAGGCGATCCAGTTGTGTACGTTGAATAGTGATGGCTGGTGCACCAACAGACTGGTGGTTGCACCTCCATCGAATGACGGAAATGTAATTTCCAAAATTCAAATTACGAATATATAATAAAAATGTAAGCAAATAGAATCAATTAAAACTAAGTGAAATAAAAGTCTATATTGAAACACTACTTACATAATTTTATGCGACGCGTCCGCGTAAGGCATATACACCTCCCGCGCACGTGGTTCTGACTTTGATTTCCACTGGGCACTTAAGTTCGACTCCAGCACATTGCAACAAGCACTATTGTTTCGACACGTTTCACACAAATATAATTATTTTATTTCGAAAACTTCACTACCCTGGTATATTTGGCACAAATGATCTTCGACACACATTCGTATTCACAAGCACGTTCGCAAACCGCTGGCCAGTTGCAGCCACACTGGCGAGACACTAAGGACTTCCATCCAGAACGGCCATCTTTACACAAAGAACTTATCAAATGTACGTTTTGTATCAACAAACCTAAAATCAAATGAAAACAAATTCTCTAAATATTATAAACGACGAAGAAATTAAACAATTAAAATTGGTACACAAATTTGAGTTAAAAGTAAAATCTTCTCTGTTGCAAAACTGTTTCTATACAATTAGAGACAATACAGATCGTCAAAAAGAGAAATAATGTTTACTTTAACAAAACAATGATATAATATAATGAATTAGTTTACATTTGCATTGTATAATTTTTTAAAAAGACTTAAATGTCTGTAACAAGTCATGTACTTCAGCTTCCGGGTCAATGACCCCCATCTCGATCGGGTTTGTCCAGTTTCCCTGATCCATTGAGCAAATGCTGAGGTAGCCCCTTGATTTGCTTCTGGATGTAAATGTAGCTTCACTATGTGCACGTTTTGTTGAGCTTTCCTTTTGCTTATAGTGGTAGTAGAGCTTAGGATCAGTTTCTATTTTATTGGCAATACAGAAAAATCAATTCTGTTCGTTCGTTTACCGTTACAAATAAGTTTTCTGTAATTCGGCATCGAAAATATCTAGTTTTTAACATGTTAATCTCTCGCTTTTTTAAATTTATTATTATTATTATTATTATTATTATTATTATTATTATTATTATTATTATTATTATTGTTTTTATTTCATCTTTCAACTATTAATAGTGTGACAAAATCGTCTACTCCCTAATATACTTTAATATGCCCGTTTACTAGCTAACTTTTCATAATTCTAAAAATTTATGCGGGTGTGAACTTGTGATGGCCCCTGTACAGGGACCGAAACGTGGTACTCGTGCAACGCGCGCGTGGATCAGCATCTAATTACCAGAAACCACAACGCGTCATTGAGAGGTTTTACTGATAAACACAACTGTGTTCATCGTGCTTTATTCTATCCGTTTCTCTTTTGTTGCTAAGTGATTCTTTCCTTTCATTAAACAATGACAATAAGCACGTAAACCAAAAACACAAAACACCCTTCAATGACAAAAAAATTCAATTGACACAAAAATTAAAAGAAAAAACATTCACTCTGAAAAACTCACAATAATTTCATTCATACCGAATGCGCATTCTGAACTATTGCCTTATCGACTCTTAATCTATACAAGTTTAACATTACTTGGCCTTCTACATGAATGCGTCTTCGTAGTAATCAAAACAAATTAGTCATTACACTTCCGTTTGTTGGTTCGGCACCGCAACGTTCGTCGCCAGCTGCTACTCGCGCTCCATCAGTGCACAATGACGGCTATGCTCCGGCCACCGTCATCTCCATGGACATCACCATCGCGCGAAACTTTCATCATCCGCGGAATTCGCCTTAGCACACGCAAGTTTATTACTCTTTCGGCTTATCCCGCGTTACAACTCCCGCCGAATGTTCAAAATCATTACGCGCCGATATACCATGTTATTTCGTAGAAAACTTTACTTGCATTCCCCCTTTATATGTCCAGCCAGAATAGCGTTGGCATTCGTGCTATTAAACACAACATGCAAAATGTCCAACAAATATTGTTTACATCGCGATAATAACAAAACTCTCTTATCGCCACTGTTTATCAATTTACGTGCGCGTTTTTTTACACAGTTCGCGCGCCGTCAAATAAATCAAATGTTTTAAAGTTATAAACTCGTAACAATAATTAAAATTCTTGCAACCTCTAACACGGATCTCGCGTTCACGCTCCGAGCAAAACTTCATCTTATCTCTGACTGACGGGCGTTGTTGTCCTCCAGCTTATATGGTTTCGCGGCGAACAAAAGCGGATCCCGCTTATGTTTCGTATATTTTTCTAAATGAAAATATAGCACTTAATTTTTATCTCGCCTCCTAGGCGTCCTCCAAAATCGTGACTACTTTCAAAAATTTCAATAATTTTTGCTCTTTTATTCTGCCAAATTCTAACCCGTTCCCTTCAGGCGTTCTCTAAATATCTACAAAAAACACTATTTGTAATTACTTCATTCACGGCAGCAATGGCGCCTAAATATTCTTTTTCATTCCGCCGAAATGCACGATTACTAAAATTCTCGAAATTAATCGAACCCCTGGTCCGATTTTCATGATTGTTGCTTCAAACGATTTCAAAACTTGTGCTCTATCAAATGTTCGTGTCACGTTTCCCTTTCCTCCGTGCATTCATTTAATTTAAAAAATGTTCGTGCGCGGCGCTGCCGTCATTTGTCTCTTCGAATATAATTTATATCATTCTATTTGAACTTTTTTTTTCATTCAAAGGAAATGATAATTGACTTGGATGAACGTAAATCATTACAATAGTTAAATTGTTGGGAAGGCCCACTGCCTCCGAACCTCCGAACTGCTCCGAGCGTGTCAAGAAACCGCTCGGGAAATCGGCAACCGGAACCCTTGGCTGGACCTTTCTTACCAGTAGGAGCGGGGAGCGAGTCATGCAACGAACGCACGCTGTGTGGATGCCGTTGAGTGCCAGCGGTAACTTCGGTGTTGCTGCTTCTGAAGAGGACTGAAGCGTCGACTAGCGAGCGATTTAATACACATCTCAACAGAACAGATTATATAGAATTTTGAAAAATGAATGTCACTGAAAAAGTATGTGGCCTATAATTATTTTTAATATATCTTGTCAGATTTTTTTGTCGTAATTTTCTTGGGCTACTGCCGGTAGCCTCGGTAGCCCTCAGTAAATGCCACTGACGAAGTGAGCTGACTGCCAGAAGTGATAAAACAAAGATATCTTATTTTAGGTAAGTGGATTTTTTTTAAATATTTACTACAGTTATGGATGCGAGAGAATGTTGTAGTAAGTTAACTGCCAACCATTCACATAAGTGAATATAAGTCGGTAGCCTAAATGAATATCTTATTTCTACCCTTGAAATATCGTTCAATATGCTTTAACAAATACGTATTATTTTTTACGAATTGTATTAATAATTTAGAAAATATTGTTATCATTCAATATTTTTTGTAAAAACAGTATCCACAAATATTATATGTCATCATTCCAGTGAACTGTAATAGTGATAAGTATTAATTGTACTTTCTGAAAGTATAATTTCTTGAGTATGTGTAAGTTACCAGTATATGTGTATTGTATTTTTGAAGATTTCCATTGGCAAACGAAAAATTGACCGAGCAGTGGGTTGTAAACATGAAGAGGGATAAATGGATCCCTACAAAATATCTATTATCTATATCTATATATATAAAAGAAAGTCGTGTTAGTTACACTATTTATAACTCAAGAACGGCTGTACCCATTTGGCTGAAAATTGGTGAGCAGGAAGCTTAGAGCCAGGAGACGGACATAGGATACTGTTTATCCCGTTCGACAGCGTTCCTGTGCGAGAACGCACGTTTTTGCACGTTTTCGTGTGATTTCGCATGTTAGCGGTCATTGTTGCCAGTTGTAACCCATTGTTGTAACGCCGCACTGATAACAGAAAGCGATAATGATAGCCGCCTTTCGTTTGCCGTTATATCTGTATATAGTCGTGTTAGTTACACTATTTATAACTCAAGAACGGCTGTACCGATTTGGTAAGCAGGAAGCTTAGAGCCAGGAGACGGACATAGGATACTGTTTATCCCGTTCGACAGCGTTCCTGTGCGAGAACGCACGTTTTTGCACGTACGCAGTGCAACAAGGATAGTACAGTTTCTCACAGTGAGTGCAACGCGAGAAAAAGATGGGACCGGCTGTTAAGGCGGAACAGAGTTCGCCGGGTCAGCTAGTCTATCTATATATATAAAAGAAAGTCGTGTTAGTTACACTATTTATAACTCAAGAACGGCTGTACCGATTTGACTGAAAGTTGGTGAGCAGGAAGCTTAGGGCCAGGAGACGGACATAGGATACTGTTTATCCCGTTCGACAGCGTTCCTGTGTGAGAGAACGCACGTTTTCGCGTGATTTCGCATGTTAGCGGTCATTGTTGCCTGTTGTAACCCATTGTTGTAACGCCGCACTGATAACAGAAGGCGATAATGATAGCCGCCTTTCGTTCGCCGTTATCTCTATATATAAAAGAAAGTCGTGTTAGTTACACTATTTATAACTCAAGAACGGCTGTACCGATTTGGTGAGCAGGAAGCTTAGGCCAGGAGACGGACATAGGATACTGTTTATTTCGACAGCGTTCCTGTGTGAGAACGCACGTTTTTCGTACGCAGTGCAACAAGGATAGTACAGTTTCTCACAGTGAGTGCGACGCGAAAAAAAGATGGGACCGACTGTTAAGGCGGAACAGAGTTCGCCGGGTCAGCTAGTTATATATATAAAAGAAAGTCGTGTTAGTTACACTATTTATAACTCAAGAACGGCTGCACCGATTTGGCTGAAAATTGGTGAGCAGGAAGCTTAGAGCCAGGAGACGGACATAGGATACTGTTTATCCCGATCGACAGCGTTCCTGTGTGAGAACGCACGTTTTCGCGTGATTTCGCATGTTAGCGGTCATTGTTGCCTGTTGTAACCTGCGCCTGATAATAAAACAAAACATGTCGTGTATCACAAGGTACTTAACTGAAGAGTGCAACCTATGCACCAAAATACAGGAACAATAATGAATGATTAATCTACTTAATTTTTTATTTGTATTTTCTAATAAACAATTTAACTTAATAAATTCCAAAATCTGCTTATTTATTGCCTTTAACAGCCGGTCCCTATGATTACAGCTTTGTATTTCTCTCTTAAACAAAAATCAATTCCAAAAAAAAAAGAAACGCTCTGCTACGTAATAGATTTTTTAATTATCTATTTAATATCAGAGCGTTTTTTTTAAATTCTTCTTTGTTTGAGAGAAAAACACAAATCTGCAATCGCTTTATTACCACGAGTGCAACAAGGATAGTACAGTTTCTCACAGTGAGTGCGACGCGAGAAAAAGATGGGACCGGCTGTTAAGGCGGAACAGAGTTCGCCGGGTCAGCTACAAAATATAGTTTTATATGCTCTATGCACTTTGAAGAAAAGAGCATGTATTTTGTAAATGACAGAAGACGTCTGTTAACAAATGCGATTCCCACGATTCTTGACTTTCCCAGTCATTTACAAAAAAGACAATCTAGCAGATCATCACCTAAGAAACGACGTTTTGAGGAAGCGTTTGCACTTGTGACAGTGGAAAGTGCAAATGATAATTCAGGTGTGTACTGTTTGCATTATATATTTATCAGATTTGAAATGTAAATATGTAGTTGAGAAGTGCATGTATGTATTTATGCTTTGTAATTTCATTGAATTTTATTTTCAGATTCCAATACAAACTTTTAGTAAGAACGTTCATACTACATTTCCAGTCCTCGCAAATTCAAGAAAATTTGTGATCAAAAGGAGTTGGAAAATTTGAAACAAAAAGGCCAATTGAGAATTGCTCAGGCGAAAATAAATACGAAGCCAAACCAGATAGACAAATATCAAAGTGCATTAATTAAATGAAATATACATGAAATAAATAAAAAATCTTGGAGAATTAAGGTCAGAAATTTTAAATAAATTTTCTGGAGTGTTGAAAGAGCTAATAGACCTGGAAATTAAGAGGGGTCAGGTGCGCCAGTACACACAGCAGATGCGAATATTTACTCTGACACTTCATTTCTATTCAGCACAAGCGTATAGATAAGGAAATCAGTGAATCTTCCTCATCCACGGACACTCCGCCAGTGGGCATCTCATGGATGGAAAGCCGGGATTTACTGAAGAAAGTTTCATGAAGTTAAGACAAGAAGTTCAGGCAAGTTCTAAAGTTGCTTGTCTTATGTTCGATAAAATGGCCATTAAAAAAAGATAGGTAGATCGGGAGAATAGTTACCCCCCCCCAGCTCTAAAGCCCCCTGTACGTATAAATCTCCGTAGCAGCGTATTTTCATTAAGTGAACTGATTATTCGTATTTTTCACGCTACAAATTTAATTTTATAACCTACACAATTCTTTAACCAACGCATTTTTTTCACCAAGTGGTTCGCGACGTGCTACCGCACGTCGCTACCCGACAGATCCAACGTGCTACGTTCGCGAGAGCCTTCCGGCCCTCGCTCTCGAGACCTGGTTCGCGCCTCCGCTGTCGCTCCGGCGCACACGTTGTTTTATATACCTACCTCACTTTTAAGAGAATTTATTTTAAAGGGAACACTCACTTTTAAGAAAAATTCTTTTAGAGGGAATAGTAAATAAATAGACATTAAACATGTCATTTCCTACTAAGAAAATTAAAAAAATATAAAAGTAAAAAATATTGTACTCACGTCTAGTCTTTTTGTGAAGTTCCGTAAATTGATACTATAGATGTTAAGAATTTCCACATAATGTCACTAATACTTTTTTAACATTTTTTTTCTCCACATATATTCAAAAAGATAAGTCTGAAATTGGTCTTTGACGCCATGCCGAGGCAATTGGCGCTTAATTGCCCTCCAAGTGCTTTCGATTGTATTGGTGTGCTCATTATTTTCATTTTTTTTGATAATTTCATTTCTCTTCCACACTTCGAACATTCACGTCTACTTGCAATCATTCCAGCATTCATACACCACTTAATAATTTCTAATTTCCTTTTCATACGTAACTCACAGAAAAAATTACCATTTAAAATTTCACTCATTCTCACCAATACAATTGAATTCACTAGAAATGCAATTAAAGAATAATTTCAAACTTACCTTTATCAATATATGTGGAGAAGAATGCATAAAGCAAATGACTTTCATTAAATCAAACAAACGAATGGAAAAAAACAATTGCTTAAAAACGTATGTGACTTAATGTAGCCTTGACATAGCTATTTTCCCGATCAGCCAAAAGATATTTTGTGGGATGGGAAGAACATATGTGGATATGTTGATTTAGGTCAGGGATCAATGGAAAGTGATGAATGTCCAGTGGCTTCAGAAGCCCTCGTGTTTATGGCGACAGCATTGAACAGAAGTTGGAAAATACCTGTGAGGTATTGCCTTATTAATGGTTTGTCTGCTGCAATTAAAAAATTTAATTGCGCAGTACATGAGAAAATCGCATGAGACAGGCATTCGTATTGTAGGTGTGGTGTGTGATCGCACAGTGACCAACAGATCAACAATGAATCAACTAGGTATCAGCACTGCTGAGAAATTACAATCTTGGTTTTGGCATCCAATTGATAAAATTCAATTTTTTCTGGATTTTTGATGCTGCTCACATGCTAAAGTTAACCCGCAATCTTTTGGCAGAGAAAAAAGCGCTTGTTGATGGTACTGCAGAAAATTTCAGAGAAGTTAGGTGAGATTTTCAAAAGTTAACACATGTTCAAGAAAAAGAAAGGTTGCAGGCCGCGAATAAATTAAGAAAACAGCATCTACTATACGAAACACAGAAAATGAAAGTTTGTTTAGCGGCTCAGACTCACAGTAGTCTGTCAGTGGCGAAAGCAATGTTGTTTTGTAAAAATATTGGGATGAATGAATTCCAGGGTTGTGAAAGCACAGTGAAGTTCATAAAAACAATTGATTTAAAATTTTACTTGTTAAACAGTTGTCATCCAATGGGTAAAGGGACAAAATCTTCAATCTCTAGGAAGGTGGCCACTTCGACCACCTTCCGTCAAAGTCTTGGTTTCGTAACCACTAGTTCTGAGAAAACCGTCGGTCAGGACTGCTTGTCGCTTCGACTATCATATTTTGACCGGAGGTTTTGACAACTAGAAGTTACGATGAGTGGTTGGAACGACTGCATAAGTTGGCAGTATGAAATTAATTTGTTTTCACATATACAACCATGTTGTTTACTCTCTGGATGTACATGACCTGCTTGTCTTCGTATTTTTGTTATCGTCTTTGTGGTTTTGTGTTTAGCTGTGTTCTGTTTCATCACCGTATGGAAAAAATGGAAAATTTTGAAAAGAAGAGAAGCACAAATTTTTCAAGCGAGGAGGTTGACCTTCTTGTAGAACTAGTCAACGAAAGGAAAGAAATAATAGAATATAAAACTTCAAATTGTGTTACGTGGAAGGAGAAGGAAAACGTACGTTGTATTTTATACTAATAAAGTAATGAATAAAAACAAATTTAAAAGTATATAATGCTTTAAAATTTGAAAGTATTTTTATCTAAATTATTAAATCAATATAACTTTTTCTTACAGGCATGGAATCAGATCCAAAACATATTTAATTCTGTCATGGGGACTGGGAGAAATTGGAAGACCTTAAAAAGTAAATATGAAATGTTCAAGAAAACAACAAGAAGGAAGTCTGCAGAGATCCGCCAACAGACCATGAAAACTGGAGAGGGTAAAAATAATTTATTTATTTATTTATTTTACGTCAAAAAAACAGTTAAAAACTGCGTATGACGTGCTATGGGGAAAAGTGAATTGTGTGCACATTTTCAAAATTCTGTGATCCCTATACTAAGTCATGTAATACTTAAATTTTGAATTTTGAAAGGGAGAAAAAAAAGCAAAAAAACTCCCATGTAATAAAATCTATTTTTAAGGATAAATAAGCAATAAATTTTGAATTTTGAAAGGGAGAAAAAAAAACAAAAAAACTCCCATGTAATAAAATCTATTTTCAAGGATAAATAAACAATAAATTTTGGCTCTTATTACTTCCTGCCGCGACAACATGGAAACGATAATTTGAATAATTGTATTTCCCACTGAATTCTAGAAGACGTGCACAGAAAATGAAGTTACATTTATGTCCAGAAGCAAAACAAGGGGCCATCTCAGCATTTGCTCAATGGATCAGGGAAACTGGACGAAAAACCTGATCGAGATGGGGGTCATTGACCCGGAAGCTGTGTTACAATAGTTGCTACAGGTTGTTTATACTCATTTATACAGTCCAAATGGTAATTAATGCATTATGTATCATTGTTAAAATTAATGTTACTTTTCTTGTGATGCTCAGTATAGTCTCTAATTGTATAGAAACAGTTATGCAGCAGAAACGATTTCACTTGGGATTTAAACATTTCTATTGAATTTAATCCTTTAATGTCATCTGGCAAAGTGTTGTAAAATAATGTACATGTATTGTATGTGAATTTTTTGTAATGAGCTGTTGCTATTGTCACCTGATGAATATGATTTCTACGTCGAGTGTTATAGTAATAGACATCGGCATTTTCTGAAAATATATTCCCGCCCTTAAGCAAGTAATTTTTGACAAAAACCACTGATTCGTAAATAAAAAGACACGGTAATGGTAGAATTCCTAGATTAATGAAGAGAGGCTTACATGAATCATGTGGGTGGGATTTGGTTATTATTCGTACAATTGGTTTTTGTAATCTAAAAGTCTGGGAGCTATAAGATGTATTTCCCCAGAATATTATGCCATATCTCAGGCGGGAATGAACATTCGCGAAGTATACACAACGAGCAGTATGAAGGCTGACTGAATTTGCAAGAATTCTGAACGCGTAGCATAATGAACTTAATTTTGTGTTCAATTCATTTAAATGGACGTTCCATTTAAGGTTTGACTGAATTGAGAGACCTAAAAATTTTGTTGCCTTAACATCAGTCAATGGTACACCGTTCATTTTCAATACTTCACAGAATTGTTTATTTGAAATGGAAAACTGCATTAAACCCGTTTTCTTTTCGTTTACTATTAATTTGTTATTTCGGAACCAATTTGAAACATTTGATATTGTACTATTTACGGTTTCTTTATTGCAAAGGATGTTCGTATCATCCGCAAAGAGAACCGTTCTTCCGTTTCGAATCGTCGAGGGCATATCGTTTACGTAAAGTAGGAACAGAATAGGGCCTAAAATCGATCCTTGAGGAACTCCACATGCAACGGGCAAAGAGTCGGAAAGGTGCGTACGTAATGTTCCATCATTCCAGTAAGGTATTTCAACTTTCTGAGATCGTTGTTTAAGGTACGAACATAACCAATCTAGAGCAATACCACGGATTCCATATGAAGGTAATTTTGAAAGTAAAATGTCATGATCAATGATGTCAAAAGCTTTTGAGAGATCTAAAAATAATCCAATAGGTGCCTCGTTTTGATCTAATGATGAGGCGACATCTTTAAGAAAAGAAAATATAGCTGTTTCCGTTGATTTTGATTTTCTAAATCCATGTTGGCAATCTGAAAGCGCGTCGTGTTTAGTGAGAAAGGTTTCCATTCGTGCGTAAAAAAGTCTCTCTAATATTTTTGAAAAAACTGATAGAAGAGAAATGGGCCGATAATTTTGAATTTCATTTTTGTTGCCTTTTTTGAAGAGCGGCTTAATTTTAGCTGTTTTGAAAATATCTGGAAACGTTCCAGTGCATAACGATGAATTAAATATGTGAGTTAACGGGTGTATAATGGCATACGCACAAGTCTTTAACAAAGAATCTGGGAATTCATCTAAATTCATTAATTCATCTACTTTCATGAATTTAGTCACTGCTGAGGAGAAAATAAAAGATATGATTCTCCTTAGTGTAGAAGGATTAAAGAGTGTTGGGGATTGTGACGAGAGCGATGAACTAGAAGAACTACAAGCAATGATAGTTCTTGACGAACTGGTGGAAAGTGGCATTCAACTATCTGATGGAGCAAGCACCTCAACTGCTGATCCTGTGACAGTAGTGTGTGAACAGGCCCCGATACCACAGTGGGAAACGTGGAAGCCTACATCATTGAAACAAACTCGCTGACTAATGAATGAAATTTATCATGACATTTTATTTCTTATTTTCATGCACGATAAAAAGTAGGGTTATGAAATAACACTACAAAGTACGTTTATTCAAGCCGACAGGTAAGAATTGGTATCTCATTTACAGTTCTTTGTATTATTATTACATATCTTTGTATCATATTTAAAAAAATGTAGATTGTGCTGTACTAACCGAATACTTCTTGGCGTTATTAATGTTTCTATCTTCGCAAGTATGACCATTACGGCTTCTTTGGAGACACGGAATCGTCTCTGAAATTGTTCATCGCTTAAAATTAAAAAGTGGTCAATTCTTTCTCTTACTCTCCTTTCAGAAATGTATGGGAACAAATGTTCTACTTCTTCCAATTCCATTAATTCTTCTATATCCATCGCGAATGCAATAGTCGCAACCAACGGTTAAAGAGTTAACAGTCAGACGAAGCTCCGGTCATGGTCAAGCGTTTCGCTGACCGTTGGTTAAGGAAAGCCAGAGGTGGTCGAAGCAGATTCCTTGCTTAACCACCGGTAACATTTGACAGAAGATTTAACCGAGGGTGGTCGAATCGGCCGAGGAACAAAGTTGCAATATGCAGTCAGATTGATGAGTGCATTGTTTATTTACAAAATTTAAAACTTGCTGATGGCTCATCTGTGTGGCCATCTGCCAGAAAGATGCTCTTGAATGGGTTTGTCAATAACCTTTTAAGTATAAAATGTAGTGGCAGAAACTTATGTGTGGGATACTAATCCAAAGCTTAAGTATCTGTTAACTCGTAAACTCGTAGGCTTAGCCAAGACCATTTGGAATTACTTTTTTGTTCTTTACGAACGAGAGGTGGTCACAGAAATAATCACAATGCTGTACAGTTCCGAGCAGCATATAGGAAATGTTTAATTGCACGGGTCATTCCATCTGAGAATGGCAAATGCACATCTTTTTTATAGTGAAATGCTTTCTCAGGAGGGTCAGACTTCTGAAAATGTGAAAACTTGCGTAGCATGAGATGACCATGACTATTGCAACCCAGGGTTTGAGACACTTAGTCTTTATATTGAAAATGTTGTTGACTACATTGAAAGGAGTGTAGTGTATGGAATATCAAAAAAAAATTAAATGTGCTGAAAATTTGGTGCTCTGTTTCAAAGCAAAGGAGAGAGGAAATCAGAATTAATTGCATTGAAAGATGTCAATGATTCTCTTGTGAATCCTTCACAGGGGGTGGTAAAACTGTGTAAGATTGCTGAACAAGTTTTCAGAGGAAATGAGGTAATTCTGGAAAGAAATCAGAAGAACAAATTGCTAAAATTTCAGATTCAAGTGATGTCAATGTTATCAGATTGCTCTTTATTTGATTGTGATCATATGTTTACAGCTACAGAGACAGATGAAGTCTTTCATTTCGCATCTCATGTAAAATTAATTTTGAAACACTATTTTATTTGCAGACTTCATTATGTTTGTAAAAAATAGATCTGCGGAGATAAAAGAGAAGAATGTGAGACAGATGTTCACAAAATTAATTTTATTTAAATGTCAATAAATCTGTTTAAGCCAATGAAAAACTTGTGTACTTTTATTCTGAACGTTCTTTCATAAAAATATAATATTTTTTCTTGTGCTAGCGTATTTTTTATTAATATCCTGCAATGTTTTGTGAACCATTTCTGTATAAATATTCCTCACAATACCAATTTTTATTTCAGTGAGAAGAATAGTTTATGATGTGCTAATTGCTACAGCACCAACTCCCCGAACCCAGAATAAACCTAAAACTATTCACTAAAAATATAGAGAAAATAAGTTCACTTTTACACTTATGTTATGTTACACTTTAACTTATGTTACACTTTTACACTAATATGTTCACTTTTACACTTATGTGCATACATAACTATATTTTATTCTAATTTATAATTTCAATTTTGTGTAAGTTTAACTTTGAAAATGAATATAATTTAAACGTTTAAATTATTTTAATTTTTTATTTAATGAACATAAGGTGCATGATTATATTCATGTCTGTGCATTGCATAGGAAGAAATTTCGAAATCTCGCGAAAATGTTGACACCTTTTAGCATGGCGGACAGTGTCTCTATTGTTTCAAAGATGGCGGTGTTATTGCCACTCTATGTATCTCTAACTCGTTGGGTATTCCCCTGAGACTCCATCCGTCGCCGCGTGGCGCTAGACAGTGCCACTAGCTGGTTGCGGCTCCAAAAGGCAGTATGTTCCCCGTGTTAAATCGAAGTGCCACAGAGTAAAACCACGAAACCCATACAGCCAAGAGCGTGATGCAATTCCTAGCAAGGTATCAGACACCGGAGAGAGCGCCAGTTGGACGCTCTTTGGTTGCGAAATCATTTAATATACATTGATATTGCTGTAATATCTTGAATATTGTATGTCATAAAGGGGGAAAGGGGGGAAAGGGGGAAAAGGGGGAACGGGAGGAAGGGGGAAATGGGGGGAAGGGGGAGGGGGAAGGGGGAAGGGGGGAGGGGGAGGGGATGGGCGGCGGGGAGGGAGTGGGGAATGGGAAGGGGGTGGGGAGGGGAAGGGGAAAGGGGAAGAGGGGGCAAGGGGAGGGGGAAGAGGGGGAAGGGGGGAAGGGGGGAAGAGGGGGGAAAGGGGGAAGAGGGGAGAAAGGGGGGAGAGGGGGAGAGGGAGGGGGGAGAGGGGGAGAGGGAGGGGGAGAGGGAGGGGAGAGGGAGGGGGAGAGGGAGGGGGGAGGGGGAGAGGGAGGGGGAGAGAGAGAAATAAAAAATAATGTTCTTAATTGTGTAATTAAGAAAACCAAAAGAATAGAGTAAAATGACATTTATGTCATCTTATAGAATACATTGAGCACTATCCCTATCAAATATAAGAAAGAAAAAAAATTGGATCCATTTTTGAGAAATTCTTGTTATTGTTATTATTATTTTTTAATACTTCGGAAATTTTACGCAAAATTGCACGAAAACTACTAAATTAATATAAAAATGTGCACGACCTTAATAGAAGTATTAATAATGGATTTCATTTGAGAGAAACATTTATATCTTCAATTGCTGAAGTTGTAGGAAGACGCCGAAAAACTTTAATTCTTTTACAAATTGCGAAAATTCAGCGTTAACAGTGAAAATCAGGTATATGCCAAATTTTCAATTTATTCTTACAAGAAATTTAAAGAAAAAAATCGTATCTTCTTTTGAGAAAATTTTCAAAATGTTCCAGAGGCATTTAAAGTACTCCCAAAAATTAATACACGGTTTTCAAAATCGCATATCTTTGAATGAGGCATCTACAGGCGGTTTATTCAGTTTGGAAAAAATCCTACGCATAGTTTCGGCGCTAGTATTGTTCACAGATGACAAATGCACGGACGGACAGACAGACAGAAAGATAGACGGACCTTTTCAAAACACACTTTTTCAGTATCAGGGGATTCCGAAACCTGTATTTCCATTGAAAGCTCTAAATATATTTTACATTATAAAACTTCTCTATACTACGAATACGAGAAAGTGCTCCAATAGCACATACTTTTTCGCGTTATTGAAAACAGCTACATAATATTGAAATATTGCATTTTCTACGCTACTAATACCTCAACTATTACTTGAAAACGTCCAATTCACTCAAGAAGCGAGCAACGCATTGTTGCCAGCGCAGCAATGTCAAAACTATGTGCATTCACTTGGCGAATATCAATTTTTGGCAAAATGCTCTTTTCCACCTGTTTTCAGATTTCAGCTTGTTCATGGGTTAGTCATACATTTCATAAATAACTCTAATACTAATAAACTAATTGAATTACTAATGTAATATTAAAGTAATATTGAGTTAATTTATTTCCGCCTCTTACCGGGAGAGATGGCTCAGAGCATCAACTTATGTCACTGCAGTCCCTCTGATCGGGAGGTCCTAGATTCGAATCCCGACGGTGGAAGGATTTTCGACACTAGCTTGTCAACTAGGTCGAATTCAGTCGCTGTCTGAAGGAGGATTCTAGCCGCCGGCTGCTCTGATCGGTAGTTTCCCGTGGTTTCTCCTATCAATACCAGGCGATTGCCGGAGCAGTACCCAAACAAAGGGCCACGAACCGCGTGCGATCTTTCCTACCCTTTCCTTGTCATATCCTCACCCCTTACACACTCTTACACTAACATACACTACACTACCACACATTCCGGGAGACCGGTCGGAAGCTTAGAGCTTGTCCTGGCTGGGGCGGTGCCCGGAAATAAGTTTTTCTGGCGAAAATTCGCCGTTTACCGGCGCACGATTACATAACTTTCTCTTCTTACGAAGTATTCGTAAGGCGAAAAAGTAAAAAATGGTGACTGATGATCTTTCACAAAAAGATAAAACAAAAAGTCCAGTGTCATGTTCCGGAGAACATTTATATAGCTGCAGCCAGTGTAACATGTTTTCCACTTTCTGCACTGTTGTGGAACCTTGGAGTCTTCTCCCACTGAAACCAAGTAATCATTTCATTGAGTCCTCATTAAGTTGGCATAAATTGTCCAAGGCTTGAAGACTTGAGCATTCCTTACATTTAGCCCAAGGACACAAACTTTTGTATCAGTATTGTAAACACGTTTTTCACGTAATTTCCTTGGATTGTTAATTATTTGTGGACAAGCATCTGATATCTTCTCGAGAAAAGAACAGTTGGCATGTCGTTGAACCACGCAGACATTCGTTAGAGTTTGTGATGAAAGAAGCACAAGGTGAACGCGCAAATAACAAAATTTACGTAACCCTACCTTAAGATTTGAATTTTTCTTAACGAAAAGGTTATGGCATTCCCGAATAAACATCCCTATACAGTATTTGAATAACTCGAGTATGCAGATGTGCGTATGTGCGATTTCCGTCACTCACAGCTAGACCACTTCCCGTGCACTAATCGAGACATACGAGGTGTCATTCGACGCGTTTCGGTTTCCTGATGGGGAACTTATAATTTGTTGTCAGATATGGCTAAATCATTCAAAGAAATTTCCAAGAACGGGTTTTTGCGTGTTTTGGCGCTACGATCTTAGTGAATAAACCGGGAATTAAACCAATGCCATTTAAATAGATCTCTGTAAGTGGCGTTGATTAAACTTCAGTACCCAAAGGCATTTTTCCCTCAATACGCCATAATTTTCTTACAATACGTTGGCAACACTGTTGTTGACACCTTTAAGTGGACAAGTGAACTTAATTTGAACAAAAATGTGAATCGCGCGGCATATTTCAGTTTAAGTTGTATCCATAATGCCTATTATATTTTTCAAAATAAATTTGGAAAAATCTACGAACAGTATTACCTTGGAACTTATTAATTTTGAATAATTTCAAGTGAATACGGAGAAAACAAAACTGTGAGTAATGTTAGAGAATGAATTAAAGTTTGACTCACTTTTACGTTCTTAAGTGTACAAATAGCGATTTTCAAATGAATGTGACCCAGAACTTATTCTTATTAAACTTAACTTATTCACATAAACAAAAAAGTCGGCTTTTAATGTTTTATTAGATTCGCATACGAAATGATTAACAGAGCAATTGCAGAAGTAGAAGAAAACACAAATTAAACTGAGTTTGTGGGGTTTTAATAGCTTCAAAAACTAGGGAAGAAAAATGGAAGTGTTAAGCAAATCCGGGGAAGATTCAAATGTAGTTGTAGAAGATTTTGCGACAGAATTTTCGTAACTAATTTGTGAATGATCTTATATTATGATTAGAGAATAACCCAGAAAAACAGCTAACAGGTGATCTTGGTATATATTAGCAAAAATCGTAAAACATGTATCTGTACTAAACTCTATTCGCATCATCAATACTCTGCAAGTATTCTTTATGGCTATTATAATTTTGAAATTGCAATATTACCTGTTCATTTTCCGTATGGAGGTAACTTAAGGCCAGTAGATGTTGGGAATTTTTGAAGGGGAGTATAACAATATTAGCTACTAAGATTCATTGTTAAGTCCAATGGCGGATACTGTAAGAACACATTTGAATAGTAGTATGTCTATCGCACGCCTATCACGTACTTGTCCTTACCAGGGGGGATTAACCCCGGGATGGGCCCCGGGGAGCCTCTATCCGCAACCCCCGCAGACGTACAAGTACGCCTTTGGGCTGGTATCTGGGTCCCGCCAGGACGCAGTTGATTCTCTCGATAACCTCCCCATACAATGCCTGGGTCGGGCCGCCCTGCCAGCTCAGAGCTCCTAGCTATCCTAGCTAACGGAGTCTCGACAATGCGCCACTCACATGCGCCGGGAACAAGTTCCCTCCTCTTTGCCCAGAGTATCGGGCCACTGCCACGACGAATCCGAGAGCTCAACTGGGGGTCACCTGGATTAAGGCCCAGGCGGCTCGGAGTCGTCTCCCCAAGGCTTACCGCCAGCTCACAACGTGGGTAACGCCGGTACCGGAGCAACCTGACGGGGGTAACTAATTTCCCGACGGACTTTACAGTGGGATCCGCAATACTGCGAAGGGCATCCTTCACCCAATCCTGCCCCGAGGTCGTCACGCCATAGGCCCAGCTGATGGGTGGCCGGTCGACCGGCCACCAGGAGAATCGGTCGCCTGCTCACTGCCTGCACCTTCAAGCTAACGACGTGAGCGGCGCCGCGAGACTCGGGGCCCGGGTGGTCGTCTACGATTCTTCACTAGAGACCGCGACAACCTACACCATCGCGATCCCTCCCTGCGGGGACATATTTGAACAAAGCTACGCCTGAAAGAAATGAATGAAAGAAATTTTCAACACATGAAAATACTTTTAAAATAGTTTACACGTCGGCATCGGCGACGCCACATTCAATTAGTATACAAGGAACTCTTCTAAACCTTTTTAATGCCATCTTCACGAATGACATCTTTTATTTCTGGTGATTGGGGGGGATATGTCATCTCGGTTGTAAAATTCAGTAATGATTAGGGACGAATTTTAATGAAATTTCATTTTTTTCACTAGAACAATTTCGTTTAGTATAGAAATTAATCTTATGCTATAACAAAAGTAAATGACTCATTTTTATAGGTAATTATTTTGCATTTTTTGTCGATTTCGACTCATAAGTCTTTTTTTTACCTTTTTCGTCATTTTTAATGCATTTTTTGCTGATTTCATCGATTTTAATGTCATTTTTAATTGTACTTGCTTCAAATAATATTTATGGGATGCAACAAATGTTCTTCATAGAATTACTCAGTCGCCATTTCTATTCGCTCAGAAATTGTTTTGACAGCCCTTGTATGTAATTCTCTTGACGTACATTAGCGCCATTACGGAATCGGCCGATTTCGGGATAACTAAAGACAGAGATTTCCTGGCAAAGAATAGTACAAACCAAACGTTTGCAAGTTGAGTTCACTCGAATGAATGGAAGAAGCCGTTGCCGTTGTTTTAGGTCATCAAAATCCGCCCTCTAGTAATGACCGTGAATGTTTCGTTAGGGAAACTGTTTCCTTTAGAAATAACAAATTACTTTTAAATACCACATTGTGTTGCCTTTTTCTACTACTGTAGTTCTTTTCACTTGGCTTTTTAGCTAACTGCTATTTGCACGTTTTACAGCTTTAGCAAAGCGCTGCCTTGGCATATATGGCTTTGCGGGTGTGAAGGGATGGGATGAAGTATTAACAGGATCAACAGCTCTTCTTTGTCTGTAAGTTTGGTCTGTATAGCAGCTTTCTGACTTTCTGAAAGATTGGCTCTGGCTTTGCGATGTCTTTCTGTCTTTAAGCTTAGATTCTAACTTTTTTCAGCATTCATTCTCTCCCTGTACTTCTTGTTCTTTCAGCTGATGACATTCTGTAAATGAACAATATAATAATCATTACAGGATTTGTAGAACACTACATGCTACTTTCTTACATGAAATTAAACTTTACCTAAAAATCCACCAATATACATTATGCAACGTTAACAGTTTAAAACATTTAAGACTTTACATTTTGTCATTGCTTAATAAATTGCAAATACTTTAAAAACAAATTATCTTTTGTGTGTCTGTGACTTCACAGTTTGTGCGTCTGTGCCACAGAGGAGCCATACAGAGCCCACAGAGGAGTCAAATCATACAAGAGTTGACAGGACATTTTTTTTTTTTTTTTTGTAGAAAAATATGTTATAAGCATTATGGATTAGATCTAGTATATTATACATCTGAACCACGCGTGCATCTTTAAAACTCACAAATCAAGAACTTGAACTTATTACTGGTCAAGATGTATAGGAATGATATGAAAAAAGAATACATGGTGGTATATCAATGGCACCTAATAATTTCATAATTGTAGTACTCCGTAATTGACACAGATAAGTAGTAGTAATTAATAGTACTTCATAATTAACACATAAAAATTATTCAGTTGTATTTTATAAACATTTTATACGTTCTAATATCTTGAAAATATCTCTCAAGTTTTAGTGATTTGTGTTACTTTAGAATCAGTTTTATTAAATCGAAATTCAATTGAGTTAAATTAATTCCGCCTTCACCAAGCTATTTAAAAATTCAGCACATTCATAATACATAATACATCATGCCGAATCAAATGCCATTAACTCAGGTGCAGGCCTTCAAACACTTTTGCTGCTAGAAAACGATTCTTTACATCAGAAATAAATTCATTACAATGCACGGCTCTATATTAATATTTTATTGCTTTTATTACAATTTAGTGCTTTAAAAATAAATAAATCCATCAAAAAATGATGCTACACATTTCATTTTTTTCCTTTAGAGCTACACGCGTCTGTCAATCACAAACTATTTTGTATTACACTGAATGGCACTTGCCTACAAACATTATTTCACTACACAATTGTTCATGGAATTCAGTAAAATTTTTATTGACGACGAAACTGTTACTACTTACAATCTTTAAAGTCCCTTACACTCTTTAAAGCATTGGAAAACACGTTGGTGTGTAATTTTCTTCTTGTTCTTCATCTGTTTTCTGATCACCATCATCATCATAATTTTCTTACTGGATGTCACGATAAGTTCTATAACAGAATCAGATGCTTGATACGCAGGTACAGTATTACAACTGTTAATGTACTGCGTAGCATCTACATCAAATCCATGAGATTCACCGCTATTCTACTGCCCATCTGCTTCAAATTTCATTTGAAGGAACAAATCTCTATCTTTAATATTGTAGTTGTGAGGGGACACCAAGATAAATTCAAACTTTTGTAACTTTCAAAATTTAAAGGTTAATAGTAAACATTGGACCTATGCCATCTAGAAAAGCGTACTTCAATCTATTCTGGCAACATGTTTGAAAAACAATTTGGAGCCATTTTTGAGAAAATATACCAGGGGGGGTGCTCTTGTGCATGGTATCCGACTTCAGCCAATGCGCTTTAGACACCAGTTGCGTCACAATATGAGCGGGAATTTTAAATGTAGCCACATCCCAAAATCACATCGTAATAACATCGACTTTGAAACAGATTTATGAAACATGTCTTTTAAATATTGCATCTTGTACACCTCCATCGCGTTATTTTTGGTTGGTTACCGTTGCAAATTTTCATTTTGTATCACTTTCAAAATGTTTCTCAATATTGCTCGTTCTCCATGCAACATGGCGGACAGCGTCTGAACTGGCTTTTCAAACGAAGTGCCCTTGCTGTGGTTCGTGACGCAAACTGGCGTAGAACGAGCAAAAATCCGATGCGTCGGAGGAACTCACCCATGTGTATACCATGGATGAATACTGGGTGTTAATCTACGTGTATACTTGGGTATTCGTAACGTGGCGCCTGGAGGCCGCTCCACAACAGCCCGCGAACGGGAACGGTAACACGAAGGCGAGCACGGGAACGGGAACGTGCACGGGGTACGTGCACTTCACAATAAACGCCAACGCGAAGAGGAATAGCGCTATGAACCTGTAGCGGCAAAAAAGAGAACTTCAAGAAACAGTTGCCGAAACCAAAGCCCTTCTAGCTACGCTACTCTGCATAGTATACTATACTCTGATAGTATACTCTCTGCCACTCTCTTCACTCTGTTTTGCCATCTGTCTGTTGTGTTTGCGCATGCTGCTATGAGTAATGAATACTTTAACAAAAGAATACAATTAGAAAAAACCAAAGCATAGGTACGAAAAATGCCAAAACTATTACGGATTTATGAGAAATACAACTAACTAAAATTTTATCAATGAACGAACAACTCCAATATACTTTAACAAAACATTAAAAAAAATATTTTTGCGGGAAATTTTAATTTTAAGTATTAATATGAATAGTAAAATAGATTGTGATTACTGAAAATAACTAAAACAACTCAACAATGACTAAATGACTAACGAAACCCGCCTCAAACCCTAACCTCGCAAATCCATGCTCTAACCATAAATTAAATGCAATACGGCAATTGCCAAATTGCATTTAATTTTCTCCCGTACACATCAAAATCATATGCAGATTGCATGCATGTAAACCTAGCTTTGGCTAACCTTGCTCGCCACACTCATAACCAAAGCGAATAGAAACAGATGCGTTACCAACTCATTGGGAGAACAGTCATGAATTTCCAAATTCAGCGCCTTACAAACTGTAGTGAGCCTTACAAACTGCCTGAAAAATACCACAGTCCCACATATACACAATCCCATATATATATATATATATATATATATATATATATATATATATATATATATATATATATAGAGAGAGAGAGAGAGAGAGAGAGAGAGAGAGAAATTTGTTTACCATCACTTCCACTCTGGTGCATTTACGTACTGTGAAAAAACTTCGGCCTTATTATTGAATCCGTTCGAATCGAATCAAAAAGAGCTTGAAAGCACATTTTAAATTGAAGTTTCTTAATAAAATTCTCAGATTTGTAACAAATTAATTTCAGTTACCTTGAACTACTATTAATTTTCTCGTTCAAAATGGTTCAAATTATCCGATATCCAATAATCCAAAAATCGTAATAATCCAATCGAATTAATTTTACATTTTGTGCGGAAAAATTAACTGAAATCAAAGGAAACCAAAAGGAAATACACGAGAAACAAATCAGATTATAATATTAACAGTACATATTAACAGTACAGTACAGTCACAGCCATGATAAAAATACCGTGATAAGAATGCATGTTTAACACTCGTTTTAATGATTTTAGATCTGAAGAACCTACGCTATTTTTTTAACAAGGCCACTAGTGGTAAAGGTGTGCGAGTTGAATTTTACACCGTTGTCAAATATTGATAAATTTGAGTTACACTTGTTAGATTTGAAAAACAAAAATCAATGGACAAAAAAGTTCATATATTTGCAGTCAGTAAAGGTAATTTAGCTCGAGAGAAAGGAAAATTGGCTCTCAGACACCAGTGGTCGAATCCTTCAAAATGTAGGAAGGAGGAAGAAATAATATTTGAAACATGGGAATTTCTGATCAAAACTCATTAGTTTTCTGTAAAAATGAGGTCAAAAATCTCCTTTTTTAGAAACACTCAAAACGCCACTTTCTCAAAAAATGGCTGCAATTTTTTTCTTCCAATTTTTTCAGGTTCCATAGTGCTAATTGCACCTTTTAATATGACGTCAAGTTCATTTTGGTGTATTCTTATGTTTTTTCAAAAAATGCACAAATATATTTGTTTTGGAACCTTTTTTACGACGTTCATGTGAACATTTCCATCGATTTCTATACATTATTACATTTGTGAATGGAAGTGATTCAAACGAGTTCAAATTCATTTGAACTTTTTCGAAAACTGAATAGATTCCTGTGAAAATGAGCTTGAAATTTCGCATTTACAGTAATGCTTAATCGCCATTTACTTAATAACCTCTTCAAATTTTTCAATGAAAATATCTATTTAGGACGAGTGTTTATTCTTCTTTAATATTCGTGAAGTAATAATTCGGTTGTACTACTAGGAAAGCAAAGAGTTGAGAAAATGTCAAAGGATTGTACTTTGGGCTACGATAGAAGGCAGCTGGCCAGAGAATGGAGCAAAAAAGCTTAAAACCAGACTACGCCAAGGAAATTAGAAAACTTGACTACGAGAAAGTCTGTGCCATTCTGTAGCACTTGTCACTTTTTCGTATACGTATATACGGAGTAATATATGTAGTATAGAGAAGGGCGAAAAAAAGGTGGATTTTCGGCAGAAAAGAATTCATTGCCGGGCCCTGATAACGAAAAAGTAGATAACTTCAGTTGCAACATTAAGAAAAATTAATCTAACACGTGGTGTAGTCAGAATCCCTGTTTAGTGGGTCCTTGGCACCGAAAAACCAATTGAAAGCAAAACGTCCCGCCGGCCGGCGTATGTGAACAAACCGTGCATAGGATTCTTTCCTAATTGAAGAAAATTCTGTCGTTTTTGCGTGAGCTGAAACTCAACGACTTTGAAAAACACTCATTAATTTTTTCCAGGTGGTATATAAAGGCCTGGAAACATTTTGAAAATTTTCTAAAAAATGGCTCCAAATTGTTTCCTTATATTACTTTTAAGAATAGAGTTAAATACACTTATAAAGGTGCCAAAAGTCCGATTTTCAGGATTAACTCTGAATTTTTGAAATTGTAAAAGTATTCATTTTTTTCAGCAACTTCTTACAACTCCAATATTGAAGTTTCTCAAAAACACAAGTTTTCTGTGAAAATGAACTGAAAAGCCCGCATTTTCTGAAACGCCCCAAAGTCATTTTTTCGAAAATGGCTCCATATTTTATTTTTAAATTTTTCCGAAGGATGTTATCGTAGGCTTCCGCGGCCAGAGTCATGATCTGGGCTGTCCGGGTGACGCCGCGTCGAAGGCTGGGGTGCCGACGTTTCGACCGACATATCGCGGTCCTCTTCAGGGCTGTACTGCTAGGAAAGGTACAGCCCTGAAGAGGACCGCGATATGTCGGTCGAAACGTCGGCACTCCAGCCTTCGACGCGGCGTCACCCGGACAGCCCAGATCTTTTCCGAAGGATGATTTTTCCGATTTTAGCTTATTGTACTGTTTAATATGACGTTAATTGTTTTTTGGTGATTCGTTTTGTTTTTTCAAAAATTACAAAAATGTAATTTTTGTGAGTTGTCTCTCAAGTCGGTAATATTTACATTAAAGGAGATTTCTTCACGTTATTGTATTTATGTATATACTAAGTATACTATGTACATTACTCCGTATGTATGTATGTATGTATGTACGTACGTACGTACGTACGTACGTACGTATACGAGAAAATAACTGGTGGTGCTACAGAATGGCCCAAACTTTCTCGAAGTAAAGTTTTCCAATTTCCTTTGTGTGGACTGGCTTTACAGTATTGCCCCATCCTCTTGCCAGCTGCTATCGCCGCCGAAAGAAAATGTCTTTGACATTTTCTCGATTTTTCGATTTCCTAATAGTACAACCGAAATATTAATTCAAGAATATTAAAGAAGAGTAAAACCTCGTCATAAATGGCAATTTTCATTGAAAAATTTGGAGAGGTTTTTAAGAAAATGGCATTTAAACGTTACTGTAAATGCGAAATTTAAATCTCTTTTTCACAGGAATCTATTCAGTTTTCGAAAAACTTCAATTGAAGTCATTTGAAGCACTTCCACTCAAAAATGCAATAATGTATAGAAATAGCTGGAAATGTGCAAATTAACGACGTGAGAGATATTTCAACAATATCAGTGGCGTAGCTTCAGATGGTGTCACCCGCAGCAAAATTAATGGTATCACCCCCCCCCCACACACACACAAGTAAAATATAAAATTATGGTTTAAATCGAGACTCTTTGAACATTGAAAAATAGGTGCTTACCACTTATAGTTTCGCGTTTTAGTTTACATTATTTTTTCTTTGCATTCTTAGTATTTATGATTTAAATGTATACTTATTAAATTAATATAAATAATTTTTAACTAAACCATAAAATTATATAAAGCAATAAAATTTTCAAATTACTAAAACTAACAAAACTCTTTATATATATATATATTTATATATATATATATATATATATATATATATATATATATATATATATTTTGTGACGTCATGGGATTAGACAACCCCATAACGCCACCATCAGCTACGAGAAGAAGCCCGCGAACAGAAAGAAGTCGAGTACGCGGCGGACCGATGGCTTGTAAACGCGCCATCTACCCATAGTTTTTCGAACTCCGACGCCCGTACTAGCGAATAATGTTTTTCCGGGAGGTCACGAAAAGAGGAGAATATTCACTCCTCCAAAAATTTCCCCAGGCGCGAGTACCTAAGTATCGCGTCGCGCCTCGGAGGAGCTCTCTAATATTGCAGCAGCGACGGCGACTGGACTGGGTTCTGAAGGCGATTGTAACTTGATAGCATAGGAGTTTATTTTAACTTAGTAGTTAAAAGTTAGCTTGAGAAGCGTGTCAACGAAAGTGATGTAATTGAGAAGTGGAGTGCACGAACATTCTTCGCATTAACATTCACAATATTTGAGAGAGTAAGTGAAGTGATTGTTTGACTTCGAAATAATTTCAAATTTGTAAAATTCGCGCAGAAGGACATTCACTAAATCCAGCATCTCATATTGCACGCTGAGACCACACACGCCCAAAGTGTGGTAGGTAGGCCGAGCATTTAAAGCATAAATTCAGCAACATTAATTATTCCAGGCTGGAAACGCGAACAAACTTGTACGAGGCGCGGCAGAAGAAGTAGGACGACCCCAGGAAGAGATAAGCGTAGGTGAGAAAGATTTGGACTGTCCGGAGAACGGGAGAAGGGTGTGGAAATTGGAGGCGTGGCGGAGTCCAGAGCTCGAGGGAAGGAAACTGGTAACATCGTGGGACAGCGAGCGTAGACGGGTTGCAACGCGAGGCTGCGAGCGGCAGAAAATCCACAAGGTCACCTACAAGCGAGTGATGCGGAGCTGTTGAGGTAAAAGAACTGGCAACTTTTATGCGGCGATCAGTTGGGGAAAGAGAATAGCAGTAAATACACGACAATTCGTGTTAAAAGTGGGTGAAAAGTTCAGAATAGGTGGGAGAAGTATTCCGAACGATGTGAGTGGCAGTTTCAAGTTCATTTACTGCGCCTGTTATTGAATTCATTCAAAGAGGCCATACCTTGTACAATTTTACTTAAATAGTTCATGATTTTCATATGTTGTACAGTGATGTTATCTGGAAAAGTCATAGTTTATTGTATCGTCTTAAAAGTAATTGCTTTCTGTGATATGTAAAGGGGTCAAATTTAAGTAACGTGTATGTTACGTTTTATTTTTTTCTCTCTTTAAAGTTCACACTGTTATAGAGTGCGAAGCCCAAGGCTAGCACCTGTGAACGGGATACCTTAGAATAAGTGAAAAACTCATTTTTAAAGCCGTGCACGGAAAAACTAAAGAGTAGAAAGAGTAAAATAATGTGGTAGATAAAAATTCAGAAAGAGGAATGAGCAAATTGTGAATTGTAATTGGTGAAAGTGTGTTCAGGCAGTCGAGGTGACGCCAATTTTTTTTTTTTTTGCCTTTTCTTTTTTTTCAGTGACCAACTATTTAAAGTGCATAATCCTATTATATAATTGTGCCACAGTAATTTTTCATTGAATATATGCTCATTTTATTTGTATTTTATCTGATTCATTGTGTCAAGGGTTCAGACCTTTCTCATACCCAAAAGATCCTGCTTCCTGAGAATTTTAAGCTCGCTTCACGAGCATTCATACTATCACGCTCTCCCCACGTGCTGGAAGGTGGGCGGTTAAAATATATATATATATATATATATATATATATATATATATATATATATATATATATATATATATATATGCAGCCCTGGGAGGTGCCGTGCTGCGAGTGCGACTACATACGGGGATCAGAACGGGTTTCAGGGGATTGTTTGCCTTTAGGGGAATGATAGACAATATGCACTGGTGGTGGAGTTTGCCGTGAATTCGGCCAGGTGGCAGCTGCGGCCCGCGAGTGGCACGAATTTGAGGCAGGCTTGATTTGGCCGTACTAATCGCCTTGATAGGCGAAGCAGGAACATCCGACCTTGATGAGTTTTGCTAGTCAGTCAGTTTAACAAGTTCGGCGCAATGTAGTTAGAGAAGTTCTGTTTAGTCTGTTCTGTTGAGTCTGTTCTCTCTAGTCTCTCTGTTGTCTTCGTCTGTTTTTTGTGTCTGTTCTTAGTCCCCTATGTGAGCGAAGTCGCAGTATTTATTATATTGCGGGTGTGATTGAGGCCGTGGAGGGGAGAGTGACGTGGCTGTGACTTGGGCCTATGGTAAGGCGGGAAAGTTTGAAGTGCCCGCGGTCGGTTCGCCTTCGTGATGCGCCTTCGGGTCTGGGGAGAGGAGTCACGTGACATTGGCGGCGATCGGAAGCAAAGGCGGTGGCACGTGGGGTGCCCGCGATGGCGGCCCGTTTGTATTTGAGATTTCCACGGGAATAGGCATCTGGCTTGCAGGGGGACAAGGAGCGGGGCGGCGCGCCGGCGAGATACATTGACGGACTTATATTTGCGAGGGAGGCCCGAAGCGATTCACAGAAATGTTTGGATTGAAATGCGATTCACACATTTCTTGGTCGCTTGTCAGGTAGCGAGCGATGGGGTGAGGGCCCCGCGCGCCGGGGTGGCCCAGCCCTAGGCTAATGAGGGCTTAGACCCCAGCTGGCGACGCCGAGAAGCGGCGGTGAATGTTCTGCGCGGGCGTGGGCCCGTGAGAACGGCGGTTTGCGCGGAAGACACTGTAAATGTTTTTATTGCCCTTTTGTTGGATTTTTCGAAGTGCAGCGGCGTGCTGGCATGCACAGAGAGCGACTTGTGAGAGGTTGGTGAAAGTAAGCTCTTAATAGTGGGTGGCCGCGCGGGAAAACAGCTTTTAAGGGCTGCGCCTTGGTGGCGAGATTGAAAATTTGATCGCGAGATTGAACAAACAGCGTCGCCTCGTGGAGTTGGCCTCGTCCGCGCATATCGCTCGATGTCGCCACGTAGAGTAGACCGATCTTCCTTCTTGTTGAAATCCACGATGATCAGCGACCAAGTCGAAACTTCCTCCAACCACTTCACAAGCACTGCCTATACTCTTTGTCTTGCGCCTGAGGTGGGCACCTATTTCAATCTGATTACTTTTTCCAAGTCGGAATAATATACCTCTAATAATATTTTCTATCACCTAACCTAGCAATTCACAATTCACTGGTAAATTTTCTAAATCAAGTCTTTTAATTCCACCGCGAAAATATTCAAAGTTCACTTTCCAGCTCACTCATGAAAATATTACAAGACCGAGTTTGAAATGGTACAACACTAAGTTCCAGTAACATACAAGTAACACACAAGTTCCAGTAGCACACCTAATGCGGAAATATTCTAGGTTCAAGTCCAATGTTCACTCTCACGAAATATCACAAGTCCCGATTTGATAATTAACCTCAAGAAATTTTCTAACTCCGCAAATACCACTCGAACGTAATACAACGCGCAAGCAATCCGCTCACCACCACGACACGTGACGGAATGCCCTAATTCTCAATCTGGTCAACCCTTCAAAGCCCGCTGTGTTTTTCTCTCTATTATTTTGACAAACTCCATGATACATCCACTGACGTCACCCTTATTATCCTATTTTAGAAGCAATCACAACCTCCTGATCACTACGGTGCACCCTGCACCTGCTTCTAAACGAACTCCTTGTTTCGCGTTGCTACGGTACCTCTTGTGTGTTTACCTTCCAGCTCTCACAGTTACTAAGTTGCCCCCGCACCTGTCTTAGGACGAGCTCCCATTGCTACGGTGTCATCTGCGTATCTGCACCATAGAAACCCACGTCGTTTGCAATATCTGCAATATTTCAATTTTAATTGCCTCAATAAATAGCCGTCATTTTGGGTATATCACAACTTCCCTCCTTCTAAACGTCATCTTATTTGTTTTAACTCAAATAAATGACAAGACCTCTTATAGCTCTTTCCATTTTACTTTCCATTTATCTTCGTACCATTGTTGCACTGGTACTCATTACACTATAAACTCATTCACATCACTCTCTTCTATCTTCCAGCCTTATGACTATTTACAAAGACTTTATTGCCAACATTATCCATATCTATTTCATTGGGTCACCTTTTTTGTTGCATAATTATTCTCTCCCCGTATTTCTTTATTTCGTTCTTCATTTATCTATCTAGATGTCCTTCCTATTTACACATCATTATATATTACTACAGACACTATAAAATAAAATAAAAACATTACATATTACTATTTACAATACATATTCGATTCCATCCATTTATACTCTATTTTTGGACTAATTAATCGCATGGTCATCCCGCTTGTAGGGTTTAATGTCCCAGTAATTATACATGCCCATCTGTTTTCCTCTTTCGTCTTTTAAGATTTCCGCATTTTTACTAAGAACCTTATCAATTTTATAAGGTCCTTTGTATAAAGAAAAGAATTTGTAAAACAATTTCTTATCCACCGACGATACTTGAGGTACCCTAATTAACACATCGTCCTCCATCTTGTATATCCCCTTAAAATACTGCTTTTGTTTCTTCTTCCTCTTCGCAGCCGCCTTCTTTAAATGTTCATAAATTATTCGCATGTCGTTGTCGTTACCCGGAATTTCACTAATTTCTGGGGGTATTTTTATCCCTCCGAACGGATCTTTTCTTATTATTATGACCAAATCCGCCCTCTCGTCACAAGCTTTAAACGCGGCTATTTTCCGCGTCGCAAACTCGCGCATGGATTCCGTACCGCTCTTCCGATACCTTTCCCCCATTAACCGATATTTCAATTCAAACATATGGCTCTCATTCCAATATCTCTCCAGATATTTTTCTTTCCATTCTTTATAATTTGTCGGTTCCGGAACTAGTGATGTTAGCCAATGATGGGCCTTCGCCGACATTGCATGTTCAACAACGTGCAGTTTTAACTATTTTAATTTATAACAAAATAGCTTTCCAATTTTGCAATGAAAGACCACGGGTTCTCTATAATGTCCCCAAGAAATTTTAAATGACTGGGTACAGCTAAGGACGCTGCCGAAGCTACCATATTTCCCTGAGTACGCGTCATCATCATACGATAGTCAGGCAATATCGAAAAGCAAACGACGAAGGATTACGTAGTTTCATAAGAGAAAAATACGACAATTTTCTAAGAAGGTGGTACGGAGAAACAATAGGGAGCTTTTAAAATAATCGTAGAAAACGCTTTAGATACGTTCGTTCGCTGCAAAATACTGAAAAGTAATCCTGATCCTGAATATTTTAGCGGGGCGATACGGCGTTTAAAGACAAAAGTTAGACTAGCATTTAATAGGAGAGATCGTAGCATTGTTGACATGATAACTTTAAAAAATACTACATGGAATTAGAAAAAGAAAAGAAAATTGCACATGAATTATTTTTAAGAAATATTTTGGAGGCAGGAAGAAATGATTGGTCAGGCTTTTCAAATATGTCCGCAGACGCCGGGGGAATAAGGAAGAAATTCAGGAAATTCGAGTCGAAGATAACGCGCCACTGCACGAGGTATTCAAACCAAAACGGGCACAGGAGCAAGTTCATTATTTTCCAATAGAATATCAGTTCAAGCTTCATGCATGGGAACTCCGCAAACGTATAAAATCACTGGAAAATAGTCACGCGGGCCAGACGGCATCTCGACAGATTTTATTAAACTTGGCGGTGAGGCAGTATTGCCCTATTTGTTAAGATTATTCAATGTTTCTATTAATAATGCAAGTTTACCAAACGATTGGAAGACAGCTATAGTGGTTCCAATTTCCAAAAATGGTGATAAAACGAAAGTATGTAATTACAGATCAGCATCTTTCACACCAGTAGTATGCAAAATAATAAAGCATTTAATAGCCGGATACATTCGCCGCGAATGGGAAAAAGCGAACTGGATTTTTCACGGACAGCATGGGTTTAGAAGTGAATATTCGTGCGAAAGCCAAATTGTTTCTCTTCTCCAAGATCTAGCTGACGAAGTTGACGCGGGTGGGAGGGTGGAGGCAGTCGTAATCGACTTAGCGAAAGCATTCGACGTAATACCGCATAATCTACTTATTAGGAAATTATTAACTTCAGGAGTTGATGGTAGAGTTGTGAAGTGGTTAAGCGAATTTCTTAGAGACAGGAAACAAAAAGTTCGAATTGGCACTCAGTTTTCAACAACGGGTATTGATACTTCAGGGATTCCACAGGGAAGTATTTTAGAGCCATTACTTTTCTTAGCGTACGTGAATGATCTCCATGTTAACATACAATCAAAGGTGCGTTTATTTGAAGACGATTGTGTTATATACCAAAAAATCAAAGGTAACGCTGATGAGCAAATATTACAGCAGGATTTAGAACATTTACGTGATTGGGCTGAAAAAAATTGCATTGCAAAAACTTGCATTGCAAAAAATTGCAAAAATTGCAATTGCTTAACGGATCGAAAAGCAAAACAATAACGTTCGGGCGGGGACGAAATTATGAGGAGGCAGACCATCGTTTAGGTGAGGTCATCATCTCAAGGGTCTCTTCATGCAAGTATTTAGGCATTCATCTATATAGTAAAATAGGGTGGAAGAAGCATATCAATCAGGTAATAAGAAAAACGTGGAAGTTCTAAAGAATGGTTCTAAAGAAGGAATTCTAAAGAAAAGTTCTGCAAACGCCAAAGAATTAGTATATCTTCCGCTGGTTCACATCTCATGGAATACAGAGTGGAATGTTGGGATCCATACAGAAAGTCGCACCGGAAAAATCTAGATAGAAGCGAATAAGTTTACCTATAGAACTAACCCAATAAAAAGTCTTGTTATTCTCGTTTCTAGAGGTTCCCAAGGGAGAGGATTTGTGCTCTTTATAAATCGTACGTAGGTCAACCAGCTTGAAAGGAAATTCAGGTTAGACTAGAAAAACTAAATTATTTCGGCCGAAGCGATCACACCCACAAAATTCGAACAAGGAAACAAAATTCAGATCTTGGGAAATTTTCCTTTTATAACAGGACAATTAGAGATTGAAACAGTTTACCCGCAGCAATTTTCAAAGCTTTTCCTCTAAGTGTCCGAAGTTTTAGAAATAGTTAAAACAAGATGAGAGTAATAGATATTAAATAAGTGCTGTGAAGTGCTGGTCAGTGTAATTCAAAGCAAAACAATGTAGTGTAGTGCAGTGAAGTGTAGTGAACGCCATCAATGAATATTGAAAAAAATCTAATTTAGCCAATATTTATGTAGCTTGTATTAAATTTTGGTATCACCAACATATAATTATTGGATATCATGACAGAGTTGAAATAATTGTTATAATATTTAATATTAGTGATTTAATATTGTTATAATATTTAATATGACGTAAAGTTCATTTTGGGGTATTATTTTGTTGTTGTTTTTTCGAAAATTACACAAATGTAATTTTTTTTCAATATCTCTCACGTCGTTAATATGAACATTTGTATACATTATTGAATTTGTGTAGTTCTTCCAATTACTTTAAATGAAGTTATTGGAAAACTCAATTGATTCCTGTGAAAAAAATCTTCAAATTTCGCATTTACAGTTACGCTTAACGCGATTTTCTTAAAAACGACTCCAAATTTTTCAATGACAATTGCTATTTAGAGTTGGGTTTCAGCGTTCTTTAGTATTCTTAAAATAATATTTCGGTTCTACTATTTGGAAACAATTGAGAAAATTAAAAAAAAAAAATTGGGCCCAATAGACGGCAGCTGGCAAGAGAATGAAGCAAGACTATACAGTCCACACCAAGGAATTTAGAAAACTTAACTACGGGAAAGTCTGTGTCAATCTTTAGCACCTCTAGTTTTTGAAAATGTCCGATGGACTCTAAAGTACCCCCTAAATTAAAATATCGTTTTAAAATTCCAGAAGCCGCGACATCAGCCAGAACGATTGATCAATTTTGGAGAAAATTGACTGACAGGCGCTAGCGTTGACCACAGACGTTTTGCGTCAATCTATTTTTCGTAATCAAGACGCAACAAAATACAGATTACAACACGAGTTAGATTTTTTCTAAATTTAGCAACAAGATTTATCCACTTTTTCGTTACTAGAGCCCAGCAATAAGTTTTTCTGGTAAAAATTCGCCGTTTTCCGCCGCACGATTACATAACTTTCTCTTCTTACGAAGAATTCGCAAGGCGAGAAAGTAATAAGTATACAATTACACTTCAATAAATTAAATTAATTATTTTAAAGAATTTTTTCTACAGTTAAAATTATGTAATTATAGTATTCCTTTTAAAAGATACAAAATGTGCTTGCACCAGGGCGGGAAACTAGTCCGCGACGGCCCTGTATATACTTTCATCGATCGATACAGACATTCCAATTTTGAGGCACAAAATTGTGTACCTTCACACCATCTGCACCAATATCTTTTTCTGCATTAGTAGACCTTATTCCCGAAGTGTGTGAAGTTACAGCTCACAAGAACTTTCAACACAGATTTTATGACCAAACATTTGAGATCGTATTGTCGACGCAATTCCAAATCTTTTCCTCCAAAACTACAGTATATGGAGGAAGCGTAAAAAGATTATACAATAAAACAAATATCTTAATTTGTTTTTTGCAATCTGTGGCATTGTATTGCACCTAAACACATTCATCCTTTACTAAAGCTTATGACACTCGATTTGGCAGCCCTGCAAAGCATGGGTCCTACACTGGCCAGATGTTCAATGATTTTCACGTTTTGCGTAATACGTACGAATTTTCCTAAGCTCATCGTCCGGAATGACGTAACATCAATCATTAATTGGTCAGTGCCAGCTTTTCTAGGCCTTGAAAATAATGGGAAGTTATTACAGGGAAAAAATTAACATTAAGACAGACGCTACATATTTTAATTTATGAACTATTTTTCTTTCTTCCTCCGTTTTGAAATGTTATTAAAATGTTTTATGCATTCATGACTCTGCTATGTGGTGGACAGTTCGCTGGAGAGTTTATTTACTCGGGCTTTTTCTCACCACATTCGGAAATTTAAAGAAAGAAACAGTATTTTCTTGATGCATTAAAATTACGGCGGAGAGCCACACATTGTTTTGGCATCTAAAAGCAAGCAAGTAGACATCAAAACGAAAACTAAACTAAACAGCACTTACTTTCTCGCCTTTAGTTCTTGGTTATGTAATCCTATTTCGAGACATATTTAATACCTAACAGATAATTTAATTTTTGAGCCCCATGCTCACCAAGCCACCGAGATGTTTTTAATGTAGTCGACTGATATTATCCTTATAATTACTCTGCCCCAAGTTCGGCATGCCATTGAGATAACTTTAATAATATGGGTCAGACAATTCAATCTTACCTTCACGATGACGGTTCTTTCATACGAAGCGGAACATTTTCTGGAGATTTTCCCCATCAATTGGGTTGGTATTGCCTATAATCTCTAACTCAGTAATCAGCCTTTTTCTTTCATAACAAAAACGTTTACTCAACTATAATAAATCACAATCAACAAATTACCTTAAATTATTTTTGGCAGCCAACTAAAACCTATTTACATTGTTTTTCTTTCTTCGCGCGCTACCAATCTTCGCATACGCTCTTGCGCTGCGCCGCCGCGTCGCGATGGTCCTTCCCTCTTCCACTCCACGTTCAGTATCGTTCTACCATATTTCCTCTCTTTCTGGGGCTATCATACTCCGCACCTTCCCTTTCTGTATCTCACCACGATATCACCCACTCCACACCCAAACAATCGAAGAGCTTGGTGTCTCCTCTCGGGAGTCCTCCAGTCTCGTTCTCCACTTTTTCATCGTTCTTTCTGCCACCTGTAGTTTTAATATTATCTATACGTGGCTTTGCCTGAAACTTGTAACTCGTCCTTTTTTAACACGTTCTTTGACTTGACCTTTCATAAGGTTCTTTGGTATATTACAATTTATACCACGATTTCAACTCGAATTAACACATCTCAGTCATAATGTTTTATAAAATTCATTTTAAATCGTAGAACATTTAGTGCAAAAATTAAAGTTTCGAGCAATACATTTTCTATTTAAAACTTTAATTGAAAATATATATTCTGGCATTGAATTCATTGGATAAAGTATGCAGGGTATTCGCCGGCACCCTCTGTATTCTAGAGGGCGTTGGTATTCGCGAACATATCTGATGAGTTTTTTAGCCTTAAAATATTCTGCGTAAGCCGTATACGAGAAAGTAAAATAATTAGAAGTTAATAAATAATACGATACTGATAGTGCTGGCAAACAAATGCAAATAGATCGAAAAATATATAATAGTAATTTATTAAACACTACGGTCAGTGTCAGATTACCGAACAGGCTGAGTATGCTGCAGCCTGGAGAGATCAATTTTCGGGAGCGGACAAACTTCAGCAGATGCAAAATTTCATGAGGAGAACTTTTGAATGTTTTAGTAGAAATAATTCTTTCCATATTTGTATCAAAAGAAAGTGTTAATCAAAATATATCGCCAAAAAGAAACAATGTTTACTTTAACAAAAACAAGATATAGTATAATGAATTAGTTTACATTTGCATTGTATAATTTTTTAAAAAGACTCAATATGCCTGTAACAAATAATGTACTTCCGGGTCAATGACCCCCATCTCGATCAGGTTTCTGTCCAGTTTCCCTGTTCCATTGAGCAAATGCTGAGATGGCCCCTTGATTTGCTTCTGGACGTAAATGTAGCTTCACTATGCGCACGTTTTGTTGAACTTTCCTTTGCTTGTAGTGGTAGTAGAGCTTAGAGCGAGTTTCTATTTTGTTAACAATACGGAAAAATCAAGTCTGTTCGTTTCTTTACCGTTAAAAATAAGTTTTCTATAACTTGGCAACGAAAATATCTAGTTTTGAAAATGTTAATCTCTCGCTTTTTTAAATTTGTTATTATTATTATTATTATTATTATTATTATTATAAATCTTTCAACTATTAATAGTTAAATTGTTGGGAAGGGATTCTGAAACTCAAGAAAGCGTGCGCAGATGATTTTCTCCCCCATACGTCACATACAGTTTTTGACTAAATAAATAAATATATTCATTAATATACGAGAAAGTAAAATATCTATACCCCTCTACACATAAAATAGAAACAAAAATATCGTATATTTATAAAATAAATATCGCGATGAGATATTAGTTCAAATATTTATTCGAAATTTTATTTTCAACGCAAAATTAAAGTAATTCCTGAACAGTGTTTTTGAATATTTTTGTTCAGAGATTACAGAAATAAATTACAATGACAAATGACTAATTTTATCGCAATTAATTATCAGACTTCAAAATGTTTACCTAACTATGATGCTGATCTTTAATATCAGTATAAGAGTTGATTAAGATATAGAATTATGCG
This sequence comes from Teleogryllus occipitalis, assembly GCA_011170035.1. Taxonomy (NCBI): domain Eukaryota; kingdom Metazoa; phylum Arthropoda; class Insecta; order Orthoptera; family Gryllidae; genus Teleogryllus; species Teleogryllus occipitalis. Next base: position 109,863 of record BLKR01000023.1, on the reverse strand, counting down.
TTAAAAATCTGTCTCTGCGTATAGAAATGAGGTTTGTGACTAATGCAAATGACGAACGATCTTTCTCTCCTTTGAAGCGCGTAAACAATTATGATTGAGACTTAAACAAGACACAATGAATGCATTAACTCTGTTATACATAGAAAATGATATATTAGGACGCGTTGAGTTTGAAGACACTTAAGAAATTTGCAAGAAAACGAAATTCCGTGTGACAACGCATATTTTATATGTACGCTAAATATTATTTTGACTTTAATATCCAATTTTTTGTAACAACATGTAAATATTCAAATGTATAAATTCTTTTATAATTTCATTGTATTTTTAATTTATTGACCCAAAAATGTTTTATCTTATTAAAAAAGCAAATATATAATCAATTATTTATACGTGTACAATCTTTGCATCGGTTACAAATCTCATACATTTTTATTCAAAATATTATAAACAACTTTTTATGTCAAAAAAGCAGATTGAAAAACATTTGACAGCCTAGGGCGCACTTAAGTCAAAATCAGGCATTGACTATGGTAATATGCTACAAATACAAGTATATATACTTATATACTTGTATATAAAAGTATTAATTCATATTAAGGTGGACGAAAACAGCCGTCATTATCGCCTTTTTTTAAAATTTATTTTCTTCCTGTTCAACATACATGTTTTTCAGGGTTGTGAATGAAACATACATAACATTTGGTTTATTTCCTAACTGTGGGTGCCCTGAATGGATGCGTTCAATGTTTTTGAAAAATTTTTAATTACTTTTGAAAGAGAATTATCTTTTATCAATATGACGTTACAACAGGTTACAAGCCACAATGACCGCTAATTCCTATGGGATACACATTTTGCCAATTAGCGTATTTGATACTGCTAGCAAGAAAATAAAAATTGATAGAAAAAGATAATAATTAAATATATTTTTATATTAATCAAAATTACTCGGGTTCATATGAATTACTTTTAGTTTTCACATAATCTATTCGTATAAATCATTCATTCATTCGTTCAAATCATCTATTCGTTTTCACATTCAACAGAATTAAAGGATGCAATGTATAATGAAATAACATATAAGTAATATAAATAAAGGGTATAAAGGGTTCCAAGGCTGTCGCAGGTAACTTATTCCAGTCCGTTATTGTTCTATTTGTAAATGAAAATTTTCCATCTGTTCTCTGTGGCCTAAACTGATTTTTGTGCTTGTGATCCCCCCTACTAAAGTACGAAGGTCTACCCAATCGGAAGTAGATATCTTTCCAAGCTAGATAACCGGCATACGCTTTGTACAGGGCACAGAGTCTTGCCTTAACTCTCCTAATTTCTAGAGACTCCCATTCAACATTCTTCCTATTCCCTCGGAAAGTAAGTGTATACGCTCTTCTCTGTACTCTATTCAAATATTCCTTTTGGGAATTTCTATAAGGGTCCCAACAAACAGCCCCGTATTCCATTAATGGACGAACTAAAGATAAATAAGCTAATTCTCTCGCTTTCGCAGTACTCTTTTTTAGTATTCGCATAGTAAAATGCAAGGACCTCCAGGCTTTCCCTACGACACAGTTTACCTGATTTTCCCAACTCAATTTGCTATCAAAAATTATCCCCAGGTACTTACAAGACACGGCTCTTGGAATGTTTTCGTTGCCTAAACGGTATTGAGTTTCATTGTATTTGCGGCCCCTACCAAACGTGATGGGTTTGCTTTTCGAACCATTTATTGTCCTGTCATTTTTTTTTCGCCCAAAAATGTAATCTGTCTAGATCACCCTGCAAAATGTCCTCGTCTACATTTGATTGAATAACTCGATATATTATACAGTCATCTGCTAATAGCTGTACCTTTAAATATAAATTGTCTGGCAGGTCATTGACAAATGCGAGAAACAGGAGAGGTCCAATAACGCTTCCTTGAGGGATCCCTGAAGTTACTATTGCTTGAGTTTCGACTCAATTGTCGTCCAACTCGGACTTTCTGTTTCCTATCTCGAAGAAGCTCGTCAATCCACGCCAGAACTGTGGGGTCAATACCCGATTGCATTAATTTATGAACCAATTTATCGTGTGGAACAACATCAAATGCCTTCGCGAAATCTATTATTACGGCGTCCACCCTCCCACTATTATCAACTTCATCAGTTATATCCTGAAACAATGATACTATCTGACTCTCGCAAGAGAAACCGTTCCTAAAACCATGCTGTCCCTGAAAAAGCCATTCTTTTCTTTCCCATTCTTGTCTAATATAGCTAGTTATCAAGTGCTCCATTAGCTTACATACAACTGACGTGAGACTTACTGGTATATAATTGGCTAATACAGTTTTATCACCACTCTTGAAAATCGGAACAACGGTAGCTAGCTTCCAATCATCGGGCACGCTTGAATTGTTGATCGAAACCTGAAATAATCTTGTTAGATACGGTAATGTTGCCTCTCCACCGAGTTTAATTATGTCAGTTGAAATGGCATCTGGACCCCGCGACTTTTCATTTTTCATAGATTTAATTCGTTTTCGCAATGTATTTACCTCTATATTAAACTGATTTGGCACAGCCTCCCTCGATATCTGAGTGAGTTGAGATTTTGTTTTAAAAACGGAACTGAAGTAGACATTGAAAGCGTTTGCTTTTTTCCGATCATCTGTAAGTAACCTATTTTTGGTATCTTTAACGATAGGAATTTCTTCTTTATTTCCTCTTCTTCTGTGAACGTATTTGTAAAACCCCGGCCAATTATTTCCCTCCCTGTCGAGAATATGCTTTAAAAAAGTCTCCTGCGCAATTTTCTTTTCCTGCTCTAATTCTTTCGAACAATTATGATAATGTATCTTATGATTTTCACTACGATTTCTGTTATTGAAAGCCTTTCGAGTTTTCCTCTTCAGACGTCGAATTTTCGCATTGTAATATTCGGGGTCTGAATTACTTTTTAAGTATTTGTAGGGCACAAACGTTTGCAATGTCTTATCTAGAATGCTCTTAAACGCGTTCCAAATTTCTTCCATGCCCCCCTCCATTCTCAGAAAACAATCTCCAAGGTAGTGTTGAAGCCCCTCTGTATTAGCCTTCTTGAACTGCCATATTTTCGTTCCCTTAGAAATTCTTTTCTGTAAAATACTCATATCTAAGTCTACTAACACCGCTTTGTGGTCGCATATGCCATCAACGCAGTCGCAAGATAAGAAAAGCTCTCGAGGCCTAATTAAGAAACGTTATTAGTAAGTTTGTCGCCAAATAACACAAAAGAATACTCATTTTCAAAAAACAAGATCTTACTTGAAGATGGTTTTCATGAACACATTTTATTTAAAAAATGTATCTTCATAATTGTAGTTAAAGGAAGACACCGATTTTTTTCTCGTTTCCGAAGAATCGGCATTTTTAACCCACATAAGACCTGCACCGTATTTTTAAAGGTCCTTCACATTATCCAACAACAAAATTTCATCAAAAACGATGGAGCCATTTTTTTGAAAATTTGAAAATGCCCGGGACTTTATGTAAAAGTACCCCCAAAATTAAAATCTCGATTTCAAATTCAAAGGGCCACGACATCAGCCACAACAATCGGAGAATATCAATTTCGGAGAAAATCAGAACGGTTTAGCCGCTACGGCTGTTCACAGACGGCCAGATTGGCGGGCGGACACCCAAACGTTTTGACTTCAATCGATTTTTCTGTATCGAGGACCCACAAAACATGGTTTCTGGCTGCAACACGTGGTAGATGATTTTTTTTCTTCAGCATCAGTATTTATCCACTTTTTCGTTGTCAGGGCCCTGTACTAAAAGAAATGGGTTTGCCGGTTTCCGAATCAAGTTTTTTGTGAAGTGTGTATTATTGCAAAGCAGTCCAACACTACAATGAGCAAGAGCCCTAGAAGCAGAGAGCACATGCCAATGAGAATGGTCTACACTGGCATCTGTGGTCCCATTGATCCACCCACTAAGGAAGGTGAAAAATACATTTTTACCATCATAGACACTTACTAGATTTTGTGAAATGCACCCCTTGAAAAACAAAAGTTATAGTCTTGAAGTGTTTATAATTGTTTATAAAGCAGAATCCTAATCTGTACAAAATCCGGTGTGACAATGCCAAGGAATACGTCTGGTGAACTACATAAGCTCGCTACTGCAAGAGAAACAGTGTCATGCTAGATCCTGGTCCGCCATATACACCTTCGTTGATTGGTGTTGCTGAAATATTGATTAGTTGATTAGGTTTAAAGGGCGCTTCAACTACTAAGGTCATTGGCGCCCATGTCAAAGTATACATAAAATAAATAAATTAAAGCTCTAGTAAAAGTGATGCTGCTGCAACTTACCAGCTAATTGAAAAGCACGTACATACCCTAAAATGAAATGCTTCGATTACGCATTAAAGATACAAGTAGATAAAAACAAAGTTCAGAAACGTAAATCTGGGCCCAGGAAAAACATAAAAACATTATTGCCCTTATATGTCAGATAAAATGATATATTCCGCTTTCTCTCAAAAACCAAAACAGTTTTGAGAGCGCGAATTCGTCGTCTCTGACCACCTCTTGTTGAGAGTTGCCCAGACCATGTCTTCGTCGGCTGCCAACAAATTCCGAACAATGCAGGAGGACGTGTTCCACAGAAGAACCGCCCTGCATGAATCACAGGTAGAAGGAGATTCACCTCGAATGAGGAAAAGTGGCAGTGTCCGATACGAAGACGGGTTAAAATAACTTCCTCGCGCCTAGAAGGTCGGAGGAACGCCAGGAATTAACAGAATCATTTATTGCACTTAGTTTATAGATGGTATTGTGTCGCTGTCACGCTCTAAAGATGGATCTTTTAAAAAAAGTTTTAACATCGTCGATGTTACAAAAGGAATGTCAACATGAGTATTCTCCGTCGCCGATTTCGCCGCCCGGTCAGCCAGTTCGTTCCCCATAATTCCCACATGGCCTGAGACCCAACTCAGTGCCAGATCATACTGGCGAGACAGAAGGCGATGAACGAAGTTTTGAGTTGAGTCCGTCAGGTAATCTGAGGAAGAACGGGAGATAGCTTAAAATGAGCTGAGATAATCAGATCAGAGAACTGCTCGGCACAAAGTCGCTGACTCAATGCATTTTAGGGCTTCAAGAATTGCATACATTTCAGCAGTGAAGGTACTGCCCTGAGAATGTAGCCGATATGATTTGGTGACTCTGATACGATAAAAACTACATGCCACTTTGTCGTTGCACGATGAACCATGTGTGTACAAGCATACGTGATCTGGATATGCTACGCACATTACCTGAAAATGCATCTGGTAAACAAAAGGAATAGTCGTTTGTTTGGCAAGATTAGATAGTCTGAGGTCAATATTCGGGCGGAGGAGTTTCCTAGGGGGAATGGGGTGACTTCGGGGATTTCACAGGGGGTGGGAAGGCCAACATTAAGGTCCCGCAAAAGATTCCGTAATTGAATACCTGGAGGCTGAGGCAGCGATGTTCGAAGAATATATTATGTTTCATATTCAGGATGCATAATTATTCGGCGACAAGGATGATTAGAAAATCATGATACTTTAGCACCGTAAGATGCTAATAAAATATCACGCCTCCTTTTTAAGGAGGGCTCACCAGCCTCGGCTAGAAGGAACTCGATTCGGCTGGTGCGGTACGCACATGATGATACCAGCGTGATGTTTACTATTGATGGGTCGCAGAGTGGAGGGAGCTGCCAACCCATACACTTCACTACCGTAATACCAAACTGAGTGGCTGATCTAAATAACCACAATAGGGTAGTGCGGTCGGCTCCTCATGATGTACCATTCAGCATTCGAAGATTAAGGGGGGAGACATATCTGGTTAGTAGTCCACGGATATGAGCACGCAACGCGAGGAACTTGTCAAATGTGAGCCCCAGAAACCTGGCAGATTCAGCAAATGGAAGCTGGTTTCCTCCTGGTAAAGGACTGGATTGCTATGTAAATGGTATATCCTACAGAAATGCAAATCGATAATTTAGTAGCAGCAAAATTAAAGCCTATTGACGTGCTCCATTCATGAAGCTTGTTGAAAACCATTTGGAGTTGCCTCTGTATCACACTGATGCTGCTGGATAAACAGAAGATGGCAAAATCATCCACCAACAACGATACCTTTACAGGATCTCGCACAGTCGACGCTATTCCATTTATGGCGATGGTAAACTGAATGGCACTCAGGACTGATCCTTGAAGGATACTCTTTTCAAGAGGGTGACTACGAGAAAGCCTGTCACCCACACGAACACGGTCGAATCTGTTCGAAAGGAAATTTTGCAGGAATAGAGGAAGCTTCCCTCTAAATCCCCAAGAGTGCAGGGTTTACAGAATGCCGTGCCTCCAAGTGGTGTTGTAGGCCTTTTCTATATCGAATAATATGGCCACAAGATGTCTCAAGACGAACGACGTAGAGACAGCTGTTGCCAGCGAAACGAGTTGGTCCAAGGTTGACCAGTTCCTTCTAAACCCGCTTTGGATTGGCGTCAACAGATTTTTGTACTCCAAGGTTCAGACCAGAGGCTGATTCGCCATACCTTCCAGCACTTTGCATACACAGCTTGTGAGGGAAATAGGTCGATAACTTGATGGCAGTGATCGATGTTTTCCTTCTTTGGGAACTGGCACGATAATGGCTTCTCGCCAAAAGGTAGGAATGGTGTGCTCTTCCCAGATATGGTTATACAGCCGGAGAAGAAATTGCGTGGCTGTTTCGGGAAGATGTTGCAGCATTAAGTTGTAGATTTCGTCTGGACCTGATGTGGTTCTTTTAGCATCAGAGCAGAACGCATTTCATACACGGAGAAGGGGGTATTATAATACTAATGCTCTGCTCGAAAAAATCCAAAGCGCAGTTTTCTATTCTTTCTTTAATCAAAAGGAAGTTTGGAACATAGTTTGCCGAACTCGACATATTTTCACAGTGAGTGGCAAGTTCGTCTGCAATGGCCTCTCGAGCCGTGAACTGAATTAGGGGAAGGGTATCCTTTAATTTGACGCTCTTTTCTCCATATGAGGCCTGATGGCGTATGGTTCAGAGAGGAGACGTATGGTCTCCATGATGCATTTTTACTTTCTAAAACGGTTCTTCTCGCCTTCGCTCTGCACCTCTCGTAATCAATGAGGTTATCGGCGGTTGGATAGTGTTTTAGACGCGCCAACGCTTTCCTACGAGCACCAAGAGCCCTTGAGCTATCCAAGTTCCACCACGGTACGAAGGGGTGTCGTGATTTGCCGGTCGACTTGGGAATTGCAATGTCCGCTGCTTGTAGTACAGCATTGTTAAAATGTGCTGCCTTTTCTTTTACTGACAAACTCGCCCTCCGATAGACTGACGTTCGCTTGGAATGTCAGCCAATCAACACGTCGGACACAGAACTGAACGGGGCGCGCCAACGTACGAGAAAGTCCATCAACGTGGACCATAACGGGGTAATGGTCGCTTCCGCACAGGTCATCTAGGATGGACCATTGCAGGACGGTTGCAAGAGAGGGGCGGTAGAGGGGCTAGTTCGATACGTGCTCGAATTTGTGGTAACGGCAAAATGAGTTGGTTCCCTGAAATTCAGAATAACCAAGTTCGGTGTGTATTACCCATTCTGATACACTGCCTACACCCTCGGACAGTTGCGGGAATAGCCTCAGAGGACTGTGGTCATGTACATCAACTAGCGCGAACGGAGAGGCCAGTTGGTTTATCAAGTTCAGAAGTTCATGAGGAGATACACTGTCCTGGAGGGATGTAAATGTTGCATGCAGTGAGTGCGAGGGATCGGAGGTGCACCTGCACACACACTGCTTGAAAGTCGGTCTGAAGAGATACCTCTGTATATAGCAGCGAATCATGTACCAGTGAAGAAACTCCGCCATGAACACGAAGACCCGTCATCCACATCGAACCTGTAAGGGGAGAAACCACGAAGAGACAAGGGACGAGGTTGGGTGAGGTGAGTCTCTTGGAGACAGATTGTCAGTGGATTGTGATGGGACAACAACAGTTTAAGATCGTCCCGTCGCGAGGAAAAGCCATTCATATATTCCATGACATTATAGCCATGGTGGAATTATGTATTCTCTTTTCCTCCGTTGGGAACCGGATGCGCGAGTCCTCCCCAACGGGAGTTTCCTCCGAAGCCGAGACATCCTGGGCATTGCCAGAGGGGCTGGGTGCTCGCTCAGTGCGAGTTTCGGACGGAGTAAAACGAGGCTTTGACGAGCTTCTTGCGGCCGGATCTGAGGCAGATGTGCTTCTGACATCAGCTTTCATTGAAAGAGGATTGAATAAAGGTTTGGTCGACTGCGACGGCTGAGCTTTTGTCTCTATCTTATATTCAGAAGGCATCCACAGGGACGTCCACTGGAGATACCTGACATGCGAAGCTCACCACTTGGGGAGTAGCTCGTTCCTTTTGGCAGCCCGCTGCTACCCTCGGTGTCTTAACTTTCACGGCATCAGAGGAGCGAGAGATATCAATAGGGTTCCTCATTTGGTATCGACGTTTGGCTTCAGGAAAGAACACTTTGGCAACTGCTCTAATCTTCTGGATTGCTCATTCCCTCAGAAAAGTAGGGCATTGCTTATAGTTGGCCGGGTGATCATCTTCGCAATTAACACAATGCAGTGTAGTGGCGCAGGGATCAGGTTCGTCCATCGTTCTCTCGCACTTACCGCACACCGGGTTATCTGCCATGAACCGCTGCTGTGTATGGTCGAACCTCTGACACTTAAAACACCGCAAAGGGTTGGGAACATATTGCCGAATGTGAAAATTATAGAAACCGCACGAGATCTTTTGAGGGAGAGTTGGAAGATTGAACGTCGGAATACGAGTGGAAGTGGGGATTTCTCGCCCCTTCCCTCCTCTTGATCCTATAGACTACCGTCACACCCTGGCTCTTAAAAAAGGTGACTAGATCTTCCTCACATTACGCAGAGAAATCCTCATGGTTGACCACTCCCTTACAAAGGTTAACTGTTGGGTGAGGACGTTATAAAAGAATGAGAATGAACCATGGGGAGAAGAAAGATGACTGGTGAAAGAAAGGAATACTTGAGAGCCCTCTCTGTATCCCCCCTTAGAACGTGGACCAACCCACCTCGACGGGTGTTGCTGAAAGAGCTAACAGGTATCTTCTAGAGAAGGCTCGAGCTCTAATATTTAAAGAAATGCTTCCTAAATGCTGTTGGGGATATGCTGAACAGACAACCGCTGCATACCTCAAAAATCGAATTTCAAATCACACAGTTGGAAATCTACCTTTTAAGCAGTGGCGGTCGTGCTTAGGTTGCACAATCCCCAGATATTCGAAAAATATCTTATAATATCTTAGGAATATACATTTTCCTTTTATGACATTCGATATTAACGATATTGCAGATTATCGATGAATATGAAATCATTTCGAAAGCAAAGAACGTTCAACCGAAGATCATCAATGCCCTTGGCTGTATTCCTCGCTTTTCTGCATTTTCTCTTTGGCCCTTCAATTTACCACGGGGAAGATATGGCCTTTTGGTGGCACAACAAGACTACCGCTGTCGCGCTGCGTGGCGACAGAGTGAGTCTCAGGGGAATACCCATATTCGTCTGACTCGCTGCAACGTAAATTTCGCTTATTATTGAAAGTTCAGTCAGTATTTGCCGGTATTGAATTCATTTATACCTATTTGGCGAAATTATTTTCATTCGATGTAAGGTTTCTTGATTAAAAACGTTCATTTGAAAAGTGTAAAGTTGGCCGCTGTCTAAGAAATCCCCCTTGGCACGTCGGGCAATTCCTCTTCTGCGAATACATCAGTCATTTCCCGGTTATTTCGAAAGCTACATTATGTGTACTGAGTACAAAAGGTGTGTGATAGATATTTTATTATTTGTGTTGTTGACGGTAAAGGACGTACGTAAGAGTTCGTTTTCTGCATGTGTTTTATTTTTCTGAATATGAATACAGTGCAAAATTTACAAAAAATTCCTTTTGGTTCACGCCCTATTGAGGAAACACTAAAAATTAAGAGACTGGGAAGGCCTACTCCAACTCTGCAAAAATTTATTCGAACAACAAAAACAGTAAAAAAGATAATTCAATCGAAATTTCAAAAATGATTTTTACAATAAATTCAAGTAGTTATGTGGATGTGATTCGAAGACAGTTGTTTTGCTTTCCTAGTGTATTGTTTGGAGGTGAAGATACGTGGACAAAAACTGGATTTAAAGATTTAAACCACTTATAGATCGATTGAAAAAACATGAAGCTTCTGGATCTCACGTAAAAAACAGTTTACAGTTAGCGTTATTAGGAACTACCAATATTTTTATTTATTTATTTATTTCTACGTCAAAAAAGTCAAAACTGCGTATGACGTGCTATGGGGAAAAGTGAATTGTGTGCACATTTTCAAAATTCTGTGATCCCTACACTAAGGCATATACTACTTAAATTTTGAAAAAAAAGAAAGAAAGAAAACCTTCCATGTAATAAAATATATTTTCAAGGATAAATAAGCAATAAATTTTGGCTCTTACCCATGTTGTCCTTCGGAATAATACTTCCTGCCGCGACATGGAAACGATAATTTAAATAAGAGAAAGAATAATAAAATAATTTTAAAGAATAATTTAAATAAGAATTCTAGAAGACGTGCACAGATAATGAAGTTACATTTATGTCCAGAAGCAAAACAAGTGGCCATCTCAGCATTTGCTCAATGGATCAGGGAAACTGGACGAAAAACCTGATCGAGATGGGGGTCATTGTGCCGGAGGCTGTAGTACTATAGTTGTTACAGGTTGTTTATACACATTTATACAGTCCAAATGATAAATAGTGCATTATTTATCATTGTTAAAATTAATGTTACTTTTCTTGTGATGCTCAGTATAGTCTCTAATTGTATAGGAACAGATATGCAGCAGAAACGATTTCACTTGGGATTTAAACTTTTCTATCGAATTTAATCGTTTAATGTCATCTGGCAAAGTGTTGTAAAATAATGTACATGTATTGTATGTGAAGTTTTTGTAATGAGCTGTTGCTATTGTCACCTGATGAATATGATTTCTACGTCGAGTGTTATAGTAATAGACATCGGCATTTTCTGAAAATATATTCCCGCCCTTAAGCAAGTCATTTTTGACAAAAACCACTGATTCGTAAATAAACAGACAGGGTAACGGTAAAATTCCTAGATTAATGAAGAGAGGCTTACAAGAATCACGTGGGTGGGATTTGGTTATTATTCGTACAATTCGTTTTTGTAATCTAAAAGTCTGGGAGCTATAAGATGTATTTCCCCAGAATATGCCATATCTCAGGCGGGAATGAACATTCGCGAAATATACACAACGAGCAGTATAAAGGCTGACTGAATTTGAAAGAATTCTGAACGCGTAGCATAATGAACTTAATTTTGTGTTCAATTCATTTAAATGGACGTTCCATTTAAGGTTTGACTGAATTGAGAGACCTAAAAATTTTGTTGCCTTAACATCAGTCAGTGGTACCCCGTTCATTTTTAATGGAGCAAAGAATTGTTTATTTGAAATGGAAAACTGCATTAAACCCGTTTTCTTTTCGTTTACTATTATTTTGTTATTTCGGAACCAATTTGAAACATTTGATATTGTACTATTTACGGTTTCTTTATTTCAAAGAATGTTCGTATCAAGAGAACCGTTCTTCCGTTTCGAATCGTCGAGGGCATATAGTTTACGTAAAGTAGGAACAGAATAGGGCCTAAAATCGATCCGTGAGGAACTCCCCGTGCAATGGGCAAAGAGTCGGAAAGGTGCGTACGTGATGTTCCATCATTCCAGTAAGGTATTTCAACTCTCTGAGATCGTTGTTTAAGGTACGAACATAACCAATCTAGAGCAATACCACGGATTCCATATGAAGGTAATTTTGAAAATAAAATGTCATGATCAATGACGTCAAAAGCTTTTGAGAGATCTAAAAATAATCCAATAGGTGTCTTGTTTTGATCCAATGATGAAGCGACATCTTTAAGAAAAGAAAATATGGCTGTTTCCGTTGATTTTGATTTTTTAAATCCATGTTGGCAATCTGAAAGCGCGTCGTGTTTACTGAGAAAGGTTTCCATTCGTACGTAAAAAAGTCTCTTTAATATTTTTGAAAAAACTGATAGAGAAATGGACCGATAATTTTGAATTTAATTTTTGTTGCCTTTTATGAAGAGCGGCTTAATTTTAGCTGTTTTGCAAATGGAAACGTTCCGGTGCATCCGGTTCCGGTTGTGGAAACGTTCCGGTGCATAACGATGAATTAAATATGTGAGTTAACGGGTGTATAATGGCATACGCACAGGTCTTTAACAAAGAATCCGGGAATTCATCTAAACCGGACGAATATTTATTTTTTAGTTTACCGATTTTGAGAATTTCATACGAAGAAGTTTCGGAAACGAACATCGTGTCTAAAATTTTGGGTGAACTGTCAGTTTTTGAATTTTGTGTCTGAAGACCCTTAGTGAGATTGGCAGCAATTCTCGAAAAGTATTGGTTAAAGAGACTAGCCATTGTTGCCGGATCGTTTACAGTTATATCGTTGTATTTTAAAACAACGTTCTCTACGGGGTTTCTAGTTGATTTGGTAGTATTTTTTATTATATTCCACATTGCTTTTGTTTTGTTATTTGAGTTCAAAATATCCTGATCGTGTTTCATGATTTTAGCCGGCCTTATGACTTGGCGTAACAATGTTTTGTATTTTTTAAAGTAGATAAGGAAATCTTGAGATATGTTATGACGTTTAGAAATGAAAGAAAGAATTCGCTTGTTTTTAAAAGATGTCCTAATCCCTTGTGTTATCCAAGAATTGCTTTTCCGTGAAATATTTAATTTTCTTTTTTGAAGAGGAAAGCAAGTGTTAAAATGAAAGAGAAAAAAAAATTATATTCGTCGTTTGAATCAACAGTATTATAAACCGCTTCCCATGACTCCTGCATCAAGTAATCAGTGAATAATTTTATTTTACTTTTTGTAAACAATCTAGTCATACGTGTATTATTTATTGTGTCAGTGAATGCATTTCTTATTATGGTAAGAATTTGTGCATCATGGTCCCTGTATCCTAAATCTCTGGTTTCAACTTCATATCGAGTAGTAGTTTTGTTAATTATAATTTGATCAATTGCCTTCATCGAATTTTGTGTGATCCGTGTAGGTACATTAATTTTAATGTCTAAATTGAAGGAATTAATTAAATTGAGAAACTTTTCTTTCTCGAGAGATTCGACCAGAAAATCAATGTTAAAATCTCCGCATACAACAATGGATTCAAAAGTGCGATTGCTGACTTTGTTAAGTGTTATCTCCAGGTTTTCTAAGAACAAAATAGAATCTGCAGTTCCCTTTGTTGGAGGTCTGTAGATGCAAAGTATTATCACTTTTAGTGATTGAGTTTAAAGGGCGCTTCAACTACCAAGGTCATTGGCGCCCATGTCAAAGTATTTCTAAAAAAAAGCAATTAAAGTTTATTAAAAGGGTCGCTGGTGCAACTTTTCAGCTACTTTAAAAGCCATATATACCCTAAAAGGAAACCATCCATTACGCATAAAAAAATCAGGTAAACAAGACAAATTTTAGAAACAAATCTGGGGCAGAGAAAATATTTATTGCCCTTATTTGTCAGAGAAAATTATATATTCCGCTTTCTCTCAAAAAACAAAAAAGCTTTGAGAGCGCGGAATCATCTCCGAGCACCTCTCGTAGAGAGTTGCCCAGACCATGTCTTCGTCGGCTGCCAACAAATTTCAAACACTGCAGGAAGACGTGTTCCACGGAAAGATCCGCCCTGCATCTATCACAGGTAGGAGGAGACTCACCTCGAAGGAGGAAACTGTGAGAAAAGTGGCAGTGTCCGATACGAAGACGGGTTAAAATAACTTCCTCGCGCCTAGAAGGTCTGGACGAGGAACGCCAAGAATTGACAGAATCCTTTATTGCACTTAGTTTATAGGTGGTATTGTGCCACTCTGTTTGCCACGCTCTAAAGATGGATCGTTTTAAAGAAGCTTTAACATCAGACGATGGTACAAAAGGAATGTCAACACGAGTACTCTCCGTCGCCGATTTCGCCGCCCGATCTGCCATCTCGTTTCCCACGATTCCCACATGGCCTGGGACCCAACTTAGTACCAGGTCATAGTGGTGAGACAAAAGGCGATGGATGAGGTTTTGAACTGATTGCGTCAGGTAGTCTGATGAAGAACGGGAGACAGCTTGCAGTGAGCTGAGAGAATCAGAACAGAGAACTACTCGGCGCAAACTCGGTGACTCGATGTATTTTAGGGCTTCAAGAATTGCATACATTTCAGCAGTGAAGATACTGCACTGAGAATGTAGCCGATATGATTTGGTGGCTCTGATACAGTAAAAACTACATGCCACTGTGCCATTGCACGATGAACCATCTGTGTATAAGAATACATCATCTGGATAGGCTATCTTCATGTCCTGAAAATGCATCTGGTGAACAAGAGGGCTAGTCGTTTGTTTGGGAAGCTTGGATAGTCTGAGATCAATATTCGGACGGAGGAGTTTCCAAGGGGGAATGGAGTGACTTGGGGGTTTCACAGGGGTGGGAAGATCAACATTAAGGTCACGCAAAATATTTCGCAATCGAATACCTGGAGGGTGAGGGAGCGATGTTCGAAGAATATAGGATGTTTCATACTTAGGATGGGTAATTATTTGGCGAGAAAAGGATGATTAGGAAGTCCTGATACTTTAGCACCGCTTACGGTCTTTTAGCATCTTAATGCTAATAAGATATCCCGCCTTCTTTTTAAGGAGGGCTCACCAGCCTCGGCTAGAAGGCACTCAATTCGGCTGGTGCGATACGCACCAGTTGACAGTCGGATACCAGCGTGGTGTATACTATTGATGGGTCGCAGAGTGGAGGGAGCTGCCGAGCCATACACTTCACTACCGTAATCCCAAACTGAGCGGATGAGTGATCTATATAACCGCAGTAGGATAGTGCGGTCGGCACCCCATGATGTACCATTCAGCATTCGAAGAAGATTAAGGGGAGAGACATCTGGTTTGTAATCCACGGATATGAGCACGCCACGTTAGGGACTTGTCAAATGTAAGCCCCAGGAACTTAGCAGATTCGGCGAATGGAAGCTGATTTCTTCCCAAGTAAAGAACTGGGTTGCTATGCAGATGGAATATCCTACAAAAATGCAAACAGGTACATTTAGTAGCAGAGAAATTAAAGCCCGTTGACGGGCTCCATTCGTGGAGCACCATTTGGAGTTGCCTCTGTATCACACTGATGCTGCTGGATGAACAGAAGATGGCAAAGTCGTCCACAAACAACGACGCCTTTACAGGTTCTCGCACGGTCGACGCTATACCATTGATGGCGATGGCAAACGGTGACACTCAGGACTGATCCTTGGGGGATACCATTTTCAAGAGGGTGACTACGAGAAAGCCTATCACCCACACGAACACGGAAGGATCTGTTTGAAAGGAAGCTTTGAAGGAATAGAGGAAGCTTTCCCCTAAATCCCCAAGAGTGCAGGGTTTGCAGAATGCCATGCCTCCAGGTGGTGTCGTAGGCCTTTTCTATGTCGAATAATATGGCCACAAGATGTTGCCTCAAGACGAACGATGTACAAACAGCTGTTGCCAACGAAGCGAGGTGGTCCAAGGTTGAACGGTTTCTTCTAAACCCGCTTTGGATTGGCGTCAACAGATTTTTGTACTCCAAGGTCCAGACCAGACGCTGATTCACCATGCGTTCCAGAACTTTGCATACGCAGCTTGTGAGAGAGATAGGTCGATAACTTGATGGCAGTGATCGATCTTTGCCTTCTTTGGGAACTGGGACGATGATGGCTTCTCGCCAAAAGGTAGGGATGGTGTGCTCTTCCCAAATACGGTTAAAGAGTCGGAGAAGAAATTGCATGGCCATTTCGGGAAGATGTTGCAGCATTAAGTTGTGAATTTGGTCTGGACCTGGTGTGGTTCTTTTCGCAAGCATTAGAGCAGAACTCATTTCAAACATGGAGAAATGGGTATTATAATCCTCATGTGCTCTGCTAGAAAAATCCAAAGCGCGGTTTTCCATTCTTTCTTTGAGAAGAATGAAGTTTGGAGCATAGTTTGCCGAACTCGACATGTTTTCATGAGTGGCAAGTACCTCTGCAATGGCGTCTCGAGCTGTGATAACCTGACCATTTTTTAGAAGACCTGGCACAGAGTTTGAGGAAGGATATCCTTTGATTTGACGCACCTTCCTCCATACCAGACGTGGTGGCGTTTGGCAATTCAAAGAGGAGACGTATGACCTCCATGATGCATTTTTACTTTTTAAAATGGTTCTCCTCGCCTTTGCTCTGCACCTTTTGTACTCGATTAAGTTATCCGCGGTTGGATAGTGTTTTAATCTCGCCAAAGCTTTCTTACGAGCACTAACAGCCCTTGAGCAATCCGAGTTCCACCACGGGACGAAAGGGTGTCGCGATTTACCAGTCGACTTGGGGATTGCAATGTCCGCAGCTCGTAATACAGCTTTGTTAAAATGTGCTGCCATTTCTTCCACACTGACAAACTCCTCCTCCGATACACTGACGTTAGCTTGGAATGTCAGCCAGTCAGCACGTCCGACACACCATTGAGGGGGGCGCGCCAACCCACGGGCTAGCCCATCAATGTGGACGATAATCGGGTAATGGTCGCTTCCGTACAGGTCATCTAGGATGGACCATTGCAGAACGGCTGCAAGAGAAGGGTGGTGAGGATCAGGAAGGCGAGGAAAATCTGTTTCATAATCTAAAACACTAAATTTGTTTTGAGTTGTGACTGGATGCGGTGTCTGTGTCTTTTGTACAGTCACGGGTGTACGGTTGGTATTATTCGCTGTGTTGCCGACTTGTACCCAACCGTCTGTGTAGAGAACGACCTCTTCCAACCTTCGGATATGTTGATCTAAATTATTGTTTACGTGTGTGAAGGCTTTCAGAAGGTCGGCTTTGAGAACGTAGAGAGTAAAAAGAGTAGATCGAGCAGTAGCCATGTCATGAATGCGATTTAATATACGTGATAAAAATTGGAATAAATACAAGAAAACCCAGATAAGAGCAACAATAACCTAGCTTTATATGTTAAAAGTGTAAAATTGATGAATATTCAATAAATTAAAAAGTAAGATTCAATATAAAAACGAGAAGGTATGCTACTCACAAAATCTATTGAAGCTAGTACTTACGAAATTTGGCAATGTGGCTACGTAGAATTTCGTCCATTTAAGCTGCAATTGTTTAATACAATCAGTAGATTGTGCTTTACTGTAATTAGATAAAAGATATTATCTGAAAGTTTGTCTTCGATATATAGAATAAGATTTGAAACACAAATTCAAACTATTTGATACACCGTCCTCGTAACGTTCAAAACAACGGAATCGTCACTTGTCACAGAAAATACAATAAATCTTTCAGAAAATTAATTCGCACAGTGATTTAATATTGGAAAATAAACTGAGCTGTGAATATGTTTTGACACTTATCAGCACCTCGTAAATCTGAAAGTTCGTTGAGGTTTGAATGTCCGTTTAAAATTCGTAATGTTTGTTTGTCTTGGTTATAGCAAAAAAAATCGGTTGGAATTATATTTTCAGCTAACCTGCAACAAGTAATAAAAGCACTTAAAACACACTAGGCACAGTCAAATCGCTAAAAGTAGTAAATAATCACAAAAATGAAGAGCACAACCAGATGCGTCCGTCTTGTAAGATGGCGTCAACCAGTCTGTCCAATACAGCAGAACAATTAGATAATGAATAGAGGAGAAATATTGCAATTCACAATGAACAAGTGAAACAAAATAGATATGTATTGAGCACAATAATTAATTGTATTTGTTTCTGTGGTGCTTTTGAATTAGCTTTAAGGGTCCTACGTATGAGGTTTCTTGTATTTACGTTAGAAATAATATTGATTCTATCCCCTTGGCGGAATTAAATGTGTATTCCATTGAAAATATTTTCGAAATTTCTATTGTATATCTTACTTCACTAAAAGTGCCCGTCGAGGTGGGTTGGTCCACGTCCTGACGGGGGGATGCAGAGAGGGCTCTCAAGTATTTTCTTTCACCAGACATTTGTTTCTCCCCATATATCATTCTCGTTCCTTTATTACATCCTTTCTCTTTTCTTCTCCCTCTTCTATTTCACTGGCCCCCTCTGTATGCTGAACGCCCACCCATGTGTTTGCCGTGCATGGCGACCCGTGTCGGAGGGATTGTGTGTCCTGGCGGTTGAGGAGTCTGTTTGTTTCCCCACTATTTACCTTGTGCTACGTTCTGCTTTGCACTTAGGGATACGTTCTCAACGTATTTTGGGGAACATTCCTTGTAGGCTTCAACACGCTTGCTTTGGCCTCGGACTCTTCTAGACGGGCGGTCGGGAGCTAACCCACTCCCGATCAATCGGCTTCGACTAGGTCTTGTACTGAACTCCAGGGTGAGCGGGGGGATACACGGTGGTGCAGCGCTGTGCTATTCCCCCACTATATGTCCGTGGCAACCCTGGCACTCCGATGGAGTGTCCCCTTGTTGGGCTCCGTGGTGGGTGGGGACCACGGGGATGAACTCAATATCCATCTTCATGGATACTAAACCTTCTGCCCCGCCCTCTTCCGCAAGGAAGAGGCGATGTCCAGAGAGAACGATTGATTTAAATAGTTTCTTTTTAAAAGAGGAAGACCGACCGAAGAAGCCTAGATTCCTCCTCATGGCATGCGCCGCGGAAGGAAAAACATTCAAATCTGTCAGTGCTGTTCGTTTGGCGCGCGCCATAGAGGAAACCTTTGGAAAGCTGCAAGCTGTAGTGCGACAAAGGAATGGTACCATTCTATTTGAAGCACGTACAGATGACAGGTTGTGAAAATTATGAACACTAAGCAGATTGCCGGCCTCCAGGTGGATGTGACCACACACCCTACACTAAACCTCTGTAAGGGAGTGGTCAACCACGAAGACTTTTCAACGGAGAGTGAGGAAGAACTAGTTTCGTTTTTTAAAGACCAAGGCGTGACTGATGTATATAGAATCAAGAGGAGGAGCATGGGCGAGAAATTCCCACTTCCACTCTTATCTTGACCTTTAATCTTCCTACTCTCCCTGAGAAGATCTCGTGCGGTTTTTATAACCTCCACGTCCGACAGTACGTCTCTAACCCTTTGTGGTGCTTCAAGTGCCAGAGGTTTGGCCACACACAGCAGCGGTGGCAGACACCCCCGTGTGTGGTAAGTGTGGGAGATCTACACACGAACCTGAACCTTGCGCCATTGCACCGCATTGTGTTAACTGCGAAGGTGACCATCCGGCCAATTACAATGTCCAACCTTTTTGAGAGAGAGGGCAATCCAGAAGATCCGAGCTGCTGAGAAGGTATCATTTCCCAAGGCAAACGTCGGTACCTATCAAGGAACCCCATTGATCTGTCTCGCTCCTTCGCCGCTGTAAAGGTTAGGACTGCGGGGGTAGCAGCGGGTTGTCAAACGGAACGAGCTATCCCCCAAGTTGTGAGTTTCGCTTGTCAGGTGTCTCCACTGGACCTCCCTTTGGATACCTCACCCCTGCAGGGTGGGAGAGTGTATCCCGACAAAATACAAGAAAACTGAAAAAAGAGCTCAGCCTTCGCAGAAGACCAAACCTCTTCCTAATGTTTCAATGCAAGTTGATAGACTAACACCTACTTCAGACCAGGTCAATAGAAAACAAAAGGCAACAACACCTAACGAAACTCGCACTGAGCGAGCACCCAGCCCCTCTGGCAATGTCAAGGTTTCGTCCTCGGATGGAACTCCCGTTGGGGCGGAATCCCGATCATCCGGCTCCCAACGCCGGAGGAAAAAAGAAACTTAATTATTCTCCATGGCTCTTATGTCATGGAACGTAAATGGTTACTCCTCGCGGCGGGACGATCTCAAGTTGTTGTTGTTGTTGTTGTTGTTGATACACTAAAGCGATGTGAAACTGGAACTATGCATGCGCAGAAGATCGATAGTGCTTTAACATGAGAGGGTGCACAAACTCTCTATTTTATTCGGACTATATTGTTATGGTGTATGATTAAATGTATTATGATCACTTTTCAACCAACAAACTATGAGGTGTTTTACCACCATAGTTTCTTCATTTCATTTAACTATGTGACCAAGGATATTAATCTTCATATCCTTTTTGACAATCAAAAACACAAGAGAAAATCAATCTTCTGTTGATGAAAATAGGGTTTATCTCTACAAAACAAGAGATGTTCATGCAACTGGATTTATTATAGTTGCAACTTCAGATACAATATATCTAATTTAAATTATTTTGAGAATTATTCTAATACACAAATAGTCTTTGGCAAATTTCTTTAAAAATACAGCTTCAATTACACCTTTGGGTATGTAATTAGAATCTTCAACATTACACACACATATATAAAGAACTGATATGAATGTACAAGAAAATGATGGATACAACTCTAGCATAAACACAGTTCAACATATCTATGATTCAAGTCATTTTAGATTACACTGCAGCCCTTCATTTGAGAGACCAATTACTGATCTGGTGCAATAGTAACTGATATACTTTTGCATTACAGTAATGCCTTTTAAAACTTGTTTTTAATGATTAACTTTGATATTTGATGTTTGGCAATACTTTCACAGAGAATTTCTAGAATAATATTATATTCTATAATGTAACAAGTTATGACCAATCTGAAAGTATTGTTTCATCATTTGTCTCTCAAATGTTTCTTGGCAGAGGGTGAAATGCTTGGTTCATGATTATATATTAAAAATTCAACACAATTCAAAGTGCTTCCTGCAGTAGTAAATAGGCACAAGGCATACCCCAATAAGCTACTATTGGTTGTAAAAGAACTGCACATGCTGTTGAAATCAATCAGGAAGCAGTTACCTACCAGATTTGTGCTGCAGAAATCATATGTGTGCAAAACCCTCTGGAAGGCAAATAGAGACATTGAAAATTAGAAATACTTAAGATGTAAATTCACTTCTTTTTGGTTTTAGGGGATGTTGACTGAAAGACACTCGAGGCTGACATTAAATTTTCTATATACTGCCCAAGCACTTGGTTTTCTGAACGAAGTTTTAAATTTTCTTCTTTAACACTGTCAACACGTTGTGAAAGATCTAAAAAACACAATAAAACATTCAAGTTATGCAAATATTCCAGAGTATATGTTAAGATTATCATTTAAACTTCTTATAATAAATGAATAATACACACCATCTAAAGTGTTCTGCAATTCCAAGACTTGAGATATCAAGCGAGCCTTTTCCTCTTGTTCATCAGGACTGATGTCTGGGTCTAAACCTGCATTAAATTTGATTCACTTAATTGTTTTGAAAATAAATTCAGCCTCTTGCCACAAAATACAGATATACTCAGAAATAAAGTGAACATGTTGAAAAACATTTGGATAAATTGGTGTATTTCTCTTGTGGATTTAACAATTACTTAACTAGAATTATCTATATAGAAAGTTCGAATGAATTATGCAAAAATAAAATTGTTTTGAAGGTTAATTCTTACCTTCAACTAATTGCAGATCACTGAAAAGGACAACTTTAAATTTTAATAGTTGGAATTGGTAATTAAAGCAACAGACTCAAGCCACAAAGTGAAAAATGACTTAATATAGCTTTTAGGAGTTTTAAATTCAACAGTTATACACAAAATTAATGCAATTAAGCAACTCTTGTAAAACAAACAAAGGGAAATATTATCAAATGTATTTTGGATGGTTGTAGGACGGATTACCTCCAACTTCATAACATTTTTGCAGAGTGGTTTCACACATGTTTTTTGACTGTTTTTTTAGCCGTTTTAGACCGATTTTGTTTGATTATTGATTGATTGAATTTAAAGGGCGCTTCGACTACTAAGGTCATTGGCGCCCATGTCAAAGTATTTCTAAAATAAATAAATTAATTGAAGCTCTAGTAAAAGTGTTGCTGATGTAATTTACCAGCTAATTTGAAAGCACTGAGGAGGCGCGACAACCCACGAGCAAGTCCATCAATGTGGACGATAATGGGGTAATGGTCGCTTCCGCACAGGTCGTCTAGGATGGACCATTGCAGGACGGTTGCAAGAGAAGAGCTGCAGAGTACTAGATCGATACACATGCTCGAATTTGTGGTGACGGCAAAATGAGTTGGCTCGCCGGAATTCAGAATAACCAAGTTCGCCATGTCTATTACTGATTGTAATACACTGCCTCTCGGACATGTGCGTGAAGAGCCCAAGAGAGGACTATGGGCATTTACATCCCCGACAACTACGAACGGAGAGGGCAGTTGGATTATCAAGTCCAGAAGTTCATGAACAGATACAGTCAGTCCTGCAGGGATGTTGGTATATCTTCTTCCTTCGAAAAGAAACTATTCAAATCATTAGTTTGTTTTGGACATCTCCTCTTCCTTGCAGAAGAGGGCGGGGGAGAAGGTTTAGTATCCATGAGATGGATATCAGATTCATCCCCGTGGTCCCCACACACCACGGAGCCCAACAAGGGGACACTCCATCCGAGTGTGCCCAACAAGGGGACACTCCATCGGAGTGTCAGGGTTGCCACGGGATATAGTGGGGGAATAACACAGCGCTGCACCACCGTGAATCCCCCCGCTCACCCTGGAGTTCCGTACAAGACCTAGTCCAAGTCGATTGATCGGGAGTGGGTTAGCTCCCGACCACCCGTCTTGAAGAGTCTGAGGCCAAAGCAAGGGTAATGAAGCCTACAAGGAATGTTCCCCAAAATACGTAAGAGCACGTATCCCTGGATACCAAGAAAAAAGTAGCACGAGGAGAGTACTGGGGAAACAAACAGACCCCTCAACCGCCAGGACACACATTCCCTTCGACATGGGTCGCCATGCACGGCAAACACATGGGTGGGAGTTCAGCATACCGAGAGAGCCAGTGAAATAGAAGAGGGTGAAGAAAAGAAACAGGATGGTATAGAAGAATAAGAATGTACAATGGGGAGAAGAAAAATGACTTGTGAAAGAAAGGAATACTTGGGAGTCCTCCCTGCATCCCCCCGGCAGGACGTGGACCGACCTACCTCGACAGGACAGATTTGAGAGTTTTGGATTTATTAGCAGGTTTGGGGAGGGGGTAGTTTAAAGTGACCACATGAAGAAAGGTAGAATCAAATGTTGCTTCATTTTTTACTCTGAATTCACCCATTTCACTGTAGGTCCATCATGTACAATTTCTACGTTTTTCAGTTTTTCACATATTTCTTTTAAATTTTTTTGTCATTTAATATGATTTCATAAGGTTTATAATATGACATGTCAAAACACACTTAATGCAACAAGTCAATTATTTGTTTGGAGACTGTAATTAACTTGCTGGCTAAACTTGCGAACTTACAAACTGAAAGATACAATTTTAAATATGATTTTGAATGTAAAATTTAAATAATTAGAAATATTAAGTACATTAAAAATACACAATTCTTTTGGCATACATGAACTATTTTTTGCAAAAATTCAAAACATTAAATTCATTAATAAACAAAACTGGAAAGTAGTGAGTTATCAAGTTAATGACTAGAACACAAGATGACACAGGTGACTGACAAGTGAGTGAAACAAACATTTTTCAAGTTTTACATCCCTCGACCAGAGGTTCCCAACTTTTTTTCCCCCATTGTTTTTGCTTTATCGACACTTCTTATTCTACTCTATACTACTTGGCATTTTACATATTTAAAATACAAATAATAACATAAACGACTTAAATATAATTACACCACGAATTTGAACAAGTTTTGGAAAAAAATTATTAGTTTTATGTTAATTTTTTTCCCTACTATTCTAATTAATTTTATAAATATAAACAAGTTTTCAGAAGCAAAATTAGAAATTCTCATTACCCAAACATTTAATATTCATTCATGTGAATGATGTTACATTCCAGAAGAGATGCAAAGTTGTAATTTAATATTAGATGAAAATATACAATGGAACAACTAATAAGTATCAAATAATGAATAATTATAAAGTTAATTAATATTTTTTTAATCAATGGGATCTGGATTTTGGTGCATTCTCAGCTCTTGACCCACAATCTACCTCTTGAACATCACCGACTCCCTTTCAACCTTTGACCTCTAGGAACCCCTGCTCTAGACAAGAAGGCAATAATGCTTACTTAAACATGCAATCACAGTAACAATATATGGCTACACTAATGAGTGCCTCCATTTATCATCATTGTAAATTATAAAATGTTTCTAATATTTGTTCAGTATGTCATTTTTATCACAGACTTACCTCATTTACAGAAATAAAATGTTTTTCAAGAAGGCCACACCCCACACCCCTTTTCAAAATTTTCAAGAAGGCCATGCCCCATATGCATGTCTATGAAAATGTGGTTAAATCACATTATGAATAGGGAAAACAATTTATTTTTCATGATAATTAAATTAATTTCTTAATAACAGCGAAGTGATGGCAAGACACCCTTTGAGGCGTAGACCAGCAAAGTTCCATTGATTGATTGAGTTTAAGGGCGCTTCAACAGCTAATGTCATTGGTGGCTGTGTCAAATTATTTTAAGACCCATACGCAATGTGACAGTGCCAATTAAAAAAAAAGTAAATCTGTAAAGGCATGTGTACTAATAAAAGAGTTTGGCAGGAAAGAGCCAGATAAGCACTTTAAAATCTCCATTTAAAATCAAATGATTTGTATTATCTTCTCTCAGATAAGGCTGTAGAAGTTAGTCTGTAGATGATTCATTTCTAAGTATCTCCGCTATACTTGGGTTTTCGTTAACGCTGCAGCTGAGGGTATTTTCTTCAAGATGGAGTATGGCACATTTTGCGTCTTTCTCAGTCCTGCCGAAAGACGCGAAAAGCTGTGCCATATTTCATTTTGGAGATAATACACTTAACTGCCTTGTTACGAAAATCCAAGTATAGGAAGCTAGCAAGGTGGTGCCTTCGGCGGCTTGTGGGTTCATGCCGAAAAAACAATTGGAAGCAAAACGTCCATCCATCCGTCCGTTAACACTACTAGCGCCAAAACCATACATAGGATTTTTCAAAATTAAAGAAACCCCTGTTCATCTGGCTCTAGTTGAAGCTTTGAAATTTTGAAAAAACATTCTTTGAAATTTGGAGGTACTTTATATGACGTCCCCAAATATTTTCAAAATGTTCTCAAAAACGGCTCCAAATTTTTTCTTTAAATTTCTTGTAAAAATAGAGTAAAATACCTTTATAAAAGTGGCATAGGTCCGGGTTTCACGGTTAAATCTGAATTTTCGAAAATTGCACAAGTTTTAATTTTTTCGGCGTCTTGCTACAACTATAAAATTGAAGATAAGAGATTTTTCCATTAAAGAAAATGTGTTCATACATAATTCTTTCATTAAAGGTCATGTAAATATATTTGAAAATTTCAGTAGTTTTCGGGAAATTTTCAATAGTTTTCAGTAGGTTTCGGGCAAGATTTTCTCAAAAACGGCTCCAAATTTTTACTGTAAATTTTTGCTAGGGTTAGTGCCAAATGCACCTATACGATGAAAAACGCTACATTGCTCTAACCTTTTGTTTTTTTTTAAATTTACAAAAATGTAATTTTTTTGACATGTCTCCCTCGTCGGTAATATTTACATTAGGGGCGATTTCCTCACATTACTTTACTTATGGGTACATGTGCTTTAAATAATTTCAGATAAAGTTTCTCGAAAATTCAACAGTTTTCTGTTAAAATGAGCTCAAAATTCCGCATTTTCAGAAACGCTCAAACGCCATTTTCTTAATAAAGGCTCCAATTTTTTTCTTCAAACTTTGCACATTTCCATCGATTTGTATACATTGCATTTGTGAGTGGAAGTGTTTCAAATGACTTTAAATTCCTGTGAAAAATAGCTTCAGATTTCGCATTTACAGTAATGATTAATCGCCATTTTCTTAATAACGGCTTCAAATTTTTCCATGAAAATTGCTATTTAGGACGAGGTTTTACTCTTCTTTAATGTTCTTGAAGTAATATTTCTATTCTACATTTAAGAAACCGAAAAGTTCAGACAATGTCAAAAATATGTATTTTGAGCGACGTTAGATGGCAGCAGGCCAGAGAATGGAGCAAGACCTTAAAGCCGGTCCACACCAAGGAAATTAGAAAACTTTGCTAAGAGAAAGTCTGTGCCATTTTGTAGCACCTCTAGTTTTTTTTAATTACTTGTAAATTGTTCCGTCTTAATTCGATGTTACATGATGTGGTATTTGAATTGGCGCTAAACTTTTCTACAAGTATGAATTCCATGGCCTACTACTCTACTTGATTCTTCACTGCACTAAAGCAAAGTTACGGGCATCCTCCACGCAGCTCGCATGAGTCAGAAGCAGGGTGGGGTGGGGGGTGGGGGGCTCTTGCGCATCGTATCCGACTTCAGCCAATGAGCTTCAGTCACCAGTTTGCGTCACAATATTAGCGAGAATTTTAAACGCATATACGAAAATCACATTGTTACGAAACACTGAAACAGATTTATGAAGCACGTCTTTTAAATATTGCATCTTGTACACATTCATCGTGTTATTTTTGGTTGCTTTCCGTTGAAAATTGCCATTTTGTCCCACTTTCAAAATGTTTCTCAACGCTTTTCGCTCTCCATGCAACATGGCGTCTACCCTCTGGTCTGGCTTTTCAAACTAAGTGCCCGTGCTGTGGTCACTTGATTTGTGACGCAAACTGGTGATGCGCAGAACCAGCTAAAATCGGTGCACCAGAGGAAGTTCCTCCGGAAGTTCCATCGGTGCACCGAATACATGGGTAGGTTCCTCCGAAGAATACCGGAGGTGTTTATATACATCTCCGGTATATCTAGATATAGTTAAATATTACATTTTGGTGTTCTGAACCGTATAAATGACTAATAATGTAGCTACCATATATGTCCTACACGCATTTAATAAACAATTGAGTGTAATATTCAAACAATTTGCAGTACTTCAGAAAGGTTGATTAGGTTCATTTTCGCGGGCAAGCAATCAAGGTATGTCCAGTGTACATACGTACGAGTGATCTGCATGTAACTGGGAAAGTGAACGCATGAAGGGACATAATTACTTTGATAGGTGTTTTTGAAGATTTTATGTGTAAAGTATGGAATCCTACTGCTGTGCCCTCGATAAACTGAAGAAAGAATTTTTCAAACTTTAAATTTCACTGAATAAGAAAATATAATTAGAGGAGGCCGTTCCAAACATAAACTGAGAATCACTACTAACATCAAGAAATGCTCGAGACATTTTAATGAAAAAAAATTGTGAATATGAATCGTGGTTATATGGATGTCAAACTCTCAATAGGCTATTTTGCTGGTCTTGTATTTTGTTCTCTAATGAAAATCGGTGTAGAATTTCAGTGGTTACGAAGCTTTGAATAATATTTATAAGGCCATTAAGAAACTTATTCGTGTAATCATAGCATGTGAGAAACAACTAAAAATGTTTGGGAAAACAGAATAGAATTTTCATTAAGTAGCCAATGCGACTTTCAATTGAACAATGAAGTTAAAAAAACAGTAATATTGTCACATTTCGTAAGAGCTGTATGGTTTTTGGGATGACAAGGACTTGCATTTCGTGGTCATTGCGAGAATGAGGGCTCATCAAACAGGAGAAATTTTATTGACTATATTAGTGAATTGTGGGAATTCTGATGTGGTGTTGTTGACGTTCTTACGAGAAGAAATAAGAGGTCATCTCTTATTTCTTCTTATATTAGTGAAGTAATGAGATATTGAACTCTCAAAGAACTTATGGAAAAGTCTATTATATTTCGGGCAACATCGCCAGAAATTAGGAATAATTTAATTTCATTCGTACAATAATATTACGCGAAATTAGGAAGAAAAATTAACATTCTGTCTCACTAATATTACACGAAACCCTTAGTATTAGCAGTAAAGAGCAACTTTCTACTATCCTCCGTGATGTGTCCACATATGGGAATATTGAACGATTATTTCGTTTACAGATGTGACTTCAGACAGAAAAGCTAATTCTTTTTCACATGCTTTAGCCACGATAAATTATTTCTCTTGTTCCGATTGATTGAGTTTAAGGGCGCTTCAACGGCTAAGGTCATTTGCGCCCGTGTCAAATTATTTTAAGACCAATGCACAATATTGCAGTGCCAAGCTAACAAAAAATTAAAATCTTTAAATAGAAAGCAAAGTAAAACTGAAAAAGGACGTATCCTAATAAAAGGGTTTGGCAGAAAACGCGTTTTTTAAAAATCTCGGGCTAAAAGCCAATAATTGGTATTATCATCTCTCAGATAAGGCTGTACAAGCCAGTCTCTCGCAAAAAGCCAAAAAGCTTGCAGAGAAGAAGATTCGTCATTTCCAAGAATCTCCGCTAGGGAGCTAGCAAGGTCATGCCTTCGACGGCTCTCTTATCTTAACACAGTGTAAGAGAACATGCTCCACGGTAAGATATATTTTGCAGTATTTGCATATAGGGGGTTGGTCCCCATGGAGGAGATTACCGTGGGAGAAATGGCAAAGACCGATCCGGAGGCGTGTTAAAATGATCTCCTCTCGCCGAGCATCACGAGATGAGGAAGACCAAGGATTTATGGAATCCTTGATTCTCGTTAGCTTAAAATCTGAGTTATGCCACTCTGTTGGCCATTCACTGCGGATAGAGTGTTTTATAAAGAGCTTAGTGTCATCCGTGGGGACTGTGAAGATGTCTAATTCTCTTTTCTTCGACGCAGACTTTGCCGCCTGGTCAGCTATTTCCATTTCCTCTTATTCCCATGTGTCCAGGGACCCAACAAAATTCTAAAATATAGTGGCGGACCAATAGATGATGGATTTGGTGTTGGATGGTTATTGTCAGTGGGACACACGACGAGAAGGAAGAAATGGATTCAAGAGAGCTTTTTGGAATCACTGCAGATCACTACTTTCTTTAATGCCATCGATTCAGCAAATTTAAGTGCCTCCAAGAGCGCATACTTCTCTGCGGTATAGACGCTGCACGAAGAATCTAATCGAAAACCTTGCGGGGATCTACTGCAGTAGAAGGCACATCCGACTTTGCCGTTTTGAGAGGAGCCATCGGTGTAAATGAAATAATGGCCAGGATACATAGATTTTATCGCTTCAAATTCCGATGAGAATGTACTGGGGGGAGTTAAGGATTTAGGAAGGTTACACAGTCGTAAGATCTATTATCGGCCGGTGTAGTTTCCAAGGGGAAACAAGGTTTCGGGGGTCACAGGGTTGGGTAGTTTTATATGAAGCTTCTGTAATATTAGTAATTGCTTCTGTAATAATACATACGGAGACGGACTCCCAGGGGATGGGGTAACGATGGTCTAAGTGCATATGAGGTCAAGTGGGTTGGATGGACGACTGCTTGGCGCGAGGGAGTATCAACATTGGATAATTTCGCGCCATAGGAGGCACTCAGAATATCCCGCCTTCGCCTCAGGGATGGTTCTCCAGCCTCGGCCAAGAGGCATTCGATGCGACTCGTGCAGTGGGCGCCTGTACTAATCCTTATGCCGGCATTGTGTATGGTATTTAATAGCCGCAGGGTTGATGGAGACGCTGACCCATACACTATGCATCCGTAATCCAAGATAGGGCGGATGAGAGTTCTATACAAATGCAAGAGACAAACACGGTCTGCGCCCCAAGAGCTACCAGTAAGAGTGCGAAGGAGATTCATAAAGTGATACACATCGGCCCTGTAGTTTACGGATATGTTTTCGACAGGTTAGGCTCTTGTCGAATGTGAGCCCAAGGAAGGTTGCGGATTAAACGAATAGAAGCTGCTGTCCTCCAAGAGAAAGGTCGGGGTGATTATGGAGGTGATGAATTCTGCAAAAGTGCATGCAAGTGGTTTTTGAGGTAGAGAACTTGAATCCTGTTTCATCGCTCCATTCCTGCAGTTTGTTGAGCACTAGTTGTAGCTGCCTCTAAATAACTTGCACGCTCTTGGAGGAGCAAAAAAATGCAAACTCGTCAACGAACAGTGATGCCTTCACAGGCTCCCGGATAACTGATGCAATGCTATTGATAGTGTGACGTCGTGGGAATACACAATAATCACAGACACGAGCTTCAATGATAAATATGTACAGGTTTATTCACAATATGTACAGTAATAATTTAAGTTACTCAGCTCTGGTAGATCTTTACTTCCCTGATCGCAGGAGCGATCCTTAAAAATGAATAACTGACTCGTGGCCCGCGTCACTCCCCAGCGAGCCTCCCGCACACAGCAGACAGCTCCGGCGACCTCTGTCACCCGAGGATATAGTCCACAACGGCGTCCCAACACATGGGTTGCCGCACGAGCGTAGCTCGGCTCCGCACCGCCCTGGGCGCAAGTTTGTGCGTTCGCACGAGGGTTCCCACTGCTCAACAAACCCCGCCCCCGCGCTCTGCGTTCGCTCTTATATAGCTACCACCCACGTGACCTGAAACGTCACTGGGTTTTGCACACGGCCCGCACTCGTCGCTTTGCCAGGCATTTTTGGACATCCATTTCCATGGATTCCAAGAATTTGTCACGCGGCACGCGGCAAAAATGCGCTGTCCCGCACTTTGAGCATCCCTTTCCCTAGCTCTTAGGATTTCTCAGAATACCTCGGCGTGTCACATCCTGCCTGGCCCCTGGCGTCTAATCCTCTGCCGCCGCACCATTGTGGCGGTTGCTAGCTGTAGTCCTACAATACGTTACAATAGCAATGGCAAACAGAGTGACGCTCAAAATCGATCCCCGGGGAACGTTTTCTAACTAGTGACTAGAGGATAACACGTCGCCAAGGCGGACGCGGAAAGATCTTGATGAAAGAAAACCTACTAGAAACAAAGGGAGCCGTCCCCTAAGGCCCCAAGTATGCAAGGTGCGAAGAATACCGTACCTCCAGGTGGTGTCATATGCTTTTTCTATATCGAAGAAAATTGCTACCAGGTTCTGACGTAGCACGAAGTGGAAATCTGCGTAGCAAGGGTGACTAGGTGGTCCAGGGTTGACTGTGCTTCCTGAAGCCACATTGGAGAGGTGTAAATAGGTTCTTTTGTTCCAGGAGCCAGACCAGACGTGTATTTACCATTCGCTCTAAAAGCTTGCACACACAGCTTGTGAGCGAGATTGGGCGGTGATTTGAGGGGGTTGTTCTGTCTTTTCCTTCTTTAGGGATTGGGAGAACAATGGCCTCTCGCCAAATTCTTGGTATTGCGTGTTCAGCCCAAATCTTGTTGAACATGCCGAGGAGAAAGGAACGAGCATTTTCCGATAGGTGTTTCAACATTTGGTTATGTATCTGGTCTGGTCCAGGAGCAGAATCTTTCGCACAAGCGAGGGCACAGGAGACTTCGTCCACGGAGAAAAAGGCATTGTAATCTTCCTCCACGCGACTCGAGGAGTCTAATTTACAGTTTTCCATTTTTCTTTTCGTTTTTTTGAAAGCCAGAAGGATAGTGTACGGAGCTGGATATGTGTTCATAGTGAGAGGCCATTTCTTCAGCAATTTCTTGTGGAGAGGTTAGGAGATTACCATTTACCATAAGCCTTGAGATAGACGGCGAAGGGAATCTTTCACCGATCTGTCGGACCTTTCTCCACACAAGTTTAGGGGATGAACGGCAAGAGTGACGAGATGTAGGTTCTCCAGGACGCAGCCTTACTTTCCCGTATCGTTAATCTAGCTCTGGATCTTTTATAATTTATTAGGTTATTCATGGTTGGGAACCTACTAAGTTTTGCCAATGCCCTCTTCCGATCACGGACCGCGCTGACACAATCAGCGTTCCACCATGGCACAGGGAGGTGTCGTGCATGGCCCGACAACTTCGGGATGGCAAATGAGGCCGCATGAAGGACGGCGTTATTAAAATGGGCAATCATAGCATCGATGTCGTTTGAGCAGTTTTACGATGTTCGTAATTCTTTCTTGAATGTTTCCCACTCAGCTCGGTGGATTAGCCAGCGAGGAGGGCGGGCAACGTTCACATCGGGAATATCGAGGTTGACCCGAATGGGAAAGTGGTCACTGTCATGCAGGTCGCCAAGGACAGTCCACTCGAAGATAGTAGAAACAGAGGGACTACAGAGAGCTAGGTCCACGGACGAGAAAGTGTTAGAAGCTACGGAAAAGTGTGTGCTTTCGCCAGAATTTAGGAGAATTAAGTTTTGGTTATCTATGATATTTTCAAGTAACCTGCCTCTCGTGCACGACCTTGTGCCACCCCAAGCAGGGTTGTGGGCGTTGAAGTCCTCCACAATAAGAAAAGGTGCAGACACCTGAGAGAGCACATCTTCCAGTTCTTTCTGTGACACTTGTCCAGGCGGGATATAAACGTTGCAAATGGTAACAGAAATAGTTCGGAAATTCACACGAACGCAATATATCTGGAGAGTGGTTCGTATGTCTATTTCTTTAGATACCAGAGAGTCTGTGATAAAAGTGGCAACTCCGCCATGGGCGCGGAGGCCATCGTCTACGTCTTGCCTGTAGCAACAAAAGCCGCGTAGAGAGAGGGAGTGCTCAGAACGGAGATGTGTTTCCTGGAGGCAGATAACCACGGGTCTATGCATAGACATTAGTAACTTCAATTCGTCCAAACGGGTACGAAAGCCATTTAAGTTCCATGAGAGGAGAGCCATAGTTTCTAGTTCTTAGGTTTTTTGGTTCTAGGGTGGGTTATGTATCGGGTTTCTTTTTCTTTTTCCTTCTCTGTTGGAGAGTAATGGGTTGGTTCAAGCGGAGTTCCTCATTCCCAGCAGAGTCATCTTGACTACTGCTAGAGAGGGTCGCATGTATTGGGACACCACGGTCCCTTGAGACAGGCGACCTAGATCTAGCAATAGGGCCTGTCGGTCTCCGCTTCTCTGGATGCGTTTGAGTGTTTGTTGAAATATTTAAGTTTTTGGTTTCCGTTTTCATTTCAGACTGGACAACAGATTTGGGATAGGCATCTCCGCCCATGTCATCAAAGGACACCTGGCAGGCAGCATCGCGCAAAGTGGAGGCTTTAGGCGTTTGGGTTTCAGAATTGACTTTCTCATGTTGACCCACGGTGTCAGCGAAACTTCGGGCCATGTCCACGGGGTTTCGCGTCTGGTAACGGCGTCGTGCCTCCGGAAAGGAAACTTGCCTCTGCGGAGCAGTTAGAGTCACTACAAGCCTTCCTTCCACAGTGCACGCAGACTGCGGCGCTCATGCAGCGAGGTTGCGTATGGCCAAACCTCTGGCATTTAAAGCAGCACAGAGGGTTTGGAACATACTGCCTGACACGGAGATTGTAGAAGCTACACGATATCTTCTCTGGTAGAGATGGACGGTCGAAGGTCAGTATCAGAGTTGAGGTAGGCCCAAACATATGATGGAGCAGCGGTTATGGCAGGGGAACACAATCGATTACAATCTAAACTTCGAGAACATTTTAAATCAGTAATGTTTGTTCACTGCTTTGCTCATCAGTTAAATCTTATTCTTTTGCAAATCAACCAGCTTTATCAAAGAAGTGAACATTTTCTTTATATCTCTGGAAGGTTTTACTGCATTTTTCTCTAAATCAACACGAAAGGTTCATCCTCTAGATGCACTTGTTAAGAAAAAGATTCCTTCTATTTCTCTGACTATGAAATTTAGAGAACCGGCTGGTATGAACAATAAAATATCAGAAAGCTGATATAAAGAGTTCATTTGAAACAATGGTTAACCATGAAAGTTCTGACTGAGACCAATAACTGTTTTGTGTACAGGAGGTTTATTAAACAATTTTACTTTCAACTTTCTTTTGGCGGTTTTGACAATATCTTTCAGCATTCTGATGTTCTTTACTAAGTTTTTCAGAAGAAGCTAACAGATATCGCTTATTGTAATAGAATGTTAGAAAATTTCAAAACCTATCGCCAGCAATACAGGGAGAACCTTGAACTTTTGACCGACATGAGAGTGGGGTTGAAATGAAAAAAAAAAAGAGTTCGTCTTGACAGTTTCCGGAGAAGATATCAAATTTAAATACAGATTTCCGGAAGAGATATTCACTGGCCAAAAAGAAAGTTATGGACAGTTTTGGATTTCAATGGATTAAGAAAGCGAGTTGTGAATAATTTATAATGATCCTGATATGAAAAAGGATAGTGTTATTGAAATTTATCAATACATGAAGTCAATGGATCTTTCTACCGTTTTCCCTGAAAGGGTATAGCCGAATAAGGAGGTGAAAAGTGCCCCCAAAACAAACCAATAATTGCGATGCTCATATGAAAGAATACAAAATCGGCTGCCAACAAATTTCATACAATGCAGGAGGACGTGTTCCACAGAAAGAACCGTCTTGCATGGGTAAGAGGAGATTCACCTCGAATGAGGAAAGTGGCAGTGTCCGATACGAAGACCGGTTAAAATGGACTTTCTCACGCCTAGGTCGGTGAGAGGAACGCCAGGAATTAACAGAATCCTTGCACTTAGTTTATAGATGGTATTGAGCCACTACCACGCGCTAAAGATGGATCGTTTTAAAAATGCCTTAACATTGGACGATGGTACAAAAGGAATGTCAACATGAGTATTCTCTGTCGCCGATTTCGCTGTCTGGTTTGCCAGCTCGTTCCCTATGATTCCCACATGACCAGGGATCCAATTCAGTACCAGATAATAGTGGCGAAACAGAAGCCGATGAACGAGGATTTGAATTGATTCCGTCAGATAGTCTGAGGAAGAACGGGAGATAGCTTAAAGTGAGCTCAGAGAATCAGAACCGAACTGCTCGACACAAAGTCGCTGACTCAATGCATTTTAGGGCTTCAAGAATTGCACACATATCAACAGTGAAGGTACTGTACTGAGCATGTAGCCGATATGATTTGGTGACACTGATACAATAAAACTATATGCCACTTTGTCGTTGCACAATGAACCATCTGTGTATAACAATACATGATCTGAATAGGCTACCATCATTTCCTTAAAATGCATCTCGTAAACAAGAGGACTAGTCGTTGGTTTGGGAAGACTGGATAGTCTGAGGTCAATATTCGGGCGGAGGAGTTTCCAAGGGGGAATGGGGGTGACTTGGGGGGTTTCTCAGGGGTGGGAACACCAACATTAAGGTCTTTTGATGTTGACAATTTTTGATGTTTCATACTCAGGATGGGAAACTATTTGGCGTCAAGGATGATTAGAGAGTCGTGATACTTTAGCACCATAAGACGCTAATCCATAAGACGCTATCCCGCCTTCTTTTCAACGAAGGCTCACCAGTCTCAGCTAGAAGGCACTCAATTGGGCTGGTGCGATACATACCTGTTGAGAAACGAGTATCAGCGTGGTGTATACTATTGATGGGTCGGAGAGTGAAGGGAACTGCCGAGCCATACACTTCACTATCGTAATCCAAAACTGAGCGGATGGGTAATCTATATAACCGCAATATGGTAGTGCGGTCGGCTCCCCAATGATGTACCATTCAGCATTCGAAGAAGATTAAAGGGGGAGATACATCTGGTTAGTAGTCCACGTATATGAGCACGCCACGTGAGGAACTTGTCAAATGTGAGCTACAGGAACCTGACAGATTCAGCAAATGGAAGCTGATTTCCTGCCAAGTAAAGGACTGGATTGCTATGCAAATGGGATATCCTGCAGAAATGCAAACCGATACATTGAGTGGCAGAAAAGTTAAAGCATATTAGTGCTCCATTCATGGAGCTTGTAGAGCACCATTTGGAGATGCCTCTGGATCACACTGATGCTGCTGGATGAACAGAAGATGGCATAATCATCCACAAACGATGGCTTTACAGCTTCTCGCATAGTCGACGCTATACCATTGATGGCGATGGCAAACAGTGATACACAGGACCGATCCTTGGGGGATACAATTCTCAAGAGGATGACTACGAGAAAGCAGCGATCACTCACACGAACAGGGACGTATCTGTTCGAAAGGAAGTTTTGGAGGAATAGAGGAAGCTTCCCCCTAAGTTCACGGTTTTCAGAATGCCGTGCCTCCAAGTGGTGTAGTAGGTTTTTTCTATATCGAATAAGGCCACAAGATGCCTCAAGACGATGTAGAGACAGCTGTTGTCAACGCAACGAGGTGGTCCAAGGTTGACCGGTTCCTTCTAAACCCGCTTTGGATTGGCGTCAACAGATTTTTGTACTCCAAGGTTCAGACCAAACGCTGATTCACCATGCGTTCCAGAACTTTGCATACGCAGCTTGTGAGAGAGATAGGTCGATAACTTGATGGCAGTGATCGATCTTTCTCTTCTTTGGGAACTGGGACGATGATGGTTTCTCGCTGTAAGTAGGGATGTGTGCTCTTCCCAGAAACGATTGTAGAGCCGCAGAAGAAATTGCATGGCCGTTTTGGGTCCCAGAAACGATTGTAGAGCCGCAGAAGAAACTGCATGGCCGTTTTGGGAAGATGTTGCACCATTAAGTCGGGGATTTCGTCTGGACCTGGTGCGGTTCTTTTCGCAAGTAACAGAGCAGAACGCATTTCATATATGGAGAAAGGGTATAATCCTCATACTCTGCTCGAAAAATCCAAAGCGCGGTTTTCCATTCTTTCTTCAATCAAAAGGAAGTTTGGAACATAGTTTGTCGAACTCGACATATTTTCATAGTGTGTGGCAAGTTCCTCTGCAATCGCGTCTCGAGCTGTGATCATCTGATTCATGTTTAAGAAGACCTAGCACTGAGTTTGGGGAAGGATATCGTTTTAATTTGACGTACTTTCCTCCATACCAGACGTGGTGGCGTATGGACAATTCAGAGAGGAGACGTATGCTCTCCATGATGCATTTCTAATGGTTCTCCTCGCCTTTGCCTTGCACCTCTTGTGGTCAATTAGGTTATCTGCAGTTGGATAGCGTTTCAGACGCGCCAACGCTCTTACCAACACCGACAGCCCTTGAGCAATCCAAGTTCCACCACAGGACGAAAGGGTGTCGCGATTTACCGGGCGACTTGGGAATTGTAATGTCAGCAGTTTGTAATACAGCACTGTTAAAATGTGCTGCCATTTCCTCCACACTGACAAACTCGCCCTTCCATATACTGACGTTCGCTTGGAATGTCAGCCAGTCAGCACGTCGGACAAACCATTGAGGGGGCGCGCCAACCCACGAGGTAGTCCATCAAAGTGGACGATAGAGGGGTAATGGTCACTTCTGTACAGGTCATCTAGGATGGACCATTGCAGGTTGATAGAGAGTATAAGGAGAGAGAGTTAGGGGTTGATCAGTGTACCATAGTTGTCTCATAGAGGAATGATATGAATAACGAAATACATTTAAAATTGGTTTATGTGTTGTTTCTATAAAGCTAAACATGGCACAGTCGTAATCCGTGGAAAATAAGGAAGAGAAAAGTAATACGCAAAAGAATAATGTAAAAATCAACAGTTAGCTTAGCAGTAGTGAAAAATGATGCAATTAGGCCCTGTAAAGTTACTGACTGACCTAAATATGAGGCCCAAATTTTGTGAAAGAATGGACAATATGGAAAAGAGCATTAGAAGACTATATGTTAGCAAAAGGTCATGAAGCTGCGGATTCAATAAAACTGATGTTACTTACAAATCACATGGGTACGGAAGCTTGTGAAATTCTTATGACCAAAACAATGACTCGACCTGAAAGTGAAGTATATAACAGTAATACCGAAGATAGAGAACGACGTGAAGCCTAAACACAATGAAACTTATGAGTGTTTTGTGTTTACAAAAAGGAAACACTGAGAATGTTCTGATGATTATCTGGCTGAACTCAGAAGGTTGGTGAAGACATGCGACTATAATATAAATCCTACAGGGAAAACATGAAGACAATGATCAGAGATAAAATAGTATGTGGAGTAATGAGTCATACAACTCGACAAGGACTACGGAAAATAAATGATCTAATGCTAGTTAAAGCAGTAGATCACTGTAGGGTCATGGAACAAAGTAAACACCCGCAACAAATGGATCAAAGAGAATATACGAATGACACAAATGTAGCAGAAGTACATGCAATAAAAAAGAACAGGGGATGGAGGACAAGAAACAACCAGGAATTGACACAACAAACAAACAAATGAGAAGAAGACAATTTTGTGCAGTAGGTGCAAAAGAGAATACGGACCAAGAGCCTGTCCAGCATTTGGTAAAGTGTGTGTGAGTGTGGAATAAAAAAACATTTTGCAGTGGCATGTAGGAGAAATGCAGAAATAGAGTGTAACAACAGTGAATGAAGATGGTGATAATAGTGATGGTGTACTGTTGACAGATAAGGTTAAAAGTGTAAAATTAGAGAGTAAACAAAAGAGATCAAACAGAATTTTAGTTAGAAACAATTCAGATAGAGAATAAGAAAGTAAAACTAATATTAGATCCACCAGGTAAATGTATGCCCTATAAAATATATAAATAATTAGGCAGTCAATCAAAATGCGACCTGCAAATTTACACCTGGAAAGATTTAATAAAGTGAAAACTAGAACAGAAGGGATAGTATATTTGGCATGTAGAACTACAGCCAATTAGGCATACTTAGACTCAGTAATTGTAGATTTGAATTGCAAGGTGTTGTATTAGGATTACCAGGGTGTACCAAGCTAAATCTAGTGAAAAGAATTAAACCATCTAAGAAAAGAGAGACTGACACGGTAACAACAATAGAGACAGATAGACAACATATTATAAAGATGAATAAGGAAGTGTTTGAGGAATGTGGGAGATTTACAGATAAATGCAAAGTAATCTTGCATGAAAATAGGCAACAGATATGCAATCCATCAAGAAGGGTAGCAAATGGAACCACTAAGAAAAGAGTTAGAGAAGTTAGAAAAAAGAGGAGCCACAAAAAAAACGTTGAGGAATTACATAATACATCCTGTGTGAATAGATTGGTAGTAGGAGAAAAATATAATAAGAAATTGAGATGTTTCGATCCTTCAGTACTGAATGAACTTATAATTAGGAAACCACAGCTAGTGCCTAGGCTACAAGATATCAGTTAAATGCAAGGGAATGTCAATATTTACAGTATTAGACTTGGAAAAAGGATTTCATCACCTAGTTTTAGATGAACCATCATCATGGATCTGTTGTTTTGCAACACCTTTTGGGATTTGTAGGTATTTGGTTCTACCTTATGGAATGAAAAATTTCAGTGATTTGTTTGATGAAAAGATAATGCAATATTTTGGTAACACAACAAATGTAGTAGTATGTAGGGATGATATATTAATAATGGATATGACAGAAGAAGTGCATGATGAAACATTGAATCAGGTCATGAAAAGAACTAAAAAAGTGAATGCTCAAATAAATGCTAACAAATTACAATTTAAGCAAAGAAAAGTAAAGTTCATGGGACAAATAATCTCAAGTGAAGGAATGTCTGTAGATCCTAGTAGTAAAGAGGCATTAAAAGAAAAGCCTCCAAAGAATAAAAATGGACAACAAAATTAAATACTAATATAGCAGCATTTAACTATGTTAGGAGATACATAACATATATGGCGACTTTATTAAAACGTTTGTATGAATTGTTAAAAGAAGATATTTATTTATTTATTTATTTATTTAGTCAAAAACTGTATGTGACGTATGGGGGAGAAAATCATCTGCGCACGCTTTCTTGAGTTTCAGAATCCCTTCCCAACAATTTAACTATTAATAGTTGAAAGATTTATTATAATAATAATAATAATAATAATAATAATAATAATAATAATAACAACAAATTTAAAAAAGCGACAACACGGCATGATCAGATATTAGAAGAATTGAAAGAAAGAATGGTAAATTCACCAGTGCTTGTACCATATGCTCCATATAAACAACTGGTTATGCAATGTAATGCATCAAAAAATGGACTAGGAGCATGTTTATTTCAAAGAGAGGGAGCAAATGACTTGTACCCTATTTCATGTGTGTCAAGGAATATGAATGATTGTGAGTGTAATTATGGTCAGTCAGAGAAAGAATTACTAAGTATTTGTTTCAGGGCTAAAAGATTTCATGAATATAGCTATTGTGTGAAAAATCTAATGGTAGAAACAGATTATAAACCTTAGTTATCAATCATAAAAAAGGTTGTGTGCAAATTAGGCTCAAAAGTCTTCAAAGATTGAGACTTAGATTATTACTAGACATCGGATGTTTAGGGAAATGCCTATTTTTTTCTAAAGAACTTATTTAAAGGCTGATAAAATATGTCCATGAACCATGACAAATGATGACATATGACGAAGTTTTATAAAGCTTATTTTTGCTTATTTTAGCATAAATGCCTATTTGTTGCATAAATGCCTTTTTTAAGACTTTTTTTGCCTTTTATTTATTATATTTATATACAATGCTAAGATATCGGAAAATCGGCGATGGTCCAACGTGACCGTTCATTACGAAACCTTCAATTCATGTCTTGAAATTTAAAATTATGAGAGAATTCCTGAAAGTATACCAACTGATTTTTCTCCATTTTCCTATTTCATGAATACCAGCCATGATCTGGAAACATGGACGATTGACAATACACCGAGGGAACCGAAATTTTAAGTGGAAATAAATATAAATTCCTAGAAGGTTTCAGTGTTGCTAGTGTTGGACTGCTAAAATATGCCAGTCACATCGTTCAGATATCCTTCTCCGCATTCAAACTGATTTTGTCTCCCAGTCGTCGCAAATTTGTAATTGTGATCCTTGAAAAATTACTGGTAATATGTAAATATTATTAAGAAGAAAATGTAGAAGGGTTGTAACTATGTAAATCTAGTTTTACATTAAAATATACTAACTGGTTTTGTCCATTTAAGTTTACAAAATAATATAGACAAAAATTATAATTTTTCCATTTTATTGTGTATGTAACTTATGACAGTGCCTTTTTTCTCCTTATTCTTGACTTTTTCAGTGCCTTTTTAGGCGCCTAAAAGACGATTTTTTAGTGCCTAAACATCAGATGTCTAATTATTACCTTACGATCTTAAGTTACAATATGTTCCTGAAAAATATTTGAATTTAGCATCATTGTGGATCATCTAGATCAACAATGAATATTATAGAGAATGATATGGAAATGCTAGAGATGGTACATTCAATAACACATCACTTACCAATGTCAAAATGTACAATTGAACAATTTAGAAAAAGTACAGCTACAGAAAAATAGTTGCAATTACTCTCTTAGTATTACTATGAAGGCTGACCAACATTAAAGAAGGTAAAGATAATTCAAATGCAGTAAAATTAATCAAACAAATTCTTAGAAAATGTACATATTCAAGTGAGGACATAAATGAGACAATAATTGAGTATAACAATACTCCTCTGGTGACTGGGTGCATCACCATCTCAAATACTAAATAGTAGAATCATGAGGACACATATGCTAATGACAGGAAAAGCTATGGAACCGGTAATTCAAACTCAAATCTATGACAAGTTATGTGCTAGACAGAAAGTAGTGGAAGAATGGAGACAGCTACAGCTAAAATAAAGTTTTAAAATTGGGGAGAAGGTAGTAGTGACAACAGAAAAGGATAAGACTCAGAAAAATCAGAAAAGTTAGGAGAGGAACCTAGATTATATAAGATGGAAAAGATTGGTGGAGTTTTAAGGTGATCTAGTCATCATATGATGAAATCTTATACTGATTTAAATAGGGATAGCCCATCAGATATTGACACAGATTAGTAAAATGATGTAGGTAAAGAAGTAGAGACTAATAATTAACTTGAAAATACTAGGACAGATGTGAAGATGAATCAAAATAAAATGTAATGGGAGGACCATCCAGGAACATGTCCAGGTATGGTAGGGTACTGAAACCAACAGTTAGGTTGAATCTGTAAAATAAGAATCTAAAAGGGGAGATGAGGTGTTGGTAATGATTACCTGTATTTTTATGTATTTAGGTTCGTAGAGGGAGTTAGGGTTTGAAAGTGTACTGTAGTTATTGTCACATGGAAGAACGATATGAATAAAGAAATACATTTAAAACTGGTTAATGTGTTGTTTCCATAAACCTAAACAAACTTTATAGAGAAAATATTGCACAGATTT
Organism: Teleogryllus occipitalis; assembly: GCA_011170035.1. Classification (NCBI taxonomy): domain Eukaryota; kingdom Metazoa; phylum Arthropoda; class Insecta; order Orthoptera; family Gryllidae; genus Teleogryllus; species Teleogryllus occipitalis. Next base: position 67,720 of record BLKR01000023.1, on the reverse strand, counting down.
GGGATGAGAGAATGCTTCGCAGTAAACACCAAGAATAGTTGGGTTATGGGCTAGACAATTATGAAAACTCAAAGAAAGTTAATACAGAAGTATCAGGAGATACTAGGAAGTATTGGTTATTCAGTAACCGGAACTAGATCTGACTTGGCATATGTATACAGCAGAAGGTCTCAGTATTCAAAAGACACAAGGGAGGTGCATTACACAGCTTTAAAAAGAATAAGGAGATATTTGAAAGGAACAAAAAGCTTGAAATTGAAAATAACCATGGAAAATGGTTGTTTAGAAATGAGTTCAGATGCTAGTTGGAGCACTACGAGCAATTCTAAATTTTGTAGGATTTACTACAAACTTGGGAAATTTTTTCCCAAAAAGTTGAAGTCGAAAAAATAAAAGATTGTAGCACTATCAATGATGAAAGCAGAACTGATAGGAGTTAGTGAAGCAATTTGTGAAAGTCGGTGACTGACCGAGATGATATCTGAAATGGGTTTTCCAGATTTAGTACAAATTCCTAAACAATTGCAGACAGATAGTAAAGCAGTGATGGGGTGGTCAAAGAGTTTAAAAATAAGTTCAAAGAATAAACATAATGCAAGAAAATATTTTGTAGAGGACAAAGTAACAGCAAAGAATAGCACATGTTGTCACATCCACCAAATTAGAAACAGATATATTAACCACAAATATAAATTATGATGTTCTATGAAACAATTAGGCTTGAAATGAAAGCAGTGAGTAATTATTAGTTTCTCAAGAGGGAAATTTGTTGTTTATTTACAATCTGAAATTGTGCAACTAATAATTAGGGAGTACAAATACAAATGGTTACCTAGAGATGGTAGATATGAATGAGAATTAGTCTTTTGATTTGAATTGTTATACTTTCTTTTCTGTATGTATCATGTATCTTTATGAAAGGGACAATAAAATGTGTGCAACATAATTTGCATTTACTGATCCAAAATGTATTTCCTGCCTTAAAACATCAGTTTGTAAATCTGCATTTTCCTGAACATTTTAGTTACTAAAGAACAATAAGTTAATTTAGTAATACTTTGAAGATATTAATTATGTATATTTTACAACTTCAAGTCTTTGCTATAATGAAACATCATACATAATTAAACAAATATTACAATCTAATTAAGAAAATAATTAATGATAATTCATTAATACCTACCTTTTGATTAACATATTTGTCACTATAACTAATATTAATAACATGTACTAACATAACAAGGAAACTATAATAATCATGCATACTATTTGGTCCAGGGCTGCTACTCCCATTTGTGAATGTTGAAGGAATTGAGTCTAAGCTTCGACCACGTATCATAGCTTCTGAAGCCTGGGAGACTTCTGTTGCTTCTGTGTCATCCTGGATTATAACTACAAAAGGAAAATTCATTTTAAACTAATTTCATCAACAAAAAATATTTGTTGGTGTCTACTGTTTTTCAAAAACACTTAGATTAAATCAACATTTTTAGAGATGCACCATGCACATTTCACATTTTTTTCTAAAATTCTATAAACTGAGAATTAATATCATGTAATTCATGCAATTAGCATTCCTAAAAATAGAATTCACAAATCAAAATGGTCTGGAATAACCTGTCCTTTATAAAACTATAGCAAAGGCACAAACATGACACAGCAATTGCAAAGAAGAAAACAAATTACAAACCCTGAGGATCATCATCAGCCAAAGGTATGTTGTTCATTTCTTCTTGAATCTTTGGCCCTGTCATCATAGACATTTTTGTACCTTTAATAAATGTGAATATGTTATGCAGATTAATCTCTTTCCTTCAGTAATATTTTATCAGACACGTCTGGAAACAAAAATTGTAATATGAAGCATATAAATTAATCAATAAGAAAGAACAGAATGTTTATTTCATTACAATCTGTTTTAATATAATTCAATTGACAAAACATCTGCTTTTATAATATTAATACAAATAAACAATATTCACATAGTGAATGGAAGAAAAAGATTTAAATACATTGAACATATTCCCAGTAAATAGAGTTTAATAACAGAATCGTAGCTTACTGAGTTCCTTTATTCATAGCACTATTGATTAGAGAAATCAACTCACTGGTAAATCAATTTTGATCCTTATCATTTCATTTCTAAAGACGAAAGGTATACTTTGAAAGAAAGCTATATTTTATATTTATTACGAAATAACCTTACTGACATCAATTAACTACTCACCATAAAACAATTGTTTGACTTCCTCCAGCACGAGATTCTAAACTGTGTCACCAACACCCCCACTCCTCACACTGCAGCTGACTGTAATGAATGCTGTTTGACGCGATGACAGCTCGCAGCAGGGTACATTTCTACCAACACAAAAATTAAAATGTCGCAACGAACTCGCAGACAAAGAGCTTTGTATCGTCAATGAAATCCGAACATTCACTGTGAAAAGTGTTTGTTCGAAAGGCAAAACTTCGAAAAATCTACAAATTTGTCCTCTGTAATCAATGCAAATTGACAAGGAAATGTATTTTTTATTTCTTGTTGCGAAGAGCTGACCTGCTGTCCCTGTATGATATAAATCATACAATCCCACAAAACTTACAGGGGTCCGTCTTATTAGACCACGAAAGTGAAGTTCATTTTACTTTTTCGTATACGTACAAACTATATGGAGCAATACACTTTACTTGGGTTTTTCTAACGGGGTGGGTGAGGGTAGTATCTCCAAGATGGAATTCGGCACGACTTTTTGCGTCTTTCTTGGTTTTGCCGTAAGATGTCGCATGATCGCGACCGCATCAAGCAGTGCGGCAGATCAAACGACTCTAGCGGCAGGACTGAGAATGACTCAAAAAGTCGTGCCGAAGTACGTTATGTAATTCTCGACGGAAAAACTCGTATCGTGGGGCCCACATAAAGAACTAGCTGGGCTACAGAATAGCACAGACTTTCTCGTAGAAATTTTTCTAATTTCCTTGGTTTCAAGGTCTTGCCCCATATTCTGGCCAGCTGCCATCTATCGCCGCCCCAAGTACATTTTTTTACATTTCCTCAACATTTTGGTTTCTAAAAGTAGAACCGAAATATTACGTAAAGAATATGAAAGAAGAGTGAATCTCGACCTAAAGAGAGGTTTTCATTGAAAAATTCGTAGTTGTTTTCAAGAAAATGGCGATTAAGCTTTACTGTAAATGCGAAATTTAAGCTTTTATTCACAGGAATCTATTGAGTTTTCGGAAAAGTTCATTTGAAGCACATCCACTCACAAATGGAATAGTGCATGGAAATGGCCATACTAACGGCATGAGTGATACTTAAAAAAACAACATTTGTGTAATTTTTGGAAAAAAACAACAACGAAAGAATACACCAAAATGGCCTTTACCTCATTTTATACAGTGCAATTAGCACTAACTATTGGAAAAATTTGAAGCCATTTTTGAGAAAACCTTGTTTTTGTAATTTTTTACAATTGCACGCACTATTGCAACAAAATTTTCAAAAAAAGTACATGATCTTTATGAAAGATCTATTTATGGGCAACAAAGTTCATTTAAAGTAAAAATCTCTATCTTCAATTTTATAGTTCGAAAAAATTCAAACTTTTGTAATTATCGAAAATTTAGAGTTAACCGTGAAAATCTGACCTATACCACCTTTCTAAGTGTATTTTAGTCTATTCTTACAAAAAATTTAAAGAAAATATTGGAGCCGTTTTTGAGAAAAAGTTGAAAATGTGCGGGGGTCTTCGTGTAAAGTACCACCAAATTTTAAAGAATGTTTTTCAAACTGTCAAAGCTGCAACGAGAGCCAGATGGACAGGGTATTCTTTAATTTAGAAAAGATCTTACGAATGGTTTAGGCGCTAATAGTGGTCACAAACGGACGGACGGTCGGAGGGACAGACGGACGGACAGACAGACGGACGAACGGACGTTTTGCTTTCAGTTGGTTTTTCGGCATCAAGAACCCACCAAAATGGGATTCTGGCTACACCACATGATTGAGGTTTTTTTCTCTTCATTTAGCAACTGGATTTATCCACTGTCTTGTTTGCATGGCCCGGCAATGAATTTCTTTCTGTCGTAAATTCGCCGTCTTTTCGCGCAGCATTACTTAACTTTCTCAATACTACGTATATTCCGTGGCTACCAAGATGTCTAGTTGTTGGTGAAAAGGAAGTCCTTAGGGAAACGTTTGTAGCCCCCGAGAAAGGTTCATTACCACATCTGCATATAAAATTAGGAATTTTTAAGGAACTTTTCAACGAAAGTGGAATGCTTCAAGAACTTGGGATCCAAATTTTTGTACCGGGAGCGGTGGCACAGTGCATCAACGGATGTCACTGCAGTGCCTCTGACCCGGAGGTCCTAGGTTTGAGTCCCGACGGTGGCAGCATTTTTGATACTAGTTTTTCAGCTTGGTCGAATTCAGTAGCTGTCTGGAGGAGAATTCTAGCGGCCGGCTGCTCTGATCGGTAATTTTCCGTGGTTTCTTCGATAAACGCCAGGCGAATGCCGGTGCAATGCCCTAACAAACAGTCCACGGACCGTACGCAATCTTTCCTTCTTCTTCTTCTTTGTCCTATCCTCGCCCCTTAAAAACACACTTACACTAACATGCACTACACTACCACATATGCCAGGAGACTGGTCGGGAACTTGTCCCAGCTGGGGCGGAGCCCCGCTAGTGGGAGATTCCTTGTTGGGGAAAACCCTGCTAGTAGACGGTAGGCCACCTTCCGGTGAAAAATGCACTACACTTACGGGACTAATGACCTCGGAAGTTTATGCGCCCGAAATCACTAAAAATTAATCAATACAAGTTTTCAGGTTGATCGAACGCAAAACTGAAAGAGTGTGTTTTTGTCGGTCAGGATATTAAAAACCTCATATCCGATAACAGTTCAACGACAGGCATAGGTTGCCTTTACTGTTGTCATAAAAACCTTTTTGGAAAGAAAAAAGCACCCAAATCACAAGGAAATGGTGGAATCAATGTTGAAAGCATTCCAAAAGCTTGATTGCTCATGAGCTCAAAAGTCCATTTTTTCAACTCACACTTAGACTATTTTCCCGAAAATTTGGGAGCAGTGAGTGTAGGGCAAGAAAATGAAGTATTTCCATCTAGATATAAAAGAAATGGAAATCAAGGGAAAGGAGTATTACGATAATGGTCGACACAGCTGAAGGTTGTACATGGATCCAAAGCAACCTACAAGAACAGCGCAAAAAAGTTGTTAATTTTTTTTAAAAAAAAGGAGATTTCACAAGCAACCCAATTGAATGTGGTGTTAATTTTGTCGTCACCTATGTAAATGAGTTAATATTTTTATGTAAATAAAATATTGGCGCTACGAGACTTTTAAACGATCATCCGTTTGTTCAAAAACCTGACTTCCCAGGGCAAAACGGTTGTCATTCGTGGATTCAGAGAACTACAAAACGTAAGAATCAGTCGACTAAAATGAAGCAGCTGACAAAAATTATTTTTCCGATCTGTGTTTTAATTCTGTGATCTAAATTGCTTCAAGAGAATCCGCTAAAAGGTAAGTGGTTGAGGAAATGTAAGAAAACAACAATCGCGGCTCACAGTGAGAGATGACGCTATATTCCGCGTTCATCATTTTAAATCGTTGGTAGATAAAAGTTCGCGGTTAGTGACGGTATTGGTTTCCTACGAGGAAGTCTATGCCTTTTTGTAGCTCCACTAGTTTCTAAACGTCCATCCGTCCGTCTGTCCGTCTGTGAACAACACTGACGCCTAAACTATTCGGACGATATTTCCCAAAATGAATTTTCCTGTACGATCTCGCTTCATTCGAAGCTCTGCGTTCTTGAAAAACATTCTTTAAATTTTGAGCATACTTTACATGAAGCCCCTGGGACATTTTCAAAAATGGCTCTACATTTTTCCTTTAAATTTCTTCTAAAAATAGAGTGAAAAACACTTAAAAAGGTTGCATAGGTCCGATTTTCCCCGTTAACTCTGAATCCCTGAACACAAAAGTTAGACATTTTTTGGCGTCATCCAACTACAAAATTGAAGAGAAAGGTTTTTTTTCAAATGAAAGTTATTCTTGTACGTTTTTTCAAAATTTCAATAGTTTTTGCGTAATATTGCATAAAATACGTGGAATATTAAAATTAATCAGAAAAAAATATTTTTTTAAATTTCCAAAAATTTTTCTTAACAACTTACTAAAAAAACTTTTAGTAAGGACGGTACTAAATGTACTCCATAAGATGACATTAACGCTATTTGCTGTATATTTTTTCAAAAACTAAAAAAAGGGATTTTTTGACTAGTCTCTGACGTTAATATTTATATTGGGGGCGTTTTGTTCACATATTGCATTCATGAATATATACGATTGATTGATTTTTTTCGTGTTTCAGGGCGCGTCAACTATTGTGGTCCCGTTAGTGTAGTGCATGTTTTGTTCTCGGGAGATGGCGGTGATCTTCCCCCGTTGGATGGCGAGATCCGGCGCTGACCTAGCGTTGGCTAGTGGGGTTTCCCCCTTACCAAGACTCTCCCACTAAGCGGGGCACCGCCCCAGCCGGGACAAGCTCTAAGCTCCCGACCGGTCTCCCGGAATATGTGGTAGTGTAGTGCATGTTAGTGTGTGTGTGTGTGTGTAAGGGGAGAGGATAGGACAATGAAGAGGAAGTACAGATCGCGCGCGGTCCGTGGCCCGTTTGGTAAGGTACTGCTCCGGCATTCGCATGGTGTTGATCGGAGAAACCACGGAAAATTACCGATCAGAGCAGCCGGCCGCTAGAATTCTCCTCCAGACAGCGACTGAATTCGACCTAGCTGAAAAGCTAGTGTCGAAAATCCTACCACCGTCAGGACTCGAACCTAGGACCTCCCGGTTTCAGAGGCGCTGCAGTGACATCAGTTGATGCACTGAGCTACCGCTCCCGGTTGAATATATTCGAAAGTTATGCCGAAAGATTTTAGCACAATTAAAAATAATGAATGTATTGAAAGTCTAACCATTACATTTTTTCAAAATACTCTCCATTAGCACATATACTTTTTTCCATGCTTTGGAACCGCTTACAAAAGGTGTCACTCCATGTCTCTTCAGGATTGGTGTTTATAGCACCAATGTGGGTGTCCACAGCGTCTTCATCCGAAGAAAAACGCTGTCCTCGGATCTTTTGCTTCGCTTGGGGGAACAAAAAGAAATCACAATGGGCCAAGTCAGGCGAACAGGGTGGATGGGGCAACAATCGTACATGTTCATTGTTGAGAAAGTCGATTGTTCTTGCAGGCGTGTGAGCAGGAGCATTGTCGTGGTGCAGCAAAATGGGGCCATGTTTGGATTTTGGACGCTTTGATGTCCATGTTGTGATGACTTTCGGCACGCATTGTCACGTACCACTCAGCAGTCACAGTACGTTGATCGTCTAGGGTCGCAGTAGTCAGATGACCTTTCTTTGTGAAAAAAGATGTAATCATTTTCTTTCCGCAGCTGCGACCCTTCTTCACCTTGGTGGGTGGGTCCTCATCTGGAGAACACCAAACACATATCTGCTTCTTAAAATTTTCGGCATGGCTTCCGTATGCTTGGAATCACGTCTTTTTAAGTTTCTCGAAAACTCAATTTTTGTCTGAAAATTAGCACAAATTTTCGTATTTCCAGAAACGCCCGAATCCCATTTTCTCAAAAAGGCTCCAATTTTTATCGTTTACCTTTTTGTATGGATAGTGCCACATACACTGTTTAAGATATACGAATGACATTTTGTTAAATTCTTTTGTTTTTTAAATTATGAAAATATATTTTCTTTAAAATGTCTCTTACTGTTAATATGCACAATTCCAGCTGTTTGGGCCCACATACAAAACCGAAAATTGTATGAGCGTACATTTTATTTCATACGCCTCTCATGGACAGAACCTTTGCTTGACTCGTGCTTATAGCATCCAAGTGATTGCGCGCCCTTTCGGCGCGTCTGATTACTGCTCCACGCACAGAAAATCTTGGCGGCGCGATCTCCGTTAGAAGCACAAATCAGTTCGTAGCACAGACAAATGAACCAGAGAGTATACTAATAGAGACGGCACTCAATGTTAATCCCAACGCTCTTATTCAAATTTCTGATTTTCATGGAGGGGGAAGCAGCCATCTTAGCCCCAGTTTGAGCCAATAGCGTCGAAGGGCGTTCTACCAATGGAGATGGCGTGTAATGACGACCGGGAAATTTAAAATGAAGTTCTTTTCAAAATGGCGTCAAATTAATTATTTTCATGTAAAATAAATACGATAGGCAATTTAGAAGACTAAAATATTAGGACTTGGAATCCTAAGTCACTGAATGGAATTGTCCAGGGAGTGCAAAATAAAGTTATTTCATAAAAACAATATTTCTAAATTATGTAAATAACACAATGTAAACAATAATACGCATAATACAATTTTTTACAAAACAAATGTAAGCAAGTAATCAGACATACAGATTATTTTACTTTGCCATTGACTAAATATTGAAACCATGAATTTAGACAATTGTCCAAATATAACTAGTGACTACTTCTTTATTTTGCATCATTATTAAAAATGACATCCCAGCTACCAACACCTGTCAAATTTCAGCCTATTATCAAAATTGCTACGAAGCTACAATACAAATGAATATTATTGATAAGTTTTATAAATAAACAAGAAACTTGCATCTGCACAAACAGTCCACAAAATCTATCTTTTTCTGCTTGCTTTCTTCAAAAAAGCAATAATACACATTAAACTGCATTACAAGAAACATGTTTTACCTCCTACCTCGTACAAGTGATGAACTAAGTAAAAAAAATGCGTGATTCTACTCCAACTTCATTTATCTCAAAGTGTTTTTGGACTTAGGTTTCACTAATATTCCGATATCACAGGCTACATATTTGTCCAAAAGCATGGCTAGTTGCTCAATGGACCGTGGATGAAAATCCAAAGGCCGATAATACATCCAGAATTACTCAACATTTGATACAGGTATTGAACAGTTTTTCAATTACTAAAAAAATATTTTCATGTCTTTCCCAATCATGTTATGTGACATAACGCACACAATTTCTGCAAAACAATATAACTAAATAAAAGCACTTAACATACACAAGAGATTATACCCAACAGACATCTCAAGAACCATCAGAAATATGTTTAGAAAATAGCTAATGCTTCGTGGAAAAAATGCCAAACTGTTACACAAAGACTTATACATAGTTCACAAGACAGAAAGTGGGCCAAAAGAACCTGAGATAAAAATTTACTGCTACAGAAACACCAAATGATTATCCCTCAAAAATACAATTTTTTATTTATTAAATTGAATCCCAAAAAACTTCAATTTGGTACATGTCTACAAGCAAGTGATCCTGTAGTTTGGATTTACTAAATTACATACAGTAACTGGAAGTGCTACAGAATAGCAGACTTTCTCGAAGTTAGGTTTTCTAATTTCCTTTGGTGCGGACCGATTCTATGGCCTTCCCTCATCCTCTTGCCAGCTGGCATCTATCGCTGCCCAAAATACATTTTTTGCCATTTTCTCAACTCTTTGATTACCAAATAGTAGAACCGAAATATTATTTTAAGAGTATTAAAGAACCTAACCATGTCTTAAATAGCAATTTGATTGAAAAATTTGAAGCTGTTTTTAAAATAAATGGCTCACGAGTTAAGCGTTACTGTAAATGCGAAATTGAAGCTCTTTTTCTCCGGATTCTATTTGAGTTTTCGAAAAACTTCATTTGAAGTAATTTGAAGAACTTCCACTCACAAATTCAATAATATATCCATTGAAATTTGCATATTACTGGCATGAGATATTGAAAAAAAACATAAAAAAACATTTGTGCAATTTTTGGGAAAACAAAAGAATACTCAAAAATGAACATTACATAATATTAAACAGTGTCATTACCACTATCCGTTGAAATAGTTTAAAGAAAGAAACTGAAGCCACATTTGAGAAAATGGCGTTTGAGCTATTCTGAAAATGAGTAATTTTGAGCTCATTTGAAAAAAAAGTTTGAGTTTTTCGAAAAACTTTATTTCACATTATTTAAAGCGCATGTACTCATAAATATAACACCGTGCAGAAATCGCATTTAAAGTATTCCCGGCATGAAAGACAAGTCACAGAAATTACATTGCTGTAATTTTTGAAAAAATAAAATAAAATAATATGGCAATATGGCATTTGTCATCATATAGGGTTCATTTAGCACTAACCATATCTAAAATGGAAAAAAAAATTGGAGCCGTTTTCGAGAAAATCTTCTTTTTGTAATTTTTTAAAATTGCAAATAGTTCACCAACAATTGCACAAAAACTACTAAAAATTACAAAAGAATCTTCACACCTTAAATGAACTATTTATACAGAACAAATTTAATTCGAATGAAAAGTCTCTATCTTCAATATTGTAATTGTAAGAAGTTGCGGATAAAAACGCCTACTTTTACAATTTCTGAAAATTCAGAGTTAATCCTTCCGGCAATGTCCCCTTCCACAACTTCTTCACCAGGTGGAGAAGGGCCTGCAATGCAAAGAGACATGGTATCATTGACACACAAAACAACACGCAATCATTTTTTTCTTCATTCAACAACGCATTTGCACTCACCAGAACATTCGGGGAACTCAGGAGAAATGTTGTCCACTACAGGTAGAGCAGATCCTGCAAAAGAAATAAGGATGTTTAATTAAATTAAAAAAGAAAAAAATTCTTATTGCACCATCTAGTTGCTAAAAAAATAGAAACGTACGCCTTTCATGTGGTAAGCCTTCTATAAATGACCTGAGTGCTCCCTCCGGCAACTCAGGACGCACATCAGCAAAAATTACTGGTTCTGCATTATGTGCTAGTCTGCCTGCTGCAGTGAACATTTCCGGCGTGAAGTGCTCCATGCATAAATACCTAAACCTTGTGAGAAATTCCCAAGGGCAAGATGCCAAAATTGGGTCAATTGCCCTTAGCCATTTCATACACCTGTAATAAAATTAGTAATGTATGATTGAGCTATTATAGTTATTTCAAAATCACCTTAATGTTATTATAGCTATTATAACTTATCAATTACATGATTATTAAAGCAACCAGTGTTTTAGTACCTACTACATTGGATGTTCATAATAATTGTAAGTGTTTACAATATTCTGACATATAATTACATTATTTAAATTAATTTCATGTACTATTTAGTGACATAGTTAATTTACTATATCACTAAATAGTACATTAAATAATTTTTATGGAACCATGCTAAGCATTTCATATCGCTTACCTTTCAGGATCTGTTGGAAACCTGAAGAATTGCCGTCCACTCCTTATGTTTTTGTTGTTTGGGCAATTGGGTACCAAACAACGCCTAAATTGGGGCATTTCGAGTTTACAGCACAGAGCATCGTCTCAGAAACTCAGAAACACACAAACGCAAAAACGATCACAGGACACCGTTACGTTTACGCATAAAGCAAGTGAATCCGGGTGCGGTCTGTAGATTTCGCGCACAGCGCCTTTGCGCCCTTCGAAGCTATTGGCCCATCACGGGGCTAAGATGGCGGAATTCAAATTCAAATACAATTCAAATAAGAACAGGCCCCGGGCTATCTAGTGACAGGGGACTGAAATGAACGTGGGTACTCTGTGGTTCGTAGGAACAGCATGAGGTACACGCGTTTGCTACTGTCTGTGCTCCGTGAGAAGGTATAAGTTCTTTCCATGTAAAAGTATTTGAATGAAGTATTCAGCTTCAAGTAATTGTTCAATGTCTCACGACGAGCAGTTATATGAACACACAGATAACACGTACACTAATTTGTCAATGGCGAGTTAATTTCAACTGTGTAAACCGTACAGCTTTATGCATATTAACTGACGTGTTTGAAACGTAAGTGAATCATCTGAACTGTTTATTTATGTCTTTTTACCAGTGAGTACATGCGAAAGAATAAACTTGTGCAACACGTCTACATCTGATTGGAACCGGAAACCGACCTGGTAACTCGCAGTCCGTGAGCTGCCCACAAGCTATCGTAAGGCTTCAGACTGTCTTGCATGAACCCTTATCCATATAGTCCATTCATTAGAATAAACACCAACGATTTATATACATTGTTGCATTTGCGGGTGGAAGTGCTTAAAATGACTTCCAATGAAATTTCTCAAAAACTGAAATATTTTTTTTGTGAAAAAGAGATTGAAATTTCGATTTACTTAAAAGGGATTCAAATTTATCAGCGAAAATTTCCAGATAGGACGAAATTTTACTCTCCAATAATTCTCTTAAAGTAAAATTTCGGTTTTATAATAAGGAAACTGAAACATTTATGAAAATTTCATAATTTTAGGGCGGCGATAGATGGCAGAAGGCAAGAGGATGGGGAAGATCGAAAAGTTAGCCCAGATCAAAGAAAGTGAAAAATAACTAGTTCGAGAAAGTATGTGCCATTCTGTAGCACCAATGATTTACTTTCTCTTATATGTATGTATATACAGCGTAATGTACGTTCTAGTATAGAGAAAGTTATGTAATAATGCTGAGGAAAATCAATCACGAGAATTCAAAGGAAATACAGGTTTTTGGGCATCTGTTACCGTAAAAGTGATTTTTTTCTTTTCAAAACGTTAGTCCCTCCGTCTGTAAACACCACTAGCGCCTAAACCACACGTAGGATTTATTCCAAAATGGATATTCCCCGGTCAGCGGCGTAAGATCCATACGGACCGATAGGACCATGACTGGGCATGAGGCCCCGAGGATCTGGGGGCCTCATGCTATAAGTCCCCAGATTCAAAACGAATTAATTACTCTTTTATATTTTATCAGACACAGTCTGATAGAAGTCCTGTTTTTTAAGAAAATTGAAGATCCGTTTTTTCTATTATAATGGACACAACGCAAAACATTTCAAAAGTTGACTAAGTTAAGTTCTACGACTTGTAACCGTCGAGAAAAATGAATTCGGCAAAACGATTTAAATAAAAAATAATGAATTTTCACTGGATCAGTGGCGACTTCTAGGTAGTGTCAGTGTGCCATGGAACCTTAGTGGATAAGAATAGCCAGTCCTCGAACACAACATCCGGTGATTACATACCACAACCGTGATGATGACACCGAAAGTTTCTTTCGGGCGGTCGTCTGTCGGCCTTGTGTCGTCGGCCGCCCTCGCGACGCCACGGCAGCTGTTCTGCTGCCTAGCTTGGTTGCTCGCCCCGCGCTGCCTACCAACCTAAGAAAAAGTACGAGCGACTACGGAGGCTGGGAGTGGGAGGCTGTGGCTGGCGGTGACGTAGGGAAATAAGAAGATGAAAGAGTATTTGGTGAAAACATTCATTTTGTCTGTAATTTTGAAATACATGGACATCAACTAAAAATACATACTCAGTGAAAAGCATCTAGGTTTGTGAAGACGTCGTAATGTTTTGTGATTGACGGCGTCATGTTCCTCAATGGGGTCGGCGACGCCGACGAGTCGTTTTCGGCGTTTCACCGTTGCGCCGAAGGGTGTTGCGGATGATGAAATCTCGTTGATGTTGAAGCATGTCTTCGACGTAGCGTTTTGTGGCCGCATCGTCTTAGTGAGTGGGTTCCGCCAGGTTCACGAAGCGAAAATTCTGCACGCTGATGTCGAGATTGCTTAGACGAAGTTTGGGTATGTTTTTTAGTTGTTATTGAATCTTGTTCACATGGCGATCGACATACGATTTATCGATGAGGTTTTTCGCGTTGAATTTGCATGTTTTCCAAATCGTTGACAATTCCGCCGTTGTCTTCGTATTCTTCTCGTACATCCTCGTGCATCCCCTCCGTAGAATATCCATAGTCACACATGACTTGAGCAGTTGTTGACGGTGAACTGATAACACTGCTGTTGCCTTAGCGTGTTATGATGGATTCTTCCCACCACAACCACCTTCGCGAACAGGACGTCATGCATATTTCCAGTCAAGTGAGGTAATCTTCCCAGTCAAGTGGAGGAACATCCATCCCGACCAAGACAAGATCTTCACCCGCGAGATCCTCGAGGATGAAGTCTGCAACATGGCGCACTCAAATATCTAGACCCAATCGATTCTGCAAGTTGCGGAGTCGTTCATACAAAGGGGCATCGTGAAGTCTCAGAGCTGCGTTTAACATTCGCCCTATGGTGTGAACGGAATGATAATCAAAAGACGCTTGAATGGATGCTATCACATTTTTCTCATTATATTCATCTCTCTCCTCAACCTACTCCTCATCACTTGATGACGGCGATTTGGGTACCTAGACAAATCTATACATCGGTCATGTTTGCGGCCTTTCCGCTTCAACTTGCCTCGTTAACCAATCTTCAATGTATTTTTTACAAAATATATTACAGATTATTATTGTCCATAGACTAATATCGTCGTAATAGCAGACGAGACAAATAGTATCAAGTTGAAGAGTAGTTCACACACTATTGTAAGAGGGGGAGGAGGAGTAGAATCTCTCGGTCGAATCCATGAAGTGATGAAGTTTACAGCTTGTCACTGTCAAAAAAGAAAAATTCACAAAAGAAAGCACACGAGAGCGGCGGTCATCGTGGCCATTTGATTATATTAATACCATACAATTATCAAACAGGCTACCCAATCCATGATGCTATATCATACACTTTCATCTAACATGTGAGCATCGAGTTTCTCTTGTGATCGAAACATTCAAAGACCGTTCACAAACGAAAACCTTATATCGTCGGAATTGTGTTACCACCTACTCACCATTTTCCCCACATTTATAATACAAACATAACGACATACGCCCTTTGAATCATGTAATGAAATATTGAAATGGTTCTCTTTGTTTCCGTGAAATGGACAGGACATTCAACATTCCACTTTTTCTTTTTAGAACACCAAACGAGACTGAAAACATGAAAAGAATAGGAACAATTCTGACCCTCAAAGCCTTTAATTTCGTGAACAAACAGTGGCTAGATATCACACAAATCGAGATGGTTTTCTAATTCGTTAAACATAGACTGACACGTGCTGGTACGTTCACACCTTTCCTCCTAAAGAGCTGCTATTCGTGTGACCGAGTCGTTTGTGAAAGAGTCCATATGCCATGGCCCACAGCAAAAATTTCTCATCTCGATTATGTACATTAATAACTTTATGACAAGCAATACTATCGGGGAGCGGAATATGTGAAGATCAAGTGTGAGAGATTGGCTCAAAAAGATGAATATGAACGTGAAGGCCGACGATTCCATAGTGTGCTTTTCCGCTATCTCACTCCTAAAACTCGTCGAATTTTGAATTGATAGGATCAACGATGTGTTGAAAAAATTTCCCCGATATTATCGCTTTGAGTCACCACGGCTGCGCGAGCGTTTAGAAAGATGGGTTGTATCTCTCCGACAAATTCGTGTGTGACGGGATGATCTCGCTCAACCATTAATCGACTTTCGAGATGTTCGAAAATTTTGAAATTGGGTTTCGATGGAGAAAAGTGTTCAAACAACTTGAGTTGGAACGGAACTTAACATCGATTAAGAAATATGAGGGGTTCGATGTTATTTATGGAATTGTTAGAACTCTCTATACTTTCCATTTAATTTATATCGTTTGCATCTCTCAACGTATCCTGCTGCCATGATTAAAGCTTGGTAGGCCTTATTTTATTTAAATAAAATATCCTAAATTAAAACATATAAATTCAAACAATATATATATATATATATATATATATATATATATATATATATATATATATAGTAACGAATATTGCGTCACCGACCGGCACCACCACGAACTACCTGTATGCGCGGAATGCGTCATCTGCCGGCGCCGCCACGAACTGCCTGTGAGCGCGGGTTGCATCATCTGCCGGCGGCCCCTGCACTAGATTATTCCAGAACGTTCGCGGGGTCCGGAAAGTTCTCGACGGCACCCGCCAAGTATAAATACGCGGCGGCCGGCGACCGCGAGTCAGTCTTAAGTCCGCAGTGGAAGCTGAACTGTGAAGTGTGTGCATCGCGGTGAATAGCAGTGCAGTGATTGTGCTCAGTGACGTGAATCGTGGTCAGTGCATCGAACTGTGGTCAGTGCTTAGGACTGTGCGACAGTGTAAGAGAAGAGTAGTGTAAATAAATAATCAAGAGAAGTGTAGTGTAAATAAAGAGAAGGGTGTAATGTAAATAAATAATCAAGTGTTTTCAGTGATTGTGTTAAGAAACAAAATAAAGGTTTTTGTTAAAATAATACCGGGCTTTTAATTCACCACCTAGAAACGTAACTATATATATATATATATATATATATATATATATATATATATATATATATATATATATATATATTGTTACGTATAAACTGAGGCGTTTTCGCCATGCTCATACGTAAAAATTGTCATTAAGTAATTGCTGCAACTTGATATGCGCGTGTGTGTCATATTGACCTTAATGCGTTGTTATTAACTGTAATCAACTGCTCAGAGTGTATTTTGTGATGAGTTGATTAATCGACCTAGATGCCAGCTAGGTCGATGACGTGTGAACAGTGCTCCGCGTTCACGCCAGTTACACGCAACAATTTTAATACCTTTGCGATAGATTAAGTCATGTAATGTTACTCCTATCAATGCAATTTCAATCAATGTAACAATCTATTAATTATTGAACTGGTCTGCTTGTGGTTACATATGAACAGTGCTCCGCATTCACGCCCGTTACACGTAACAATTTTAATATCTTTGCGATAGACTGTAATACAATGGCTGCTTCTATCAATGTAATTCTGTTAAGTATTGTACTTTGCTTGCGGTCGTGAACTATTATGATGGTCATATTGACAAGGGTGTTAATTTCTGCATTGCCGAAACATGTGTTTGTTGGCAATAATGATTGGAGCTGGAGTCAATAGCGTGTGTCAATAACGCTGAATCTCTGTACCGACGCCTTTCGCCGGCTGCGCTTCATTGAGGACGTGACGTCACGTCTTGCAACGTGTACGAGATCTGACGTGTACGACAACGCTGAACATCTGATCATGGATGTATTGGATCATGGATATGGATGTATGCCACGTATTATGCTCCTTTATCTTCAGAATAGATGAGTGTGCCTTTCCTCTGAACAAGTAAACTGGGTTTTAGTTGCTTGATTTCTGGCTGTATAATAATGTCAGGAATTTCCCATCATTCCAATTTAATGTACCAAGGTGCTTACAAAATTTAATCCTCTTTACAAGGAATGCAATTGTATAATTACAACTTAATGTACTTAACTGTTTACTTTAATTGTATGCATTTTTCAATATTCCCATCAATGGGTCCCATCAATCACTCCCTGTGAGCATGCAGTCTTTCCAAAGCTGGAAAGCCTTTGTTAAATTTGAAATTTAAGGAACAATCAACTTTGTGTTTTTGTGTATTCCAGAAGCCAAGAGTCACCCGAGAAGCCCAACTGAGAAGATTTTACATCCTTAGGTTATAAGCTCTTTTTCTGTAATTAGATTAAGTATGCTAACATAAGGGTAATTTTTTAACATCAATTTTCTCAAACTTGGTAACTTCTAAAAATCAGTGTGTGATCTCATGGCCATGAGAAGGTTCTAAAAACCTGACAATTTTTTAATAAGAGCTAATTTTTTGGGTCAATAGCCTCTGAGAAAAAATTAGCATCTTATGCAAAACATTTTATTGTTTTGAAAACAGGTATTTATTAATTATAAGGAAACTATTGATTTTGGCGGGCTCCACTAACAAAATCTGAAATTTAGAGTAAATTTAGGGTTGAATGGACACCTTGTTTGCCATTCTAGCTCTAAAATTAGAGTTTTTATGGCAAAACAAAATATTATTGGTGTGAATCCCTGCATCACTGGTAGATGCCGCCACCTGGGTCTCGGTGCCTTAAAGGTTGCCTAACCTTGCAGGCGCAAAGCTGTAAACACCTTGGTCAAAGATCTTTGTACCAAGCTCTGTATATCGATATTTCCCCGCTAACCCCCCCCCCCCTATACTACCGAGTCACTACCCCTTCACGAGACAGTATAAAAGACGTGCGCCCTGCTCGCACGGTGCCTTTTCGCCATAACTTTTTAATTGTACTATTTGTGTTAAAGCTGTCGCTTACGTGCTTCTCGTTTTATGTCACTAGGATTCTGTTGCAGACATAAGTCATTGGCAATTTAAACTCCCAGCGCACAGGTGTTATTGCCACCGCCAGATTATCATGGAATGACTTGTCAAATGCGAAAGGCCCGGCTCTAGTAGAGTCGTTATTAGTTTTATTGTAAATAAGTGTGAGTGCTAGCATAGAATTTTAGGTGTGAATGGTATTTTGACATGAAATTGGATCTTGTGCAAGCAATGTTGAAATCTATGTTATGTCGCTAATTTTATGAAGGAAGTGTATTCTGTTTGTTGTTGTTGTTCTCTCATATTTGTAGCAGGGATGTATGCTGGTCTCCGTTTGTTGAGGTCCAGATTTGGTACTGTTCATTACATTGCAATTATTAATGTTTCAGTTTACGTGCTCCAGTCGTGAATAAGACGGCGCTCGGCCGCATTCGACAATAGGGAGCTTTGCTTACGACGACAGCTGGGCCCGTACAGCACATGGCTGTGGCCCATTGTTGCTGAGTTCATTTTCGCCCCGTGAGCGATTTCCTCGTCGCTCGGGCAAGAGGCTGATAGGAGTCTGGCACCAAGGCGCCGACGTGGAAAGGCCACCGGTGTTCAACAGGGTCACGACCGTCCGGCCTTATTCAGGAATACTCATGCTTCATGTTTAAAATTGTTAAAAGTTTGATAATGGTAAATGATCCAATTTCATGCACCTAATAGCTATGCACTCACACTAGTCGTCATCGAAGGGTATATTTTCTCATTTGTAATTCTGCTTATCATGGTGTTTTTTGTATTGAAGGATGACCTGGTAGGCATCCTTTTCAAATTTGTTTGTTGTATATTCGGTTTCCTCGCCATAAAGTGGGCATTGGAGAGGAAAACGCGAAATATCGTAATTCTGTATTGGTTCAGACGCATAGTTTGAAGCGTCTTTTCCTTTTGGTCTTTTGTATACACAGTTTTTGTATAGAGGCGACATTCGCCTGTCAATTTTGTAAACATTTGTAGTTCTGCTTTGTCTTTTTTGCAATCCTGTTTTTCAGCAAGAAAGACTATTGTTTGTAAGGTCTTTGTTTGTAATGTGTTCTTGGTTATTTGGATTGTTATATCTCCATTTCTGAGATCCTGTAAATTATAGATCCTGTTTATTTAAAAGCCTGATGCGTCCCTTCGAATAAATTCGAATGTGACGACAATCTTCTCGAATTCGATGGCTAGGAGTTCTCTGTGTTAGCTCCGAATAATGTTTCATTAGGCAAATGCATGGTCACCTCGCTTCTTAGTGAGAATCTAATTAAAACTTAACTTTGTGCTGCCCTCAGCAGCTGGCGACCGTACTAGTATTTTTATATTTTGCCTATTCACGTATTTCACCACCCTCCAAATGTAACAGCCTTTGAACTGCCTGGTCCTCCGAAAATAAAAATTTAATGAAAAAGTTACCGAAGGTAATGGTAGGGCAATTCTTTCAGCCACTGACCCACTGCTCTCATACGTCGTTCACCAGGAATTGAATGTGCCTTATTCTACGTGACGAGACTCAGGCCATGGGCCTGCTTTTCCGTCTGACCACGCAAATTTCGCTACGGTCCTTTCACCAACCATGGGAAAAAGAAGGTATTACTTGGGCGACGAAACAGGCGATTTGAATTTAGCTCAGAGGCATCATTTAGGCTTGAGGATCTTTTACATGCAGCAAATCTACAAACATGGGGAAATCGGCTTTACTTCCCCTCCGAAGGAAAGCGTACGAAGGATTTTTCGCCCTTAAAATCCATGGCTTCGAACCCGCAAACTTAGGTATAACAGTTCGATACGCTAACCGTTACACCATCGTCGCCGCAGGAATGAACTATGACACGACGCTGTACTCGGCTGTTTAAACACTGAACAAAATGCGCCCATTAGAGATAATTTTCAATGCATGATACACGTTGTACGGCGACTGCGATCAACTGAAACAAAAGAAATTTAAAAAAGCAATGACTATGAAATGAGAACGTATGAATATGATTGCATTGAATTTTAATTTGAAATTTATCATGATTCTGTGGTTGGTGAATCATTATTTATAAGGGTGTATTCTTCCATATTTATTTATTTTCATTGAAGATTAATTATTTATGTCTGCGTTTTTTGTGAAAACTGAAGAAAATGTCGATTTTTGGATTTTTGTCACAAAAATCTACGACCCTTCTGCTTCTGCGTATGTCATTGTAGTCAACTTATACTTAAAAGTCATAACAAATACTAAAATGAGCTGATTATGAAGATATGAGTGTAACTGTCAATGTCAATCCTTCCGAAAAATCTTGTCTTGAATATAGCAATAAGTCTTTTTATATAATACAAAGACAAGCTTATAGAATTTGTTGTTTATAAATGCAGTTTGAAATTAGCAGTGTCTAAGTGAAACATGTCAGTTTGTTTATATATTCCACGTCGTGCTCGTTATTGTGAAAGAGTGAAGTTTTCAAATCCTTGGCAGTGTTTTCTTGATTACAAGTTTCTTTTCATTAGTTTTCTGATTAGTTTCGATATATTGTATCCCAATTATAGTGTATTACATCCTAACATCGCATTACTTAGACATTAGTGAATTGGAATAATGGAAAGACAAAAATCTCCCCGAAGTTCAAGGAGAATTATTTAGAAACTGCCTTCTAGAAGTTTTTTGGCATTTTTTCAGCATTTTTCTATATACAAATGTTCCTTGCATAACAATTTTTATCCTATTGCACTGAAATTTGGTTCATAAGTGTAAAAATATGTATCGAGATAAACTTACGCTGGATCTTGGCGTACATAAAAAACAAGCCCATCAGTTTTGGTTTAAAAAATAACAATACCTTTCTGAATTGAATTTTTCATTTGATCAAGTTTAAAAAACTAGTAAGAGAATCACATGTATGACAAAAAGCAGCATAACTTTGATAACTTAGTCTATGATAAACTAATTTTAAAAAACAACTTCAAAAAGTGACAATTGTTTCGCCTGGGACATTTTATAACAAATGTCAAAAAATATAAAAACATTAAAATCTCAAAGACTCATGGATCAAATTTGATGGTTTGGTTTTACTTTGCAATAGGATAGTTGTGTGGTATACATTTCATGTTAATCTGAAAGTTTAAAAGCTGCAGAATTCAGTCATGTGTCTCCTTAAGAAAAAATGGTAGCTTTCAAATGTTCACGGTTTAGAGATAGAAACGTCTGGGGAGAAAAAAATAGTGGTAGTGGGAGCATTTGTAATGATATGCCTCTCGCGTCATCTTTATTCAGTCAGTGACCGTCTTCATGGTAAGTCGTGACTTGCCGCTCGCCTCTGAAAACGTCGTCGACGAAAATGCTCCTCCCGGATATGAACTGGAAGTCTGTTCTTTGTAAAGTGAAATATCATGCCTCTCACGTCAACTCTTCATTCAGTCAGCGCCCGGCATCATGGCAAAACGTGGAGCGAAAATCACTGCCGCGAGGCTCGCCTATGAAGACGGCCTCGACGACAGCAGCGCGTGGAAGGCGGCCTAGATGTGGATAAACATCGAGAAGGCTGCAGCCGATCTCTCCGTCATCGTCTCCGAGGAAAAGGATGCAAAATCGAGAAGCTGTGGGAGATATCCAACTTAGCTGCCCACACCACAAAGCAACTTCATCAGGAGCAAACCTATACATTCGACGATGAACAAGAAAAGACAATTCATGACATTGCCGTTTTCATGCATACGGAAGTTTTTGGCATCACGGAACAACCCATTTCTCAACTAAAAGATTCGTCGCAGAAACGCATCCCATGTCACGAAACGGCTCAGCAGAAACGCATGACCTTGCCGGATGGCAAGACATCCAAGCTATTCCGTCTTCAACCGTCACACCTCCACCTCCTCCCGATCATGAGGCGGAAATGTGTCCCACTTTCTGTAATGACAAGACGAGGAAGAGGAAGACGGAACAGAAAAGAGAAAGCGAGATACAGTCTAACCCCAGCAGTCAGTTCACTCTCGATCACCGCTCGAGCAGACACATCCAAATAATGGTCAGACGGTGCCACTCGTGATGTTCTCTGAACTCGTGATATTCACGGAGACACACCACTCCATCTCGTCGCGCGAAGGAGACGTCTCAAGAAGGTGTTAATTACTTTTAAAAATAACCGCGGACTGTGAGCGGAAGACGTTGCGAACGGTGATCAGGTGAAAATGTTGGCAACCGCCAGACAATATCTACAATGAACATTGATTTTGTGAAGGCAGATTTTAACTATGTGTATGTGTCTGTATTTTTAAAATTCGAGAAAAAAATAAATGTATGTTGTTTCACCACTTGTTTCTCTCCTTCTTTCCCCTACGTCACCGCCAGATAGGGCCTCCCACTCCCCGACTCCTCCGTAGTCGCCCTAGGTTGGTAGGCAGGGCGGAATGAGCAACCAAGCTAGGCAGCAGAACAGCTGCCGTGACTTCGCGAGGGCGGCCAACGACACAAGGCCGTCGTGAGGTCACAAGCCCGAAGGACGTTCACCCCAAAAAAACTTGGTGTCATGATCACGGTTGCGGTTTGTTATCACCGGATGTTGTGTTCCAGGACCGACTGGTCTTGTCAACTACTTAAAAATAACTAGCTCAAGAAAGACCATGTCGTTCTGTAACACCAATGGTTTATATTGTTACGATTCTGTGTGGTGAATTAAAACACAGATATTTTAACAAAAACGTTTATTTTGTTTCTTAACACGATCACTGAAAACATTTGATTTATGTACAGATAGTCTTCACTTGATTATTTCTTTATACGGCACACTTCTCTTATTTATTTATACTACACTTCTCTTATTTATTTACAATACACTTCTCTGGGTTTTTTATTTTCACTGTTCACTGCTTTTGCACTGACGCACGGTCCTAAACACTGACCACCGTCCGACGCACTGTCTGATGCACTGACCCCCTTCCGACGCACTGACCACTGTTCGATGCATTGACCACAGTTCGATGCTCTGACCACAGTCCACTGCACTGACCACAGTTCACGGCGCTGACCACGGTTCACGTCACTGAGCACAATCCACTGCACTGCTATTCACCGCGATGCAAACACAGCTCAGCTTCCACTTCAGACTGACTCGCGGTCGCCGGCCGCAACGTATTTATACTCGGCTGGCAACTGCCTAAGCTATTCTTGATCTTGCGATAAACATAGCGAACACTCCGGGACCATCTAGTTCGGGGCCAGCCGGCAGATGTCGCAATTCGCGCATACCTCGTAGCCATCTAATTCGGAAAGGCGCCGGCAGATGACGCCATCCGCGCAAAGCATCTAGGTTGTGGTGGCTCCGGCAAATGACGCAATATTCTTTACAATATGTTTCTCTTATACGAATGGCATAATATACATTCTAGTATAGAGAAAGTTATGTAATAATGCTGCGGAAAATCTGTTACGAGATTTCAACGGAAATACACGTCTTGAGGCATATGTTACAGAAAAAGTGGCTTTTACTTTCTCGTATGCGAATGTACGATGTATATAACGTAGTATAGAGAAAGTTATGTAATGCTGCGTGAAAAAACGGCGGATTTTGACATGAAAAAATTCATTGTCGGGCACTGACAACGAAAAATATGCTAAATCCTGTTGCCAAATTATGAAAAAATCCTGTAACAGTAGCCAGAATCCCTGTTTTGTGGGTCCTTGATACCGAAAACGAATTGAGAGCAAAACGTCCATCCATCCGTCTGTCTGTCTGTCCATCTGTGAACACTACTAGCGCCTAAACCACAGTGCGATCTTCTCCAAATTGAAGACATCCCTGTCCATCTGCCTCTAGTTGAAGGTTTGAGATTTTGCAAAACAATCTTTAAAATTTGGGGTTACTTTATATGAAGCCCTCTGGACATTTTCAAATATTTGTTTTGACCTTTTCCGGTATACGTATAACAGTTCACTAGGCGAGAGATTCAGTTCCTTTGTCACGAGACCTTTTGGAATCGATTCTCTGCAATGTGAACAGATGAACGTTGTGATACCAGTCAACTTCCTGCCGCGACACCATGAAGAACAATAATTTGAATAACTATATATCTCCCTGAATTCTAGAAGATAATGACGTTACATGTATGCCTAGAAGCAAAACAAGGGGCCATCTCAACATTTGCTCAAAGGATCAGGGAAACTGGATGTAAAACCTGATCGCGATGGGGGTCATTGGCCAGAGGCTGCGGTACAATACTTGTAACATGTTGTTTAGTCCATACAGTCCAATTGGTAAATAATACATTAAATATTACTGTTAAAGCTAATGTTTCTTTCCTTGTGATGCTCAGTATAATCTCTAATTGTATAGAAACAGTTATACAGCAGAAAAGATTTCACTTGGGATTTAAACTTTTCTATCGAATTTAATCTTTAATGTCATTTGGCAAAGTGTTGTAAAATAATGTGCATGTATTGTATGTGATTTTTTTTGAAATGAATAGTTGATATGTCACCTTATAAATATGATTACTACGTCAAGTGTTATAGTTATGGACATCGTCATTTCCTGAAAATATATGGTCATTTGTGGTTTGATTGAATTGTGAGACCTAAACATTTTGTTGCCTTAACATCAGTCATGGTACACCGTTCGTTTTCAGTGGAGCAAAGAATTGTTTGTTTGAAACGGAAAACTGCATTAAAGCCATTTTATTTTCATTTACTATTAATTTATTATGACGGAACCAATTTGAAAATCTGATATTGTACTATGTAGGGTTTCTTTATTGCAAACTATAGACAAAATGTCTTCTCCATTTTATATGGTTGTTGAATTGTGCTCACCTAAATGTGTGCATATTTGACCATGTCACCTATGTAAGTATTATCTTCATGGAAATCAATAATTTAATTGTTTTAAATAAATTGTATGAATTTTACATCAATTTTACATCGGTTTTAGATATGTTGTAGATAGCATTTTGCTTGGACCTCTGGAGACGGGGAAAGTTCTCCGAAACTAGTTTTGTAATGTGTATTAGTGAATAATGTGTTGAATACACTATTTCTTATTCTCTATAGTCTGATTACTTCCATCATACATAATATAATTACCACAAGATCTCGACTGAAACCACGAAAAAAAAAGTTGACCAAAAGTTTAAAATTGCCTGTATTCCTCGTTTAATTGCG
Organism: Teleogryllus occipitalis; assembly: GCA_011170035.1. Taxonomy (NCBI): domain Eukaryota; kingdom Metazoa; phylum Arthropoda; class Insecta; order Orthoptera; family Gryllidae; genus Teleogryllus; species Teleogryllus occipitalis. The sequence goes on along the minus strand of BLKR01000023.1, from coordinate 42,446 downwards.
CGAAACCTATACATATTTTCGAAAAATTTTACATGTTATTTGAAGAACTGCTTTTAAAGAACAGATTTCATTTAAGGATAAAATTATCTTCAATAATGTAGTAGTAGGAACACGCCGAAAAAGAGTTGAACTTCTACAATTTTCGAAGAAACGGAGATTTCAACCTAAACGAGACCTGCACTATTCACGTAAGCGTCCTTACGTGAGGACAAGTTTAATAAAAAAAATTGGGAACCTCAAAACCAAAATATCCGTTTCAAACTCGCGCGGCCTTGAGTGTCTCTTAATTGATCCAGGAACATTAATTTCGGAGAAAATCGGCTGAACGGTTTAGGCGCTAGCGTTGGCCACACGGACAGCCAGACGTTTTGACGTCAATCGATTTTTCGGTTTTAAGGACGCACAAAATATGCATTCTGACTACACAACGTGTTAAGGGAAGTAATTTATTATATACAAGAAGAAGATTTATTTACTTTTTCGTTACCAGAATCAGGCAATAAGTTTTTCAATCAATATTCGCCGCTTTCCAGAGAACAATTACATTACTTTCTCGTCTTACGAAGTAATTGCCAGAAAGTGAAAATGAAAAAACAAACACACAAACATGTACGTTTAAATTGCGTAAATAGAATGGCAAAATAAATATTTTGAATTTTAGCCTGGATCAAGATTTAGTAATTTCTTTTACAAAAGCAGACTAGATATTTTTGTGGTGCTTCAAAGAAGATCTTTTAATCGATTCCTGTCAATCAAATAAGCAAAGTGTTACAAAGTAAATGGTTTAAATTTTCGTTTATGAAATTGCACACAAAAAACTACGCACTAACTTGCACTAACGAACTCCGTTCAACATCAGATGTAATGGATAGCATCGTCAATCACGCAAAATCACATCATAAATCTCGATATCCTTCAAAACAGCTTAAAATTGCACTAAATGTTAAAAATAATCTTCCAAGAAAAATTTTAAAAGAATTGTATACGGAAGATGTAACAAATAAAAGTTTGAAGTGTGCTATAAAGTTTGCCTTTTCCTTACGTACGTAAATATACATACCACAGCAGGAAATTTGGACAATTAAGGATTATCAAATATGTTTCAGGTCTTTTCAAAAATACTATTCCGTAAAAATTAAGACGAAAGTTTGATTGCAACTAATGACGATACAAATATGTAATTACAGATAAATGAAAGAGAGAGAATCCTGAGAATCCTAATTCATGAAAAGCCATGCAGTGGGTAGGCGTCCCATTATTCAGAAGATAGGTGACCGCTTTCCCTTTCCACATATAGAAACGGATTCACATTCAGGTTTCAACTCATCTATCATTTTCTTTCATTTGATAGATCTTAGAATAGAATTTCCCAAAGATGGTTTTCCTTGATGTGCTTTATTAGAGTTGTCCTCAGGTGTTGTGCAATACACACAATTGACTAATTACATCTCTGAAGGAACATAAAAAACACCATCTCAGGTAAAATCTTAGCCATTAATGTTTCATTCACACTTGACATAATCGGCAGACACGGAGAAAGGTTGATTCATTCTACCAACTCCGGGTGAGAGGGGGCGTCATGTAAATCAAAGCCGGTCCACTTGGCACGAGCAGAGCATACGGTTGTTGATTTCTGTAACAATTCAAATAAAAAGGAATTACATTTCTATATAAAATTATAATTAATATAATTATAATAGAATTACAAAATTATATAAAATATATTACAAATAATTGTAACTAGAGAATATAATTATCAGGTGGTAGGGAATAAATGTTACAAAAATCTAAGCCAAGCAATGTAGTCAAGGACAATCACTGTACGCCAACAAACATGTGATGGGAAATCTCGTATAACGAAGTTACATAAAGTTGCCGTTTTTGGCACGATTTGTAGACAAAGTAGTCCAGCATTGGTGACCGGCAGGTCTCTCAGGGGACGACCTCCTTAACAGCCGCGTTTATGTACCTGACAAACACCAGTGTCGGATGATACGCCTATCAAACAGGCGTATGCGATGCCAAACAAGGCAGTTGTGTCACCTTAGTTATTTGGAATTTCTTACCACATGATCATCAACAAAACTGATAATCATTGACCTCTCTACACGCCCTATAAGTTGATAGCATTTTATCTAAATGATCTCTATCAAAATTATGAGGATCATTATACTCCATAAAATATTCTAAGTAGTAACGTTTACTCTCATATGCCGTTCTTTTATAGTGCGTTTCTTTGTTCAACTGTGACTAAGTGGATTAATAACTGCTCTTAAAAATGCATATTTCTTTTGATTTTGCATAAAAACGTGAAATGTGCATAATCGAAATTAACAGTTAATATTAAATTACTTGAATTTGATGTATCATTTATATTTCTTACAATTTCATGATTCTCGCTCTCACAGCATAGACAGTGCTCGACAAGCACGTACTTTTTTTTTACTTTCTCGCTACCGCTTATGCAGTAGAGAGAAAGTTATAACTGCATGGAAAAACGGCATATTTTCGGCAGATAAACTCTTATTACCGGGCCCTGGTAACAAAAACGTACATTTAAACAATCCTCAAACATGTTGTGTAGCCAGAATCCATGTTTTGTCTGTCCTTGTTACCGAAAAATCGATTGACGGCTGTCCGTTCTTCTGTCTGTGAATGCTAGCGGCTAAACTATTCAGCTAATTTTTTACAAATTGATATTCCCCATTAGATCTGGCAGATATCGCGGCCTCTTGAATTTCAAACCGATATTTTAATTTTGGGATTACTTTACATGAAGCCCCTGGCACATTTTCACAATTTTCAAAACAATGGCATCATTTTTTTAAATTAAATTTTATTGTCAGATAGCGTAATAGACGCTTAACAGAAATGTGCTGCTCTCATGTTCGATAAAAACCATGATTTTTCAAAAATTGGAAAAGTTCCGAATTTTTTCGATGACTACAACGAAATATGGTCATGTACAATTTTGTGACAATTTTAGTACTTTTTGCGTAAATTTGCGTGAAATATAAGTTTTAATGTTGTTTAAACAATTGTTTGACTTTGGATAGTGTGTAGAACGCTTAAGAGAATGGTGCACCTCTCAAATTCGTTGATATCCCGGATTTGTCGATAATTGGAAAAAATCAATTTTTTTTTCGGCATCTCCCGTCAACTTCAATTACAATTTCTTTCGTAATGAAATGTGCACCCAAAACATCTTCAAATAATGTCATGTTCAATGTTTCAAAAATAAGAGTATTCTTTGTCTAGACTATTTTTATTTTCTTTAATTTTTTACAAACGACACTTTTGATTAAATGCTGATCTTAGATAGCGTAAAGGACGCTTAAGAAAATGGTGCAGGCCTCGTAATTCGTTAAAATTCCCGATTTTTCAAAAAAGAAAAAAATTAAAAATCGTCAACTTTCTAGAACTACAATTTTGAAGAAACATTTTTTTTTCTAAATGAAATGTGTTCATCAAAAACAGATCTTCAAATAAGGCCATTTTCAATTTTTCGAAATTATGGGTATTTTTGTGTAATTTGGCGTCAAATAGTCGCCCGCATCTGTTTTTACTTTCTCGTATACTTAAGTATATACGGAGTAAAATACCAAGTATAGAGAAGGTCATGTAATGCTGCGGATTTCGATATCAACGGAAGTACACATTTTCGGGTAACCTGACACTTTTTTTTCTCAAAACGTCCGTCTGTGTCCGCTTGACTGTCTGTCCGTCCGTCTGTCTGTCTGTCTGTCTGTCTGACTGCCAGTACATTTTCAAAATTTTCTCAATAAAGGCCTCCAATTTTTTTCTTTAAATTTCTTGTGAGAATAGAGTAAAATATACTTATAAAGGTGGCATAGGTCCGATTATCACGGTCAACTCTGAATTTTCGCAAACGGCAAAAGGTTGAATTCATCCTACAACTACAAAATTTAAGACAGAAATTTTTGCTTAAAATGAAAGTTGTTGTCCACAATTAGTTCTTTCATTAAGGTCATGTAGATATTTTAAAATATCTTAGTAGTTTTCGTGTATTTTTTGTATCTTAGTAGTATTGCAGTAGTGTCCGCAATATTTGCAATTAAAAAAAATAACAAAAACAGGATTTGCTAAAACACGGCTCCAAATTTTTTCTTTAAACTTTTGGTAGGGATGGGACGAAATAAGATGACGTAAATGCCATATTTCTCTCTTTAAAAAAGCAACAAAATTCAATTTTTTTATTTCTCTCTCGTGTCGTTAATATGTAAATTAGCGAATATTTGTTCACATTATTGTATTTATGAGCACATGTGCTTTAAATAATGTCGCATACATTTTCTGGGAAACTCAACAGTTTTCTGTTAAAATGAGCTCAAAATTTCGCCTTTTTAGAAACATTTATAACGGCATTTTCTGAAAAATGGCTCCAATTTTTTTCGAACTTTTCCAATGGCTAATGCTAATTGCACTGTTTAATATGACGGTAAGTTCATTTTGGTGAATTCTTTTGCTTTCTAAAAAAACTATACATTTTTAAAAAAAATATCTCTCACGTCGTTAAAATGCACATTTCCATCTATTTGTATACCTTACTGCATTTGTGAGTAAAAGTGCTATATATATATAACTACATATAAATACATTATACACCGTATATCTAAGTTAAGGTCATATAAAGATATATATATATATATATATATATATATATATATATATATATATATATATATATATATAACTTAGTTCCACATGTATGTTCATTCATGTTTTTTGTATGTTGTTGTTCAGAAGAGTTTGTCCGTATTTATTGTGATTGTGTTTTTGGTTGTTAGCCCTGATGATGGAATAAAATATTCCGAAACGTTGGCAAACTAGTGTAATCCATTAATTGACGGATCCCGTGATCCATTTTCCTACTACTTATTAACGGTCGTGATTTCTACAATGGTTAATCACAATATAAACAAAATTTTTAAAAAAATCTTCTACCTCACCTTTTGCACAGCAAAATGACTTATCGACTGCACTAATTTGCTGCAACGCTTAAACCACATTTTTGTAAAAACGACTCCAAATTTTTGAACGAAAATTTCCTGACAGGACGAGACTCTTCTTTAATATTCTTAAAGTTATATTTCTGTTCTACCATTAGGAAACCGAAAAATTGAGAAAACTAGTGATGCTACTGAATGGCTAGACTTCCCCGTATTAATTTTCTATTTTCTTTGGTCTAGGACTTGCCACATGGCTTAGGGTAGGGATCACAGAATTTTGGAAACGTGCTTAGAATTTACTTTTCCCCATAGCACGTCACACATTGTTTTTAACTGTTTTTGACGTAAATAAATAAATGAACATACGTTCGCGAGCTGCTATTTATCGCCCCACAAAGTACATCTTTTTAAAATTTTCTCAGTTTTTCGGTTTCCGAAAAGTAGAACTGAAATATTATGTTTAGAATAGTAAAAAATAGTAAAACCTCTTTCTAAATGGCAATTTTCATTGAAACATTTGGAGCCGTTTCTAAGAAAATGACGTTTAACCGTTACTGTAAATGCGATATTTGAAGCCTTTTCACAGAAATCGTTTGAGTTCTCGATTAACTTCATTTGAAGTAATTTGAAGCACTTCCACTCACAAGTGCAATTATGTACAAACTGCCGGAAATGTGCATATTAACAGTGTGAGAGATATTTAAAAAAGTTACATTCGTGAATTTTTGAAAAAACAAATACAGTAAAATTAAATTTATGTCATCTTAAACTGTGCAATTAGCACTATCCGCTGGAAAGGTTTGAAGAAAAAATTTGGAGCCGTTTTTGAGAAAATGACATTTGAAGGTTTATGAAGATGCGGAAATTTGAGCTCGATTCCACAGAAAAGTTTTCAGTTTTCGAGAAAGTTTATAAAACATTAAAATATATAAAAATATTATACATCAAAATATCATGTCCACGTAAATGCAATAGTGTGAAGAAATCGCCGCTAACGTATATATTAACGACGTGAGAGGCTAGTCAAAAAATAACATTTTCAGCACTAGTGCCAACGTGAGGCGATGCTCAAGTGTTCAGATAAATCTGTGACTGCATCAAGAATATAAACAAAAATCGTCAGGCAGCACAAAGTACTATCACAGTTCAGAATAACAGTTTCGGAGCGGGAGAAGAATTCATCCGTTTCAAAGCTTGCGCGACACTAGCGCTCCTGGTGGCTAGCAAGATGCGTCTGTCTAGAGGCTACAAGAGATAACAGTACTAACTAGGAATTCATAATTTTTAAGACAAACTTTTAGCACACTTATAAAAGAGCACGTAGGAAGGTTAGTACATAACATCTGATAATTAGCGGTAAATACATAATAAAACGCTCATTCCAAATTTATCATATAATACAAAACTATAATATATAATACAAAACCTCTCTTCATTAATCTAGGAATTTTACCATTACTGTGTCTGTTTATTTACGAATCAGTGGTTTTTGTCAAAAATGACTTGCTTCAGGGCGGGAATATATTTTCAAAAAATGCCGATGTCTTTTACTATAACACTCGACGTAGAAATCATATTCATCAGGTGACAATATCAACAGCTCATTACAAAAAATTCACATACAATCCATGTACATTATTTTACATTTTGCCAGATGATATTAAACGATTAAATTCGATAGAAAAGTTTAAATCCCAAGTGAAATCGTTTCTGCTGCATAACTGTTTCTATACAATTAGAGACTATACTGAGCATCACAAGGAAAGTAACATTCATTTTAACAGAGACACTTCATGCATTATTTACCATTTGGACTGTATCAATGTGTATAAATAACCTGTAACAAGTATTGTACTACAGCCTCCGGGTCAATGACCCCCATCTCGATCAGGTTTTTCGTCCAGTTTCCCTGATCCATTGAGCAAATGCTGAGATGGCCCCTTGTTTTGCTTCTGGACATAAATGTAACTTCATTTTCTGTTCACGTCTTCTAGAATTCAGTGGGAAATACAATTATTCAAATTATCGTTTCCATGTTGTCGCGGCAGGAAGTATTATTCCGAAGGACAACATGGATAAAAGCCAAAATTTATTGCTTATTTATCCTTGAAAATAGATTTTATTACATGGGAGGTTTTTTTCTTTTTTCTTTTTTTTCTGTTTTCAAAATTTAAGTAATATATGACTTAGTGTAGGGATCACAGAATTATGAAAATGTGCACACAATTCACTTTTCCCCATAGAACGTCATACGCAGTTTTAACTGTTTTTTGACGTAAAAGAAATAAATAAACTAGTATTGTCAAATGGTTGAGAGGAAAAAATCTACATTTACTGCGCTGATGCAAAACAAGTCATACATTAATTATACATTATGTATTAAACTGTGGTACTACTAACCTTAATGCATTATTAAGTGATTTGTATACTAGAATTAAAATACAATGAAAGTCAGGGCCGTCTAAACAATAGGGTATGACTCATGTGGTAAAAGTGTCGTAGTATTGCGCCACTCGGCCTATCGACCTCGAGGTTGCAATATTTCCTACTCGCAAATAAAATATCTCATTAACCACTCGTTTCAAAAATAACAATTATGTCGAAATCTCACCTTGCCAATAATCCTGGCCTGATCGCTGAGTCGGTATTTTTGATATCCAAACACAAGTGGATGTGGGTCACCGTAATGGAACACTCGGGAGTAGTCACCCACATCTATATACAAGTCAACAGTTCCTGCTTTAATAACATTGTTCACCAAGTACACTGTCGTCGCAGCAGCAATATCTATGAGAAAATCAACGCTTTTTATTAAGTTTGGTAGTACATTTAATACTTTTACTTTCTATTTGAATGAATTACGCGCTATTTGCAAATTTAAGTGGAAGAATTCTTACCCTCGCTGCTGCCTTTGCTAAACGTTATCTTTCCTATGGGAGAGTATTGAGTGGGTACATATGATCTCGTAAAGTTCGTTGTGGCTACACAAATTTTTCTTTGATGTGGTTCGTCCATTAAAGTTAACTGGAATTAGAAATACATACTTGTTCCTCTGTTCAAAAGAGATTAATATATTGACTATATAGTGATTTTTACCTTATAAGACTGAAAATCTTTCACTGGCTCCGATCGAATAACTTTGCTGGAAACATCATGCCATGATGTGTGTGACTTGTCCTTGTCTATTAAATCTTTCACGAGGCCGAGAGGTTTGTAAGTTCGGAATCGCTTCCCTCTGGCCCCAGACTGAAAAGTAAATACTATTTTCAATGTTTAGTAATTTAATTATACATTTTTCGTAGAGAGAGAATCTGAACTTCATATTACTGTTAACATTTTATATAAAAATATACTATCTTCCCTTCATAATAAAATACACTGATGTAGATCACGGTTTTTGACAGTTGTTTAGAAACTATCAATAGGAAACCTTGTAAGTGTGCTACTGCTAGATACTATTACTCTACAGTCCTGCATCGAACCTATTGAAGTCGAAAAAATAAAGTTTGCGAATAATGACAGATTACTGCAACACATTACAATAGCGCATAACACCGAAACGATGCATTCTAGATCCTTGAAACCAGGTTTTCGTGACGGTCACGAGTTCTGTGGGGACAAGTGGGTGTTGTGGAGACCCAAGTTTTGTGAGAGGTGGGTATATGACGGACAGGTGTGGGACATGTGGAGAAATGAAGGAGGATATATGAAGCACGAAGTATGTTCCTCAAACAGTATTCTACCAAATAAGATCTTTTTGAACTTTCTGTTAGATTTTGGAGTTTTAGTACATTTGTGTGCCACCACTCACTGTGAGTAAACAGAAAAGTGCAGAAAGAATACATAATTAAGATTAAATTGAAGGGAAAATCATTAATTTTCGCGTTAGATTAAGGAAGTATTTTATTTTCTGTGCAATTTCTGTGCTTAGCAATATTAGAAAGATTAATTCACTCGCACAGTACCGGATCTATAATGTTATAATTCAACATTTCAGGGCCTGGGCTTTCGAAGTTCATTTCTACTATGAAAAAATCCATTTTAAAACAACTGTTCACAATATGCGGAGTTTTCACATGGGTCTAGTTCGTATTTTTTAATATCTTCTAGAAGCATTGGCACACCTTGATGTTGAGAGGATGCTGTTAGGAAGAAACAAATTAAAGAATGTAGTGTAGCTGAACTAGTATCCACAACGGAAAGATCGAAGAATTGATATACTATTAATTAGCATACGACTCCTAATTTATTTGATTGAAAATAATAATGAAAATCGAACGCAAACAAGATAGAATTGACATGGGAAACGAAACATATTATTCTAAAGTTACTTGACACGACGACGATGGCGTCATGAAAATTGAGTGGGTGGACCAAATGAGGCGAAAGGGATGTCACCACATGAAGCAACTTAACTTTCCGTCAATAGCGCGGCCATTCGTAACCCGAGTATTCCCGCGTTCGACTCACCATGGAAATAAGCAAATATTTAAAAACGATATTGGAAGCTTTTATTATATTTCCGTCACTCGCGCGGCCATTTTTTTTATAATTTCGTGCGCGTTAACGGGGTAACGTCATTAGTCCCATAAGTGTAGTGGATGTTTTATGGTGGGAGGTGGCGGTAATAATTCCCCACTGCATGGTGAGATCCGACCTACCATCGGCTACGGGGCGTTTTCGCCACCAGGTATCTCCCACCAGCTACGCAGTTCCAACTGGGACAAGCTCTAATCTCCCGGCATGTGTGGTAGACTAGTGCATGTAAGTGTGAGTGTAAGGGGTGATAATAAGACAAGGAAGAAGAAGGAAAGATCGCGCGCGGTCCTTGGCCCGTTTGTTAGGGTACTGCTTCAGCATTTGCTTGGTATTGATTGGAGAGACCACGGAAAACTACTGATCAGAGCTGCCGGCTTCTAGAATTCTCCTCCAGACAGCGAATGAATTCGATCTATCTATGTAGCTAATGTCGAAAATTCTGCCACCGCTAAGTTCGAACCTAGGACCTCTTGATCAGAGGCACTGCAGTGACATCAGTTGATGCCCTGAGCCACCTCTCCCAGTACACGGCCATGAAGAGAACCAATCACCTACCTCCAACCAATAACCAATCACCAACCTCCGAGCTCTAGAAAACTAGATTTTTGCAAAAAACTTTTTGTGACCTTTGATATTCAATATTTTTTGTCCGGGCCGCTATTGTTCGCTATTTTTATTATGTTTTTTAAAACAAAAAAAACTATTAAAAAAGAAAATCGTTACTATTTTTTAGAACTGAAGGCCATTTTGGGGCTAGTGACTGGGATACAGTAACGAAGAGAAACGCACAAACATAACATTTGAAATATTAAAGTAACTCATATTAGAGAAAAAAATATAATTTTGATCCAGTAAGCAAGAACACCGTACCGTACGCTAGTCTTCGCTTCAGCGTTTTTACTTGATAATAAGTATTCAGTGGAATAACAGAGGGGTATTACTTCAGGATATCCAGTGGAATAACAGAGCTAAGAAGTTTATCGACACCCTTCTGAGATATTATTTGAGGTTTAGAAGCATTGTTTTTATTCGTGGAAGGCTAACATTCCTTTCTAAATTAGAAAAGAAACATCTGTTTGACTCGATCCAACGCCGCGGGTGATGGTGTGTTAATTAAGGTACACATTTTTGTAATTAAATAAAGAAAAATATTTTACTAGTTTAGTTTGTAAAGTATGTATAGTACAAAAGTTCTTAAAAAAGAGGAAGCACTCTAACTTCCATTAATGAAAGCTAAATAATTCAAACAGTAGAAAGTTTGGAGTTGCCACGCAATGTCCTTTTTAAGAAACCTGAAGTTTAGCAATATTAGGCCTACTACTTTCATAATTTTCCTACCAATTTTTAATACTTGTATGTAATTTTTATATAATATTTATATATAATAATAATAATATATAATATTTAATATAATAATATATTTGTCGATAAATTTGCATATTTCTGTATTTTTTCGTAATTGCTCAAATTTGAAGTTCATTTAATTAACTATCGTTTAGACGAGAGAAAAGGATATACGAACGAGTTGTCATTCAGAAATAATAGTTACAAAGTAATAGTAATCTTTTACTTTCTCGTATACGTATAAGTTATGTAATGGAGAAAGTTATGTAATTCTGCAGCAAAAACTGACGAATTTCGACAGAAAAATTCGTTATGTGAGGCCCTATTATTCACAACTAATGGTGCTACAACAGCACATATATTATCGCATAATTTCTAAATCTGCAACTTTCGAAAATTCGTAGAGCTCAACGAAGATGAGACCTGCACCATTCTTTTAAGGGTTTCTTTTTCTATCCGCGATAAAACTTTTGAGCGGTTATTAAGAAAATGTTTCTTTATAAATTGCATTAATTTCAAGCACGAATTACGTCAATTCGACTCACATTTTCACCACATTGAACATGACTTTCTTTAAAGAGCCAATTTTTTAGAACAGATTTTGTTTAAGGCAAAAATCCTTATCTTCAATTTTGTAGTTTTGAAATTTTAATTTTTTGCTATTTTCGAAAATAAGATCTCGCTGGAAATGAGTGTAGCTCTACTTTCTTCCCGTCCATTGATAGAATTTAAAGAAAGTTTTGATAGAATTGATAGAATTTAAAGAAACTTAGAATCGTTTTTGAGAAAAAATGTTTACAAAAAATTTAAAATTGCCTACATTTCACGCAAAATTACCCGAAAACTTGACATATTTTCGAAAATTTTGTACATGACGTTATTTGAAGAACTTCCTGTAAAGAACAGATTTCTTTGAAAAACTTGGATCTTCAATATTGTAGCTGCACGCGGAAAAAGAATTGAACTTTTTTCTATTTTCGAAAAATAAGAGATTTCAACAAAAATGAGACATGAATCTTTCACTTAATCGTCCTTTTTTCTAGCCGAGGATAAGTTAAATAAAAAATTGGAAGTCATTTTTGAGAACGTTTTGAAAATGCTGTGGAGACTTCACCTAAAATAGTACCGAGTCCCAAAAGTTAAAATATCCGTTTCAAATTCGTTGTGCCTCCTGTTCCTTAAAATTAATAAAAGAACATACATTTCGGAGAAATCAACTGAACGGTTTAGGCGCTTGCTTTGACCACAGACGGACGTACATTCCTTTGGTCGTCAATTGATTTTTCGGTATCAAAACATGGATGCTGACTACACAATGTGTTAAGAGGGAGTAATTTACTACGTTTAGGGACAATATTTATCCATTGTTTTGTTACCAGGGTGAAGCAATAAGTTTTTCTGTCGCAATTCGCCATTTTCCGGTGAACGATTACAATACTTTCTCTTCTTACGAAGTCAGGACGAGAAAGTGAAAGTGAGCTACAGATGTGATATAATAGTCATGTTGTCAATGTAACCAACCCCCTCTCCTCTCGCATTTGGCGAAATCAGGGTATATATCATTCGTATATGTACTAAATTACTTCATATAACAAATTGTGTAGTCAGAATTCACGTTTTGTGGATCCTTGATTCCGAAAAATTGATTTACCGTAAAACGTCCGTCTATTGTCAACGATACCGCTTTAGAAGTTCAGACAATTTTCTCCAAAAATGGTATTTTACGATTGATTTGGGGTAATTCGAGATCCTGCTAATTTGAAACGGATAATTTTATTTTGGCGATAGTTTACGTGCAGCCTTCACATTTTCAAAATATTCTTAAAAATAGTTATACAATTTTTGAATTAATTTTTTATCAGAGATAACAAAGAATATTTAAACTAATGGTGCAACAACAGTACATACGTTCTTGCAATTTTACTAATGGTTTTAATGACAATTTCGATGGTAGTGGAGGTTTTTTCCAAGATGTGGAGTTCTTTTTACTTTTTATAAATAAAAAGATTTATGGGGAGAGAATTTAATCATATAAAATTTTATCCATTTCCTTTTCTAAGAACTAATCCATATATAACATTTTCGATAATTTTATGTGAACATAAATAGAATGTTCATCTTCATATGTAAGTGCTAGAGAATGGCACAGACTTTCTCGTACTAGTTAGTTTTCTAATTTCTTTGGTTTGGGCTAGCTTTTCGGTTTTGCCCTATTCTCTTAGCAGCTGACATCTATCGCCGCCTAAAGTACATTTCTTTTATTTCTCTATTTCCTAATAGTAGAACCGATGTATTACTTTAAGAAGATTAAAGAAGAGTAACACCGCGTCATATATGGACCTTTTCGTTCAAACATTTGGAGCCGTTCTTAAGAAAATGCCGTTTAAACGTTAGTGTAAATGCGAAATTTGAAGCTCTTTTTCACAGGATTCGTATTGGAAAAACTTTATTGGGTCATTTGAAGCACGTCCACTCACAAATGCATTAAGGTATACAAATCGCTAGAAATGTGCATATTCATGGCATGAGAGATATATCAAACTAGTGGTGCTACAAAAGCACATACCTTCTTGCAACATTTCTAACTGCGTCGCTTTATTATACTACTACATAAACTTGCAAAAGTGTTTTCAACCAGCAACAATTCATATCAGCTCCGAGACATGAACTCAGATCCTCGTTTCAGAGTTTCCAAAAAACTTTATTAGAAGTCTTTCGAAGCTCTTCCCCTCACAAATGCAATAATGTATACAAATCGCTGGATATGTGAACGGCGTGAGATATATTCGAACTAGTGGTACTACAGAATGCCTCGCATTTTCTCGTACTTGTTAGTTTTTTAATTTCTTTGGTCTGGTCTAGCTTTTTGGACTATACTCTTGCCAGCTTCCATCTATAGCCACCCAAAGTACATTATTTTTTAAATTTCCCCAATTTTTCTGTTTTCTAATGTTAGAACCGACATATTTCTTTATAAACACACCTCATGGGACCAACTTAAATTTCTCTATCGGTCAGTGGCGAATCCTGAACATTATTTCAAGAGTTCCGCACTTTATGGAAACAACCTCTACCGTTGTCTTTTATTTTAAGGTTTTCTGAAATCCCAACACTACGAAATTCCGTCCTTAATAATTGCTCAAGACAATTACACAAATCACTAACTTCTGATATTTAACACCTCCCATTTTCACAAAAACTTGAGAAAAGCGTAAATACGAACGACCAGAGAAGGGTTGTTCACCGCAATATTTTGCGATGCCTACCGTCCGACCAGACGCGCATCCTCTTTTCTCCCCGGCCTTGAAACACGAGGAGCCCTAGGTTATCGCGGCTGGCATGCGGTGCCTCCACCTGCGCCGAGCTAATTCTCTGGACTGCATTTAGAACTGTTCGAAACTTCTCACTCCAATGCCATTCATTACGCTTACGGATGCGGAAAATTGACTGTCTGTCGGTAGCAAAACAGAGTTATTTTTCACATGTTTTAAAGCTTTCAAAATCTCAATAACGTTTTAGAGGATTATAAAACTTAATAAATATTTCTTATACACTTTGAATTACTATTGTATATTGGTGTATTACTATTGTATTATTATTGTATATTGGCGGTATACGCGGAGAATTCGCCACTGCTACCGGTTCCAAATATTACTTTCTCGCTTTACGCAGTAAAGTGGAAGAATCCTGTTGCTATATTTAGAAAAAACTACTGGTGCTATAGAATCGCACAGACTTTCTCGCACTACTTAGTGTTCTATTCCCTTGAATCTGGACTAGCTTTACGGCTATTGCATATTCTCTTCTCAGCTGCCTTCTTTTGTAGTCCAAAGGACATTTTTTCACATTTTCTCACTTTTTCGGCTCCCCTATGGTCGAACTGAAACAAGTATGTCTTTAAGAATATTAAAGGAGAGTAAAATATCTGTCCGACTCGGATGGGCGAGATGGTTAAATGTCGTGTACAGACTCAGCGCTTCGCAGCAACGAGTCTGGCTCAGGGCTTATTGTTTGTCACTTATCTCTCACGAATCCGTTGTCACAGAAGACTATTGAGATTTGGAGAAACTTTATTGAAAATCATTTTAAGCACTTTTATTCACAAATACAATCAATACATATAAATACATCTGTAGTGACTATATGATTTTTGAATTTTCAAATTTTAAACACTTTTCAACTCTCTTAATTGATTTCTAAAACGTACGTCACGTCAAATCAATTGTGCGTTCAACGGAGACGTCAAGCGTCTATATGAACCGATTTAAGTAAACTAATGAATCTATCAACATGAAATTAAATTATAAACACTACCCACGTGAACAACTTATCCCTTCGGCTGACCGAGGCAGATGGCTCAGGGCTTCAATTGATGTTACTGTAGTGCCAGTAATCGGAAGGTCCTAGATCGGAGTCCCGATGATGACAAGTGTTTTCGACACTAGCCAGATAACTAGATCGATTCTGTCGCTGTTGGGGGAGAATTCTTGCAACCGGCTGCTCAGATCGGTAGTTTTCCGTGGTTTCTCCGATCAACACCACGCGAATGCCGCAGCAGTACCCTACCAAAGCGGCACCGGATCGCGCGCGATTTTTCCTTTACCAATCCTTGTTCTTTCCTATCCCTTATTTACACTAACACTTGCAAGCACAACACTACCACACAAGCCGGAAGACCGGTCGGGAACAAAGAACTCGGCATTATCCCGGTTGGGGTGGTGCCACGCTAGTGGGAGTTACCTTGGTAGGGAAAACACCGCTACCCGACGGTAGGTCGGCGCCGGATCTTGCCATCCAAGGGGAAGATCACCGCTACCCTCCGAGCAAATAAAGCACTACACCTATAGGACTAATGACCTTAGCAGTTGCCGCGCCCGGAATCACAATCAATCAATCTAACAGCTGTCTGTTCGACTGTGGTCAACTCTAGCTCATAAACAGTACAGCGTATTTTCTCCAAAATTCATATTCCCTGGTCGATCTGAACGGACTGGAGGCTTTGGAAGTTCCAAACGGATATTTTGATTGTTGAGAGTTTATTCTATATGAATCGGGCAGGTACCTTTCTATGCCTCTGCTCGAGTTCGCCCGTGTGGCGCTTCTGTGGCATAGTGGTATGAGTGTCGGCAGGTTAACACTGGAGATCTGAGTTCGAGTCTCGGAGCGGAAAAAATTGCTGATCGAAAACACTTTCGCAGGTTTACGTAGTAGTATAATATAATGCGGAGTATTCAAAACTAATGCGAGAAAGTATGTGTACTGGTACCATCACTAGTTTTTTTAACTTTTTGTAGGGATGAGGTGAAATAAACGCCATTTTAAACTATTCTTTCGTTTTATCAAATTTTTAAAAAAATTCATTGTTTGATTTGTCTCTCACGTCCTTAATATTTACCTTTGCGGCGATTAGTTAAGTTTATTGCATTTACGAGCACATGTGCTTCAGATGATGTTTAATAAAGTTGCTCGAAAACCTTTTCTGTGAAATAAAGTTTTTCTGTGAAAACGAACTCAAAATTCCGAATTTTTAGAAACGCTCAAACGCCAGATTCTCAAAATGACTATGCGTGACAGCAAAGGAACGCGACAACTATCGAGCGCAATTCGCACAAAATTACACAAGTGTATGTTTTTAATATCTTTCATGTCTGTAATATGCACATTTCCAGTATTCTGTGTACCTTACTGCATTTGTGAGTCAAGTGCTTCAAATGACTTCCAGTAAGGTTTTTGAAAACTCAGAAACTTTCTGTGAAAAAGAGCTTCAAATTTTGCATTTAACGACATTTTCTTAAAAACGGCTCCAATGTTTTCAATGACAATTTCCTAATAAGACGTGGTTTTTCACTCTTGTATAATATTCTTATCCTGAGTTGCATGAACCGATTAAAAGATTCGTTAAACGCAATTGATCGTGAAAGTGTTGTCTTACCGGAAGAAAGCGTTGCAATACACTTCTTTAAGTTTACCGATTCGTTAAAGAGGATTGAAAATCACACCTGTAAACAATTAACCATTCGTTAACCTACGATCTGCTATAATACTGCCTGCGCTACTACGAAAGTTATTTTCCTATTAATTTCCAGGCTGTGTGAAAAGCAGACCTAAGGATAATATTTCTCAATTGCTCCACCTTGCGCGATTTTCTTGAGCATTAAAGCTGTAGCAAACGTTTCCCCAGCACTTGTTCTTTTCTGGATGGTGTCTCCAATTTCAATTGTATTTGAATACTTGCTAATAATATCTAAAAGAAATATTTTTTTGTCTTTTCGTAAATTTCCTCCCTTCATTTTTACTTTCTCGTTACCGCTTACGAAGTAGAGATAAAGTTATGTAATGCTGCGTGAAAAAACGGCGAATTTTCGGGAGAAAAATTGTTATTGCGAGGTTTTGGTAACGAAAAAATGGATAAATCCAGTTGCTTAATTTAGAAAAAATCCTCTTGAACGTTGTGCATCCGGAATCCATGTTTTGTTGGTTCTTGATGCCGAAAAATCGATTGATGGCAAAACATTTTTCGGTCTGTCCGTCTATGGTCAATGCTAGCACCTAAATCGTTCAGCCGATTTTCTTCAAAATTAAGAGAATAGTGTTAGTTATGTTCGTTGATAATACAATTTTTTTGAAAATTGGAAAAGCGCAATTTTTTGGGGCGTCTTCCTACAACGATAAAATTGAAGATAAGAGTTTTTTTTCCTTAATGGAATCTGTGCCTTAGAGGGATCTTTAAATAAGTTCATGTTCAATTTTTCGAAAATTAGTAGTTTCCGTGTAATATTGGGCGAAAAATAGGCAATCTTTTTCTCAAAAATCGCTCCATTTTCTTCTTTAAATATCCTTCCGATATGTAATAAGGGACGGTAAAAATTTGGTGTTAGTCCCATTTCCGGCTATTATTCCGTTTTTTCAAAATTCACAAAAAGTTAACATTTTAAAACTACAAAATTTGAGAGCGATTTTTGCTTTAAACAAAGTGTAAAACATCTGCTCTTTAAAAAAGGTCATGCTCAATTTTTTTGAAAAAAAGAGCTGATTTCGCTTAATTAGTGTCTGCATTTTTGTGCATTTTCTAAAAAAAATATTTTCTCAAATCCCGCACGAAATTTTTTCATTAAATTTCCTCCTGGTATGTAACATTGTATGGTAAATAAATAAATGAACTAGTGGTACTGTAGAATGGTGCAGCCTTTCTCGCGCTAGTTAGTTTTCGAATCTCTTAGTCTCGACTAGCTTTTGGATTACGTCTTATTCATTTCCCATCTGCCATCTTTTGCCGGCGAAGGGACATTCTTTTAACATTTTCTCAATTTTTCGGCTGCCTATTGCTAGAACTGAAACCACTATGCTCTTATTAATATAATAGAAGTGTAAATCCCATATCCCACCCGGGTGTCCGAAGTGGTTAATTGGTGTGTAAGGACTCAGCTCTTCGGAAGGAAGGTTCACTGGTTCGAGCCTTGCTCGGAGATTATTATTCGTCACAATTCTGTTGTGCAGAAAATTGTTGAAAATTCCAGAAACTATTGAAAATCATTTGAAGCAATTCTAATCACACTGGAAGTGTCTGTATATGATTTTTGAAATTTCAACTTTTAATCAATTTTTACATCTGTCGTTGGATTTGTAAAACGTATGTACAGTCAATTAAATTGTCTTTCTTTGCATCTGTATGAACCGATTTAAGAAAGCTATTTATATATGAACATGAAAGTTAAATACAATATAACCTGTACCCATGGGACCAACTTAAGATAACAATAACGGTTCCGAAATTATTTTTACTCTTTCGCTTTACAAATACTTCGTTAGAAGATAAATTTATGTAATCATATGGCAGAAAACCGCTAATTTCCGCCAGAAAAACTCTTTTTGCTGGGCTCTGGTAACAAAAATGTGGATAAATCCTGTTTCTAAATTTAGAAAACTAGTGATGCAATAGAATGGCACTGACTTTCTCTCACTAGTTAGTTTTCTTATCTCATTGGTCTGGACTAGCTTTTCAATGATGCCTTATTTTCTTTCCGGCTTCCTTCTTTGGTTCAAATGACATAATTTTTACATTTTCTCAATTTTTCGGTTTCTTAATGCTAGAACTAAAACCTTTATGTCTTGTTTAGTATAGACGTGCACAGTATGTCTTGATTCATATACCGTGTCCGTCCCGGTCGTTAAATGGTGGGGCAAATGGAAGCGAGTTTGAATCCCATGCAGGTATATTAACTTGATGAATGTGTTCTTGCAGTAAACTATTGAGGATTTGAGAAACTTTATTGAAAATCATTTGAAGCACTTCTACTCACAAATACAATCAATGCATATAAATAAATCTGACGTGTATATACGTGCTTTTCTAATTTGCAATTTTTAAATATATTTTCAACTTTTCTTATTTGTAAAACATATGTCCGGTCAAATCAATTGAATGTCTCAAAGGCTATCCCACATTGGCATAGTTATGATGGTTCTACCTGAACGTTCATTAGATAACTCAATATACATTTTGTTGCGTCAACTCACGACGCAACGCGTCTCGTAACCCCTTCTTGGATGTTGAGCGCTATTGGAGTAATCCTCCGTCACTGTATATATTTCTGACCGTTCGTCTCGTCGCATCTCTACATTCATACCCTGTAGAAACACATCTGTGCTGAGTACCATTTTGTTTGTGGAGCTGAACATAGTTTCTTTTGAACAATTTCTGTCGAGCAATGTCGGAGATCGCGAAACAAATGTTCAAATTCCTTGATCTTGAAAAAATACTCTGCTTTGAGAACAGGAAGATATTGCATTCTGATGTAGAAGAGCGTGATAATGCACACGATTCGCATTTGGATAATTTTCTTTTATCAAACGCTGCGCACCCCTATTTTGCCCACCCATTACAGCAGCCCCATCACAGGTTTGGGAAATAGGTTTCTCAGGCGTTTTCTCAATTCCTAACATATGTAGCTGCTCCGTAATCTTGTCAGCTAAACCCTTCGCACCTCTCTCAATCTCTTAAAAAAAGCCCCAGAAGCGCTCGTGAATGTTACCTTCTGATATCTTAAATTTAAAGACATTTGAGTCTTACATTAAGTGTCTGTTGTTTCATCACCTTGTATAGTGGTGTATTCTGCATTATTTATCTCATGTGCAATACATTTTTGGAAAATTTTGGGAGTTGAATCGAGTATATCGTTTTGAATTGTCTTTGGAATTTCTTTAAACGATTTTGTAATTTCCAAATGATTTTTTAAAATGTAATCAAGAGTTGATGTACAATCTATTAAACCCTTGAAGATGCCTGAGTTACTCGACTCTTCATTTTCGCCATGACCACACAAAGCTAATTCAAACGCCGCAAAATTTTATAGCAGCAATTATTCGAGTCTACTAGTTCATTATGTTTGCGAATAGAAATCATATATGCAATTGCAATACATCCAATTGTTGATTAATACTAATTTTTCCCAGAACTTTTAAATTCATTTCACTGTTTAGGAGGGTTTTGGAGAGAGCATGTATTTTACATTTCGCAGGAAATGCTCGATATCTTTAATGCCACTCTTAGTCCACGTTCCGTCACCCCCGAACAGAAGACAAGGGGGAAAAAAAAGGATTTCTTTCTTGACATCCGCACATCCACTCCCGTTTCTCGTACACTGATGTATTAAATTTTCTTCTATAGGACCTATTTTTATTACTAAACATTTGATTGATGCAGAAGTATGGTTTAGATGGGCCTAATTCTTTTGTTATATAATTCTGTCTTCATAATTTAAGTTTCTGATTTGTAAATACGTTACATCATTCATGTTATTTGACCTGACATTTACAATTACACTTTAGAAAAAATACAATTTGCAAAAATACAATTTGCACAAAATATATTTTGAAACTTTGAAACAATACACCCGCTTATAATTCCATACTGGTTTTAAATAACATACGACTATTACTCTAAAATAATACTACACCTTGTTCTACTGAGCCCTTCAAATGTCTTTCTGTGCATCTCAATGAACAGATTTAAGTGAACTAATCAATCTATGAACACGAAATTTAAATACAGTACCCATGGGACCTACTTATATATCCCTAACGGCTACCGGGAGAGGTAGCTCAGGGCATGAACTAATGTCATTATAGTGCCACTGACCGGGAGGACCTAGGTTCAACTCTTGACGATGGCAGTATTTTCGACACTAGCCAGATAGCTTGGTTGAGTCCTGTAGCTGTATGGAAAACAAGTCTAGCGGCCGGCTGCGTTGATCGGTAGCTTCACGTGGCTTCTCTAATCAACACCAGGCGAATGTCGGGGCAGTACCCTACCAAACGGACCGCGTGCGATCTTTTCTTCCCATTCCTTATCCTATTCTTCCCTTTACTTACACACACTTACATGTACCATACCACCACACATGCCGGGTGTCCGGTCGGGAGCTCAGAGCTTGTCTCGGCTAGGGGGATATCCCTGGTGGGAGGCACCTGCTGGGGGAAAATCCCGCTAGACGATGGTAGGTAGGCGCCAGATTTAGCCAACTAGGGCGAGAAATTTACCGCTACCTCCCGAGCATGTATTACAGTACCGGGACTAATGACCTTACGTGTTGGCGCGCCCGGAATCACTGTCAACCTTACAACCTAACATCCGTCAGTCCGTCTGTGGACAACTGTAGCTCCTAAACCGTTCAGCCAATTGTTCTCCAAAATTGATATTCCCTGATCTAGCTGAACTGACTGGAGGTTTTGGGAGTTTCTCATGGATATTTTGATTGTTGCATTCTTTTACATGAATCAGGCATTTAACTTTTCATGCCTCTGCCCGAATTCGATTCAAACGGCACTTGTGTGGCGTAGTAATATGAGTGCGGGCAAGTTAACTTTGAGGATCTGAGATCGGGTCCTGGGGCGGAAAAAAATGTTGCTGGTTGAAAATACTTTTGCTGGTTTATGTAGTAAATTTATTTTCTTTCTTCATCAATGAATGTCTATAAATTATTATTAACACACCCAGTAGTATAATATTGCGTAGCATTTAGAAAAAGATGCGAGAAAATATGTGCTTTGTTAGCACCATTTGTTTTCTTTGGCCTGGGCTAGCTACTCACACTTGCCACATTCTCTTGCCAGTTGCTATCAATCGCCGCCCAAAGTCTTTTTTTTCTACATTTTTTCAATTTTTCGCTTTTCAAATTGTAGAAATGAAAATATACTTTATATATTTTTTATTATTACATACTTTAAGAATATTAAATGAAAGTAAAATCTCTTCCTATATGGCAATTTTCATTGAAGAATTAGCTCTTTTTAAGAAAATGTTTAAACGTTTCTTTAAATGCGAAATTTGAAGCTTTTTTTCACAGAAAAATTGTCAATTTCAAAAACCTTTATTGGAAATTATTTGAAGCACTTCCACTCACAAATGAAATAAAGTATTCAAATTGCTGGAAATATGCCTATTAACGGGATCAGAAATATTTCAAAAAATTTAATTTGTGTAATTTTTGAAAAAACAAAAGAATACCCCAAAATCAATTCTATGTAATAATACTCAGTGCAAATATCACTATTGAAACGAAACTTTTATGAAAAAATTGAAACCGTTTTTGAGAAAATGGCGATAGAGCGTTTCTGATAATGCAGAATTTTCAGCTATTTTCACAGAAAAATTTATGAGTTTCCGAGAAACTTTAAATAACATTATTTAAAACACATGTACTCATAAAATGTACTCATATAATGTGAATAAATTATCGCTTATGTAAATATTAATTTCGTGGGCGTCAAAAAATTAAATTTTTGTAATTTTTTTAAAAAAAGAATGGAGCAATGTGGCGTTTATGTCACATCAAGGAGTACATTTAGCATTATCACTACCAAAAGTTTGAAGGAAAAATTTCTGGTCGATTTCGAGAATTTTTTAATATTGCACACATTACGCGAAAACTACTAAAATGTTCAAACAGTGTACATGACCTTAATGAAAGAACTTAATATGGAAAACAAATGTTACTTAAACGAAAAATCACTATCTTCAATTTTTTAGTTGTAGGTAGAAGGCGAAAAAAATTTTAACTTTTGAAATTTCGGGTATTCAGAGTTAACAGTGGAAAACGGACCGACACCATCTTTATTACTGTATTTTGCTGTTTTATTAAAAAAATTAAAAATTGCAGCCACTTTTGAAAAATCTTTGAAAATGTCTCTGGGGCTTCATGTAAAGTACCCCCAAATATTAAAGAAAATTTTTCAAAGTCGCAGCGCCAGATCTCGCGCCAAATCGATCTGGGAATATCATTTTTGGAAAAAGTATTATGCATGGTTTAGGCGCTAGTGATGTTCGGTCGGACGGTCGTTTTGAAAACTACTGATGCTACAGAATGGCACAGACTTTCTCGAAGTAAAGTATTCTAATTTCTTTGGTGCAAATGCGAAATTTGCAGCTCTTTTTCACAGGAATATATCAAGTTTTCGAAAAGCTTCATTTGAAGTCATTTGGAGCACTTTTACGCACAAATGCAATGATGTATACATTTCGATGGAAATGTGCATATTAACGGAGTGAGATATATAAAAAAAAACATTTGTGTAGTTTTTGAAAAAAATAAAAGAATACACCGAAATGAACTTTACGGCATATTAAACAGTGTAATAAGACTATCCTTTGCAAAAAGTTTAAAAAAAAAATTTGGAACCATTTTTGAGCAAGAGGCGAGTGAGCGTTTTTGAAAATACGGAAGTTTGAACTCAATTTAAGAGAAAACTATTGAGTTTTCGAGAAACTTTATATGATATCATTTAAAGCCCATGTGCTCATAAATGCAATACTGGGAACGAATCGGCTTTAATGTAAATATTACCGACGTGAGAAACAA
Organism: Teleogryllus occipitalis; assembly: GCA_011170035.1. NCBI lineage: Eukaryota > Metazoa > Arthropoda > Insecta > Orthoptera > Gryllidae > Teleogryllus > Teleogryllus occipitalis. Next base: position 18,736 of record BLKR01000023.1, on the reverse strand, counting down.
GTAAAAAAAACCTACATTTTTGTAATTTTTGAAAAAAAGGAAGAGAATAATATACCCGTTTACGTCATTTCAGAGGGTGAATTTTGCACTATCCCTACCAAAAATTTAAAGAAAAATTTGGAGCGGCTTCTGAGAAAATCTGGTTTTTATTATTATTATTTTTTAAATTGGACAAATTGCACACAATATTGAGCGAAAACTACCAAGATTTTCAAAAAAAGTTACATGACCTTATTGAAGGAACTGGTTATGAACAACAAACTTCATTTGAAGGAATAATCTCAATCTTAAATTTTGTTATTGTGGGAAAACGCAGGAAATAGATAAAACTTTTAAAAAATTCCAAAATTCAGAATTCACTGTGAAAATCCGACCTATCCCACATTTAAAAGTGTATTTTACTGTATTCTTACAAGAAATTTGAAGAAAAAATTTGAACAATTTTTAAGAACATTTTGAAAATGTCTGAGGAGCATCATGTAAAGTACCCCCAAAAAATTCATCAATGTTTTTCAATATCGTAGAGCTCCTACTCAGACCAAATTGACTGGGATTTATTCAGCTAAGAAAAATCTTACGCATAGTTTAGTATTGTTCACATACACTCGGACGGACGGTCCGACGTTTCGCCGCAATTGATGTTTCGGTATCAAGGACTTACAAAATAGGGAGGTGAGAGGATTTTTTTCTTAATTCGGCAACTGGATTTATCCACTTTTTCGATTTTAGGGACCTGCAGTTAATTTTTTCTGGCGAAAATCCGCCGTTTGTTTGCGCTGCATTACATAACTTTCTCTTTATTGCGTATATTACTTCGTATCTACTACGTATTCGAGAAAGTAAAAAAGAACAGACTTTCTCGTACCAATTTTTTCTAATTTCCTTCGTGAGGCTTGTCTATAAGGTCATGCAACATTCAACTGTGCCATTTATCGTCGCCCAAAGTACATCTTTTTTGACAATTTCTGAACTTTTTGCTTTCCTTGTAGTCCAACCGAATTATTACTTCCAGGATATTAAAGAAGAGGAAAAACTCGTCCTAAATAGAAGTTGTCATTGAGAAATTCGTAGCCGTTTTTGAGAAAATGACGATTAAACTTTACTATAAATGTGAAATTTGAATGTCTTTTTCTCGAAAATCTATTGAGTTTTCGAAAATGTTAATTTGAAGTCATTTAAAGCACTTCTACTCACAAGTATAATAATAAATACAAATTGATGGAAATGCCAATATTAACGGCATGAGAGGTATTCAAAAAAATTACATTTGTGTAATTTTTGAAAAACAAAATAGTACATCTAAATCAACTTTACGTCATATTAAACAGTGCAATTAGCGCTATCCATTAGAAAAATTCGAAGAAAAAATTTGGAGCCATTTTTTAAAAATTGGTGTTTATGAGGTTCTGAAAATGCGGAATTTTGAGCTCATTTTTATAGAAAACTATTGTGTTTTCGAGAAACTTTATTTGGCATTATTTAACGTGAATGTACTCATAAATACAATATTGTGAAGAAATCACCTCTTATGAAAATATTACCGACGTGAGAGACAGGTCAAAAAAATTAATTTTTGTAATTTTTGAAAAACACACACAAAAGAATAGAGCAATATGGCGTTTATGTCATTGTATAGGGTGCATTTGATACTAACACTTCCAAAAATTTAAAGAAAAAAATTGGAGCCGTTTTTGTGAAAATCTAGTTTTCGTATTTTTAAAAAATTGCAAATATTTCACGTTCTATTGCACGAAAACCACCAAGATTTTCGAAAAAATGTACATGACTTTTATGATACAACTATTTATGGACAACAAACTTCGTTTGAAAAATCTCTATCTTCAATTTTATAGTTGTAGGAAGACGCAGAAAAAATTACAACTTTTGCAATTTTCGAAAATTCAAAGTTAACCTTGAAAATTGGACCTATGCCACCTTTATAAGCGTATTTCACTCTATTCTTACAAGAAATGATACTATAAAGAAACTATAAAGAATAAATTTGGAGCCGTTTTTGAGAAAATTTTGAAATTGTCCGGGGGGCTTCATGTAAAGTACCCTCAAATACTAAAGAATGTTTTTCAAAATCTCAAAGCTTCAACCAGCTAGAGCCACATCGACTGGGGTTTCTTCAATTTGGAAAAGATTCTACACATGGTTTAGGCGCTAGCAGTGTACACAGACGGACGGACGTTTAAAAAGAACACTTTTTTGCTATCAGTGGACCCAAAAACGTGTATTTCCATTAAAATCTCGAAATCGATTTTCCGCAGCATTACATAAATTTCTCTACACTACGTATATTACTCCGTATATACGTATGTGTACGAGACAGTAAACATCGGTATCAGGAGACCCGAAAACTTTCTTTTTAAACTTTCCTTCTAGAATTCGATTTTCTGCATCATTACATAACTTTCTCTATACTACGTATATTACTCCGTGTATACGTACGTATACCGGAAAGTGCAGATCGATCGAAAGAATCAATCATATCAATAGCCTAAAATGGGACTAGCACCATTTTTTTACCCCCCTTGTTACATATGAGTTTTTACAACAGTTTTTGAGAAAATATTTATTTTAGAAAATGCATAAATTTCAAATATCAAATAAGCCAAATCAGCTCGTTTTCTTCAAAAAAATTGTACATGACGTTTTAAAGAGCAAATTTTTTACTACAGACTTTGCCTAAATAAAATATCGATATACAATTTTGTAGTTTTGATGTGTTCAATTTTTTGCAATTTTCGAAACACGGAATGATATCTGAAAATGGGACTACTGCCATATTTTTTATCGTCCCTTATTACATATGACGAAAAAATTTGGAGTGTTTTTGAGAAAAAATTGCCTAAATTTCGCGCACAATTACACGAAAAGTACTCATATTTTGAAAACTACTCAAAAATTGAACAAGAACTTATTTAAAGATCGTCTTTAAGGAAGAGATTTAATTGAGAAAAAAATCTCTATCTTCATTATTATAGTTGTAGGAAGACGTCCAAAAAATTGTGCTTGTACAATTAGACCACCGACATTCTTTTAAGCGTACTTTATTCTATCCGAAGACAAAGTTTAATAAACAAATTTGGTGCCGTTTTTAAGAAAATTTTGAAAATGTTATTGGGGCTTCATGTGAAGCATTCTCAAAAGTCAAAATATGTTTGAAACTGTGAATTGGTAATTATGCGGTGGATAGACTTAAAGTTGTTTACTTCGACCATGTACATTATATATGGTTGAAGGTTGTTTATAGTGAACGCGAGGGCCGAAATCCCGAGCCTCGGCATGACTTGGTTTCGGGGTCGCGCAGCGAGAAAACTTGCCTTGAAAGTAGTTTGCACTACACTGCATGTTCCCTGGACATGAAAAATAATTCAATTTAAGATTTAATATCATTGTGTCAAATATTTATTAACTCCTTATCCATTCCTGTTTCATATTTTTACGCTTAAGTTGGCAATGTGATTACTAGTGGTGGTGATGACGTCATTGGACAAACGTGTATCGCACTCCGCCCATAACCAATGTACTCGAATCCCTCAGGATTTCTTTTTCTAAATTTAGTGTCAGGAGATATCCACTTTTTCGTTCCTAGGATCCGGCAATAGCTTTTCTGTTGTAAATTCGCTGCTTTCCGATGCACGATTACATAACTTTCTCTTTTTACGATGAATTTCGCAGCCATTTTTAAGAAAATTTTGAAAATGTACTAATGGCTTCATTTAAAGTACCCCCAAAACTTAATGATTTTCTAAATTGCAGAACTTCGAATGAGACCCGATCTACAGGGGTTTATTCAGTTTTGAAAAAAATCCTACGTATTGTTTAGGCGCTAGTGCTGTTCACATACACCAGGACGGACAGGAGCAGACGGACGGACTGACGGACGCTTTGAAGAGGAGAAAAAAAGAAGAAAAAAAAAATTTTTTTTCGATATGAGGGGACTCCAAAACGTGTAGTTCGGTTTAAATTTTGAAATCGATTTTCCACAGCAATACATAACTTTCTCTTATTATGTTTATTACTCCGTATATACGTACGAATACGAGAAAGTAAAAATGGTGGATTTTCATAGAACTGGCGTAGGTTTCGAAAATTTTAAAAAGGTTGTCGGCGACGTCTTACACTAACTACAATATTATAGATATTTATTTTTTCATTAATTAAATTGTTCTTCAAAAATATGTGCTTTCTTGTAATTGTGCATGAATAATGATTTTATTAGATGTTATAACAATAAAAACGGGTGTAACTTACTACGCAAAATGTTTTCACCCACTAGGGCAAACATTTCCTTGGGGAAACCCAATTCGTAACGTTCACGAGTGGCAGTGCAACTCGTTTCAATATTAATATAATATTTTGACTTTCTCGTACGCATCTTTTACGTCCTTCTTTTGAAAATCTTGTTAGAGAGTTGCCATAACGCGAATCAAATGGAAAAGCTCATCATTTGTCATTTGTAAAATGAAATACTTCTACAATTCTCGGGATTAGGTAATGGTAAACCACCTCAAATGTCTTTCACAAGAGATACAATTGAAAGTTCAAAGAATTCTGTACATTAGACTATCGACATAAAAAGCATATTTATTGCATTAAAAGATAGGCCTTACTGCATACATTACTTCAATGTATTGTACTACTTCAGCAACCTCTAGCAGAAAGTAAAAAGGTAAGTAGGTAAACATCTTTCTTTTCCCTGTTGAGTGGCTTACCATTGTCTAATATCAAGTGCATCAATTATTTGTGCATTATTTGCAATATTTGAGCTAATTATTCAGTTCAGTTTTTAAAGGGACAGGTACTTTCCATCATATCGTCGGGATGCACCCGTAAGAATGTACTCGTATTTCTTGTCAAAGCGAGATAAATCGTCACCTTCATTATCCTCCTCCACCTCCAGTTATTCCTTTCCGTTTTGCAGCAGTGATCTTCAGCATTTTAAAAATAATATCTCTCACTTTTAAAATTTCACTTAATTTGTTGCAAATTGTACTAATACAGGTCATAATCATTAAGTTACCTTGTTTTTCACCACCTTCCTTTCAATCTTCAGCACAATGAACTTACGAAGGCTAAAGGATTCTGATTTTGACATACCTGATTCGTTTTTATAAACACTGAAGTGATATTGTAGCTTAATCCATCTACCAGATGAGGAACGCAGACCAAATTTTTACCGATGTGTTCTTCAATATCATGTTTCACAAATGACCACGCGTCGACCACATTGCATGTTTTCAAACTCGCCAAATTACGGTTGAGCACAACATCCAAACTTTTTTTATTAATTGCATCGGGCTCCATTTGTGGAAGTTTTCAAGCAATTGATAAGTTAATTTCAGCGTGTATGTTTCTACAGGGATCGGCAACAATATAAACAAATAACAATTCGGGTTGCCAGGAAATGATAATCGTCGTGAATTTATCAGAAACGTGTAACGTTGGAGGTTGTTTTGATCATGAAATCGTTAATTACGTAAAAATTATTTTGAAACTTCATGCGTGGTTATCGTGAGCATTAAAAGGGGATTTTCATCTGTATTAAAATCGGTATAGGGATTTTTGAGAGCGTTGCGGGACAATTTCTTAATGTCAGGTTGGCAGACAGAGTTGCAATGTTTTGTTATCGTCTACATTTCATTTCGTAAACTCGGAGTACAATCATGATGGCTGACTTCGATGCAATATATGAAGAAGAAGAAGAAAATGAGGGACCTTTGGAAGAAACATACGTTGCAATGGTTCCAGATCCCGTTGTCGTGAGAGGAGCAGGGAACATGACAGTGTGAGTAATAAATCAATGTTGAAGGTTCCTTGTTTTCCTGTGAATGTGATACGTCTGCAAACAATGGATTGTTTTCGTGTTGTCCTTTTATTTCATTTGTTGAAATATTGTGTTTATATCTAACACGCTTAAAAATCTAACGTAAATGTTTCTAATAGCCTGCATATGTGACTGGATCTTATTCTTTTCAAATTTATATATTTGTTGGCAATAGCCTTGAGAGTAAGGGTGTCTTGGTGGAAGCTTTAGATTGGGTAACTTTGGAACTAATCAGTGCCGTAATGATGCTAATAAATGATATAATTGAAGAAAAGTGATTGTTAAGGACATTTGTGTTGCGTCTTTACATTGTAAACAAGTGCACTTGTGTTTATGTGTAATTAATGAAGTGACCTTTTCCTTTGTTAGGTTTGGCCTGAGCAATAGGTTTGATTCAGAATTTCCCAATGGCCTTGTTTCACGTGTTGCTCCTGAGGAGTATAAGGCTACAGTAATGCGTGTTAACAGCATTCTGAAGAAAACACTTCCTGTCAATGTTAAATGGTTGTTCTGTGGATGTGTATGTTGCTGTTGCACTTTGGGGTGTTCACTGTGGCCTGTGATTTGTCTCAGTAAGAGAGTAAGTTCAAAAAAGGAAAATTGTTATTTTAGATTTGTAGAAAAATGGAATGGTGCATCTAATAATAATGCCATATTTTATTTAGACTCAGCATTCTATAGACAAGTTATTGGAATGGGAAAATAGCCACTTGTATCATAAATTAGGTCTCCATTGGCGGCTTGCTAAACAGCGTTGTGATTCTTCATCTATGATGGAATATGTAGGTATTTGAATAAACTTGTGTATAAGAAAATAATTGTATGAACATTAGTTTTACTGTTTGTATTTCTGTTTCAGGTTCTTCTTATTGAATTCATTCCAAAAATTCCAATCTATAGGCCAGATTAATCAAGATTAAATTGGTGTTGTAATACTGCATGATATTTTTTCCCATTTTTAACAATATGGCGTGCAGATATTGACAACATTGAGCAGGACCTGAAGTGCATAATGGGCCTCAAGATCTGGAATTCTGACACAAGATTTTCAAGCCACATTTACAGCACGCTTAGTGATTGTGATTTTCTAATTGTATTAGAACTACTCATCAGTAGATGGCGAACAATTAAGTGCAAGAATCAGTTGTAGGTCATATTCACTTTTATTGATATTTAAAAGATGTACCATGTGTCATCATGGCCAGACAAGGACAAGAAGAATCTGATTAGTTCTCTTGAATTGTTCAACTAAAATGATGCATTGATGCTGCTGATAGACTTAGTTAGCAGTTTTCATATGCATGCCTGGTGCCTATTTGCACATCACTGCTTTGTGTCAACTAGAACCAGTTCTCACATTTTGCATGCATTAATCTTAACATTGGAAGTGGATTGATACAAAAGTATATTTTGTTCTCCAGCGATGTGATTCCACTTTTGTATGAATAACCTAGTTGTTTGTTATTAATTATAATTATTTCTGTTAGTGAATATGGTGGTACAATGTTAAGAGACGCAAGAACCTACATTAAATAGAAAATATTTTGTTTTAAAACGTAGCTTTGAGCAGTGCTTGCACTGAGCTAAAGTTCCCTGTCAGGCTGACATGCACAGTCGAGATACCAGACAATATACTTTCTGTAGATTGTTGTTAATAACTGTTACTTTTGCTGGTAGGGCACATCTTGTCACAAATAACAAATGAAGACTGAGTCTTGTTTTTGTATTGAAGGAAGTGTGTCTAAAGATACTATTTATTTCAAATGTTTTACCTAAGTAAGTGCTTTGTACTAGAGACAATTTTTATAATTTCTTTTTTTAATCACAGAAATAGTAGTGGTAAATCTGATTGATATATGAATCTGGAACTTGCAACTGCCATGGAAAGTGCATGTAAGTCAGGCAGGTTTTTTAAAGGTGTAGAGCAGGTGGTGTGTGAAAGTTTAATGATAACATGAGTAGTGTACTGAAGAGAAAAGAGCATTTGAATATTTGGATGGCAAATGTACATTTTTGATGTGGAAGATTGTGCTGAATGTATGACGGGTAATAGAATCTCACATCTTACAGATGGTAGGGTAATAAATGAGTTTTATTTTGCAAATTTTGAGATGATTTCTTTTCAGCAAACTTATATTTAATGGCCCAAATGCCATTTAGTGCTCAAACTGTAATTTGCATGTTAATGCACAATGAATTAATGTTAAAGAAAAATTGAAAATGCACATTTAATTTTCGTAATCGAATGAAGGCCTAAGAAAGATATTTAATTTTATTCTCTCATTTATACTTGTTTAATGGCCAGTAACAGTAATTGTGGTTATGATTTTTCTAATAATCAATGTAAGTGTTAGTGACCAACCACACTAGGAAATTTGTGACAGAAACTTGTTGACGAGTTTAGACGTTTGTGTATAGCATATGCATACTCAAGCAACAGGATATAATTTTATCACAGTGTTATGATTGAATTGTTTGGTTAACTCGTCATGCTGTAATTTCTATCTGTTTGTGGCTAAAAATTTAACTAATGCGAGACGTGTGCTGAATTTGTGTAAATTGTGTAATATACCATGCTTAATGGACTAACTATAAATATCAGTCAAATGGGATTAGATTATGAGGGACCAGTCAGATTGTAATGGTGTTTGTTGGTATATCTTCTTTATAAGGGTAGAAGCAATTTTTGTAAATATTATTATGTAGATATAAATGTTACAAAAAGTCTATTCGATCTCGTATAACTTATTTCAAATTTATGAGAGTATGCTTTAGTTTTGAGATGCCTGGATATTTCCAGAGCTCCCTAATTCTTTGGTACTGAGTACACAATGTATTTGTTTCATTTATATTGTATCATGCATTTCATGAAGTTTGAAAACTTGCTGAAAATGTGAATGGTTGATATTTATAGCTAGCCCCATGATTATTGATGGGCTGTACATGTCATATATTCTATATTTCCGTTATCTAATACTGTTAAAATTTGTGTATGCTTACAATTTTGTGATAATATAAGAATTACTCTCAACATTTATATATAATTATTAAACTTCATCAACTTTGGAAGTACTGACATTTTATTGTCTCTTCCTAATAAAGATATACCACATCTTTTATTGTTATCATTAACCTTAAATGCGCTTCTAATTTAATTAGATAAAAAACTTAGTTAATTTTGTCAAGAATAAGCTTTTCTTCTTTTCATTTGCATTTGTTAAGTAAAAAGTCAGTTAAAAAGGGTCTAGTTAGTCAGTTAAAAGGGTTAATCTAAATTTTTCTTATTTTAAAATATTTATAATGTGTTGCTTTCTTTCTTCCATGATGTGTCGCTGCTTAGGAATTTAGCCAATACTTTTCAATGCACTTGTGTTTAATCATTGAACACAACTTGAGGCAGATCTTTGTAGTATATGTTGGATTTGTGCAAAATAAAACCAATCCAAAAGAACTGAAGTGAGAAAATTGCAGTAAAAGATCAATAAAACATTAAGAAATTTATGTACTAAGTTATTTTCTGTTGTAATGTAAAGTACGAATCAAAGAGTTTGTCTTTCATAAAAAAACTAGCACTTGGGAGTTTCTTATATCCATCTTTAATTTATAAATTATTTTTATTTCACAATTTTATAAAATATAAGTGATAACTGAAGGTATGCAGCATCTCATTTTTCTAATAAAACTAGTACTAAAACAGCATGTACTTTTTGCCTTTAGTAATAGTTATGTAATACTATTTATACAATTTATCTCCGAATTAACTCATCTGTTATCATATTTTGTAAAACTCATCACAGTTGGACAACATACTTTCAAAAAACTTATGAAAAATACTTTATAAATAAGTATTTAAATACACAAAATATATTAGGACTTGATGTGCTAAATACATATTTAAAATACTTCAAATACTCAAAATACTGGAACTATATAATAATTTTGTATTATAAACTTTTATTTCAACAATATATTATAATTGTCAATTACAGTAAATTAGTAATTGACAGTCATACAAATTTCTGAACAATAACTACTGCAATGTATTCTAACCATATGTATAAACATTTTCAAACATAAAATGATATCAGAAATATGTCGAATACAAAGAAATGGAATGTCCTCGCAAAATGACTAATTTTTCAAACAAATCATCAGACAATATACTATTAGTTGGTGAATGTATAAACCCTGCAAAGGAAAACAATCGTTCAACAAGTGTGGATGAATATAAACTAGTGTTATAACAAATAAATGCTTTTCTTTTATTGCAGGATAATTGTCCAGCATTTTTAATGATTTAGTTTTATCATTTAAAAATGAAGAGATACCAAATTCAGTAGCTGAAAGGAGCTTTTATTTTTGTTTCAATGAGGTGCATTTACGAGTGGAATTAAATGAAAAAACTTTCCTTGTTCTGAACTATCATCTTCTTTGTCTGTATTTGAAGTATTTCTTTTTTTAAATACACCTACTTTATGTATTTAAATAATCTCTAAAATACATGTCCAAGAAACTGAAGAAAAAAAAAAGTTTTTCGAATACAAAAAGTATAGTGAATCGAATACAATGATTTAAATACTGTCCAACCCTGCTCATTCCAAATCGTACAACATTTGGTGTAAAAACTAAATATTTTCAAGTGAATAGCAACACATTTGACAATTATAACTGCTTTTCATACAGGTATATCATGTCCCAACAATAAGACGTAGGTAATTCAAAAAAATTAGCTTCTGAGTCATTGTTGCATTCTAAAACCGTGTTCCCTGATGGCTAACAATTTTTATTTCAAATAGGTTTTAAATACTTTCTAAAAGATAAATGTGTAAATGAATAACAAAAGGTCGAATGAAAGAAACGAACAAAGAAATACGAAATAATAGTAAAATAATAATAATAATATGATGATGAAAATAATAATAATATGGTGAAAATAATAATAATTAGTAATAATACACGAACTGGAAGCAAGTATGAACTCAGCACCAGGAGAAATTATTGTGGACGGAGACTTTAACAGCAAGTCCCCGGAATGGGGTGAAAGCAGATCTGATTATAGAGATGAGATTGTGAATTCATGGCAAGGAAAGATCTGGTGGTTCGTGTTCCTTTCAGACAGGTGCTGTATCTTCCATAACAGATCTGACAATAGGAACCTGAAAGATAGCCAGGAATGTTCAGAACTGGCAAGTTCTTAATGAAGAGACACTTTCAAGAGACACAACGATCATCGCTATACTGAATTTTACACTTTACCCTCTGGTAACAGAGTGGGAAGAGAGATACAAACTTCATACATCATGGAATACCAAAAAACTAAACGAAGAAAAGGCCATAACATTCCTTGATGAAGTTAAACTGTTGCAGAATATTGGATGGGGGAAAAAACCGAGACCCTCGAAGAGGAAGTAAAGGAAACGCGGAAAATCGTTAACGATACGTGTGAAGTCTCAATGCAAGGACGCAGGGACCCAAGGGGGGAAAAACATGTATATTGGTGAATTGCGGATATTGCAGAACTCCGTAAAGCATGTGTTTTTAAAACTCGTAGACTTGCAAAAAGGGTCAAAACGGACAACTAATGGAAAACTATAGGAGGTGTCGTAGTCCGAAATCAAAAGAAATAAAACCAAATGCTAATAATAAATAAATGAGGTGGAGAATGACCCCTGGGGAAAAGCCTATAAAATTGTATAAAGTGGGTAAGGAATACACTTTCTGACTACCACTTCGACAAAGTTAATTACTTCACGAAGGATGAATTGGTTCAAACGATGATGAAGACCAAGAAGAAAACAGCGCCAGAACCGGACGGGATCTCTAACGTGATCCTTAGTATAGCGATTAAAGAGTATTCCGATGTCTCCTGGATGCCTTTAATCACTGCCTTATACTGGGGAAATTCTTTAAGGATTGGAAACAGCAGAAGCTAATACTCATGCGGAAATGAAGCAAACCAACTGAGCTGACATCGTTCAGACTTTTGTGCTTGCTGTATACGATAAGTAGATTACTTGAGGGTTTGCTCCTCCAACGATTAGAAAAACACATGAATGCAGGAATAAACTTCTCAACAAGACAGTTTGAGTTTAGAAAGGGTCTCTTGGCAATAGACGCTATTACGGAAGCAGTCCACTATGCTGAAACAGCCAAAAGTAAGAAAGGTTTTTGCACACTGGTGGCGATATAATATAATAATATATAATATAGCCTGAGAATCCCTGGGTAGGCAACGGCCTCTCCTTACGGAGGATTGCTTTCGGTAACATTCCCACAACTGAGCAACGTTTGTGGGTCCTACAATCACTTCTCCACAATTACCTACACTAGACACATCATTTTCCTACACACTATTCACTATTTACACTAGGTCCTTTAACCAGTTCTCAATGTTACACTTCCGTCTCGAGATCACTGTTATACGACTTCTTCGCTGTCCGGGTGACGCCGCGTAGTGGGCTGAGAGGCCGACGTTTCGCCTGACATGTCGCACGCTTCATCAGGGCATTGACATCGCGATTTTTTTTTTTTCGGCGTAGCCGAAGGTCAGTGTTTTCGTTTCGATACATGTGTATCGGGTTTTGCAGTGCACACGCGTTTGCGTTTTACTGGTAAGTGTGAGTGAGTGGTGTAGGTACACGACGGACCTTAGTCAAATGCCAGTTTTGGCGATTTTGTTAAGTCACTTCAGTGACTTTGTCAAATTTTGAGTTTGCTCGCTCTAAGCCCTCAGTATATCCGAGGGAAGAGCTTGTCGTCTTTTTCCTATGGTGAGGACATGTTTGTGGATTTGTTTGAGTGTAACCGGTGCTTCGTTTGATTGAAAGGCTTGATAAGCTTCATTGAATGACAGCCGTCACAAGCGTTGAGTGAAGGATTCGATATCGAGTTCCTTCCTCAGTACTTTCAGTCTTTTCCGAAACGGAGGGCGTGCTATGAGCCGTAGAACTCTGTTCTGAATTCGCTCAAGTGTGTCCTGTACTTCTTTCCTGTGGTCCACCACGTCGCCGCGGCGTAAGTGGCCACAGGCCGGCAGCACGTTTTATAGAGTGCCAGCCGAAGGTTCAAGGGAAGTGTAGGAACCTTTAAGAGACGTTTTAGTAGGCGCATCCTTAGTTGGAGCTTTGATCGGATACGCCTGACGTGTACATGCCAGCGTAGTCTCCGATCGAAAGTGACGCCTAGGTATGTTGCCTTACTCTCTGAATATGAATCAGTGAAATTGTCGCTGATTCAATCAGTGAGAGCAAAGTCACTGATATCTTCAGTCGAAATGTGTAGTTTTGCTGACAATCAGTGAATACGTGAACCTTTTCAAAATGACCGCCAGCATTTCATTGGTTGTCAGTTGGCCGCGCCACTATAAAGACTGGTCCAGTCATTCACGTGCTGTGTTGTGAATGTACGCAAAATCGCACGGCAGAGCCGGTGGAATAGAGGTTTCCTGCGAGAAAACTGACCTGTGTCTGAAGATTGTTTTAATTGCATTAGGTAAGTAGTTTTCGCTTTTCTGTGACTCGTCTTGTTGATAACTGTGAGACGTTTTACTTTATGGTGAGCATTTGTCCATACTAAGAAATAGGTTATGAACACGTTGTTAATATCACGTATTTGTTTTTGTTATTAACTTGGAAACTTCTTATGTAACTTAAGAGTTTTAATGTAACTGTTTGGTGATACAGTGTGAAATATCTGACGTGCAATGGATAATTTCGTTTATGAAATTTGTAAAAAGTCCAAAATGCTCTCGATTACACCACAGCAGAGCCGGGCATGCCAGCAAACTAATAACACATTCTTTGGTTTTTCCAATTTAGTTTGACACCAGTCCAGGAGTGGAGTTTTGAAGAAGTGTAAGAGAAAGTGCTGGAGCTAACTGGGGACTCTAACAATGTGAATATTTTGAAAGGTATTTTAATTTGCCAAAGACTGCTGTAATACTGATTTATTTTGATCAGTGTTTCTTGCTTTCCTTAGTCACTAAACACATTATATTTTACTCATTTACATGGCGAGGCTAGTTTGGCAGAGGAGTGGGAGTGCAGAAGGTACATCAAAGCCATTTGCCACTCCTGAGGTTCCCAATCCAGACCTCATAATAATTCTGCCAGTTAGTATGATCTTGTATGTAATCTGAAAATAAAGAGACCATTTTTTCCTCGCATAACTTCTTGACCTATCTTTTTTTCTGTTTTAGGAGGGCTCTAATTTGCATCTGGAGGAATTGGAAAGGAGAAAAACCTTCAAGAAAAATGTCCAGCAATATTTGATATGGGTGAAAGGATAGAAAAACTATTCGTGTTTTGTTCAGGGTGATGGTTGGTTTTAACATCTGCCCTTTTTTTAATAATAATAATAATAATAGTAGTAGTAATAATAATAATAATAATAATAATAATAATAATAATAATAATAATAATAAAATATTCCTTCACCCATTGCAGCATTTGACTTACTGTTTAAATTAATATTTACAACAAATTTGGCATACTCTACATCATTAGCAATTTTTTTTTCATTTTTAGCAGTATATAATGATTATATCCTTCAAATATTTAATTTGAAATAAAAACTCAGTTGGGTTTCTGTAATAACCCCCCCCCCTTCTGGGAAATGAACAATGCTTTTGCAATTGTTCAATTATCATAACCTTCTACCATTGGAGTTAGTTTTGTTATATCATAGAAATTTGATTCTTTGGTTCTGTGTCCGGTATTGACTTCATAGATTGACTTTAAGATTTTCCCAATATCGAGGATGGCCCAATTCTCAATTCATCTAATTTCTTCCTATTCAGGTGATTTTTGTGTTCTATGTACACAAGATCTCCCTTTTTAATTCAATTTGTCTCCTGTGTAGGTTGAATATTTTTTTGTTGTCATTATGAAGTTTTATTGTATTCTTGAGTGCTATTTTCCTCTCTCTTTCTAAATCTTCGGCTGTGCATTTTATTTTTAATTCATGCGGTAGGATATTTATGGTTTTACCCTCTAGCAAGTATTTTGTTGAGAATTTTGTCACTGTATGCTCTGTCTCGTATTTCTCCACAGCTTTTTCACAATAGTTGTCCATAGCAATAGCAGCCTCTTTGTTAGTTTCATTCATAATACATCTTATTTTATTCACTAAAGTCTGGTTTAATCTTTCATTGAGACCATTGGAGAAAGGCGCATCTATGGCAGTAAAAATCAATTTTATTTTTTTCTTTACTTTGAATTGTTTTAATTCTTTTGAATTTATTCCTGGATATTGATCCGTTAGTACCATCTGGACATCATTTTTTTTGTTACTTCCTCAGTTAGTTTTATGAAGTCATCAGCGTTTTGATTTTTTGATGTTAAAGTATAAGCAAATCTTGTGAAATGGTCGACCAGTAGGTGTAGGTATTTTTTTGTTGACCGGGATCCTCCATAACCTCCGATGGTATCTATAGAAACTATCTTGAATGGGTACATTGCTCAACCTAGGTGTGACATTAATCCATATTATGATTTTCTTCATGATTTATTCTTTAAGTAGATGTCACAAGTTTCACAAATCTTCTCTATGTTTATGTTTATATTTTTTGCTGAAAAGAATGGTGTTACTTTATTTATCATCTGCGCTCTTCCCAGGTGACAATAAGTATTGTGTACATATTTTAGTAATATTTTACTAAATTCTTCTGATAATGAGAGTTTTTCTCTTCTTTGAAATTTTTATAATAAATTTCATTTTAGAATATTAGTTTTTTCTTATTGTTTTGTAGTTTTGTGCATCTTCTTTGATCCTTTTTTATGTCTTCTAATTTCACTAGGTTTACAATTTTTAATATGTCATTTGAATTTTCATCAGGCTCTAGAACTGGATGCCTGTTTAAACAGTCTGCCTCTTGGTTTAATTTTCTAGGATTATATTTATTTATTTATTTACGTCAAAAACAGTTAAAAACTGCGTATGACGGGCTATGGGGAAAAGTGAATTGTGTGCACATTTTCAAAATTCTGTGATCCATACTCTAAATCATATACTACTTAAGTTTTGAATTTTGAAAGGGAGAAAAAAAAACAAAAAAACCCCCATGTAATAAAATCGATTTTCAAGGATAAATAAGCAATAAATTTTGAATTTTGAAAGGGAGAAAAAAAACAAAAAAACTCCCATGTAATAAAATCGATTTTCAAGGATAAATAAGCAATAAATTTTGAATTTTGAAAGGGAGAAAAAACAACAAAAAAACTCCCATGTAATAAAATCTATTTTCAAGGATAAATAAGCAATAAATTTTGGCTCTTATTACTTCCTGCCGCGACAACGTGAAAACGATAATTTGAATAATTGTATTTCCCACTGAATTCTAGAAGACGTGCACAGAAAATGAAGTTACATTTATGTCCAGAAGCAAAACAAGGGGCCATCTCAGCATTTGCTCAATGGATCAGGGAAACTGGACGAAAAACCTGATCGAGATGGGGGTCATTGACCCGGAAGCTGTGTTACAATAGTTGTTACAGGTTGTTTATACTCATTTATACAGTCCAAATGGTAATTAATGCATTATGTATCATTGTTAAAATTAATGTTACTTTTCTTGTGATGCTCAGTATAGTCTCTAATTGTATAGAAACAGTTATGCAGCAGAAACGATTTCACTTGGGATTTAAACTTTTCTATTGAATTTAATCGTTTAATGTCATCTGGCAAAGTGTTGTAAAATAATGTACATGTATTGTATGTGAATTTTTTGTAATGAGCTGTTGATACTGTCACCTGATGAATATGATTTCTACGTCGAGTGTTATAGTAATAGACTTCGGCATTTTCTGAAAATATATTCCCGCCCTTAAGCAAGTCATTTTTTACAAAAACCACTGATTCGTAAATAAAAAGACACGGTAATGGTAGAATTCCTAGATTAATGAAGATAGGCTTACAAGAATCACGTGGGTGGGATTTGGTTATTATTCGTACAATTCGTTTTTGTAATCTAAAAGTCTGGGAGCTATAAGATGTATTTCCCCAGAATATTATGCCATATCTCAGGCGGGAATGAACATTCGCAAAGTATACACAACGAGCAGTATGAAGGCTGACTGAATTTGCAAGAATTCTGAACGCGTAGCATAATGAACTTAATTTTGTGTTCAATTCATTTAAATGTTCCATTTAAGGTTTGACTGAATTGAGAGACCTAAAAATTTTGTTGCATTAACATGAGTCAATGGTACACTGTTCATTTTCAATGGAGCACAGAATTGTTTATTTGAATGGAAAACTGCATTAAAACCGTTTTCTTTTCGTTTACTATTAATTTGTTATTTCGAACCAATTTGAAACATCTGATATTGTACTATTTACGGTTTCTTTATTGCAAAGGATGTTCGTATCATCCGCAAAGAGAACCGTTCTTCCGTTTCGAATCGTCGAGGGCATATCGTTTACGTAAAGTAGGAACAGAATAGGGCCTAAAATCGATCCTTGAGGAACTCCACATGCAACGGGCAAAGAGTCGGAAAGGTGCGTACGTAATGTTCCATCATTCCAGTAAAGTATTTCAACTTTCTGAGATCGTTGTTTAAGGTACGAACATAACCAATCTAGAGCAATACCACGGATTCCATATGAAGGTAATTTTGAAAGTAAAATGTCATGATCAATGATGTCAAAAGCTTTTGAGAGATCTAAAAATAATCCAATAGGTGCCTCGTTTTGATCTAATGATGAGGCGACATCTTTAAGAAAAGAAAATATAGCTGTTTCCGTTGATTTTGATTTTCTAAATCCATGTTGGCAATCTGAAAGCGCGTCGTGTTTAGTGAGAAAGGTTTCCATTCGTACGTAAAAAAGTCTCTCTAATATTTTTGAAAAAACTGATAGAAGAGAGATGGGCCGATAATTTTGAATTTCATTTTTGTTGCCTTTTTTGAAGAGCGGCTTAATTTTAGCTGTTTTGAAAATATCTGGAAACGTTCCGGTGCATAAAGATGCATTAAATATGTGAGTTAACGGGTGTATAATGGCATACGCACAAGTCTTTAACAAAGAATCTGGGAATTCATCTAAACCGAACGAATATTTATTTTTTAGTTTACCGATTATTTTGAGAATTTCATAGGAAGAAGTTTCGGAAACGAACATTGTGTCTAAAATTTTGGGTGCACTGTCTGTTTTTGAATTTTGTGCCTGAAGACTCTTAGTGAGATCGGCAGCAATTCTCGAAAAGTATTGGTTAAAGAGATTAGCCACTGTTGCCGGATCGTTGACATTTATATCGTTATATTTTAAAACAACATTCTCTACGGGTTTTCTAGTTGATTTGGTAGTATTTTTTATTATATTCCACATTGATTTTGTTTTATTATTTGAGTTCAAAATATCCTGATCGTTTTTTATGATTTTTGCCTGCCTTATGACTTTTCGTAACAATGTTTTGTATTTTTTAAAGTAGATAAGGAAATCTTGAGATACGTCATGACGTTTAGAAATGAAAGAAAGAATTCGCTTGTTTTTACAAGATGTCCTAATCCCTTGTGTTATCCAAGAATTGCTTTTCCGTGAAATATTTAATTTTCGTTTTTGAAGAGGAAAGCAAGTGTTAAAATGAATTGAAAGAGTTGAAAAAGAAGAATTATATTTCTCGTTTGTATCAAACAGTATTATAAACTGCTTCCCATGACTCCTGCATCAAGTAGTCTATGAATAATTTAATTTTACTTTTAGTAAACAATCTAGTCATACGTGTATTATTTATTGTGTCAGTGATCGCATTTCTTATAATGGTAAGAATTTGTGCATTGTGGTCACTGTATCCTAAATCTTTTGTTTCAACTTCATATCGAGTAGTAGTTTTGTTAATTATAATTTGATCAATTGCCTTCATCGAATTTTGTGTGATTCGTGTAGGTACATTAATTGTAATGT